>CM077668.1:203236810-203804310 GCA_039707655.1 Elymus sibiricus
CTGCCATGCTTCCTTTTCCCGCTACCATTATCTGGATGGTTTCCTGGTGTAATATGCCTGAACTTCTGTAATTCCTCCTGCAACTCATCGCTGATGAGCCTCTTTGGCGCATCACGGTTTTCATGATCTGCTTTGAACATAGGTTTTTGGTATTTTCTAAGACGCAGCTTGTCCTTGTCAAGGAAACGGCGGTGTCCAATGTAACAGACCTTGCTAAGTATTGGGTATGACAGCGGATTCTTGTCACAGCGAACACATGCATTGTAATCATGTGTCGTTCGCCCTGACATAGTGCCCAAAGCCGGATAATCATGGATGCACCAAATTATAACAGCACACAGAATGAAATCAGCTGGTGGGCTGCTGTATAGGTCTCGAGTGAGAACACCCCTCCATAGCTTTTGAAGTTCCTCCACAACAGGCTCCATGAATAAATCAAAATCCTTTCCAGAACTTTTTGGACCTAGGATGAGCAAGGCCATGATGTAGTTTGATTCTTTGGTGCAGACATTTGGTGGCATGGTGTAAGGGATAACAAGCACTGGCCACATGCTATATGTGGTGCTCTGGTGGCCAAATGGGTTGAATCCATCTATAGCTAAGCCAAGTCTAATGTTTCTCGGCTCAGCAACAAACTTTTTGTGTTTCCGATTGAAGCTTGTCCAGTCACTACAATGAGATGGATGGCTCATTACATTCCGATCTCTGTACTCCTGGTTCCTAGAATGCCATAGTACATCCTCTCTTGTTTGAGCATCATGAAACAACCTCTGCAATCTTGGTATAACTGGAAAATGTCTTAGAACCTTATGACGAATCCTCTTCACAGCATCGCCATCTTTCCATCTTGATGATTTGCATTTTGGTCATTCACTTAAGTTGGCATAATCCTTTCGGAACAGAACACAATTATTCTCGCAAACATGGATCATATCATATCCAATTCCAACTGCATGGAGGAAATTCTTCATTTTACTGTAGGTGTGTGGCAGCTCAGACACAGCTGGGTAACAATCACGGAAAGCAGCCATCATTGCATCGAATGATTTGTTGGTCATCTGCTGAGATGTCTTCACCTGAAGAAAGCTGACCATAGCTTAGAATACTGATAGCTTACAACCTGCGGTGACTGCCACATTGCATTGCTGCAACATGCGGGCCCATCGTTTTTCTTGTACAGGTGTAAGTTCTCGAAATGCGTGAGCATTTTGTTGCATTGTTTCAATGTTGGTCAAAATCACTGGCTCCGCCGCCACCTCCTCCTCCTCCTCCTCTTCCTCCTGAGCATCAGGCATATCAAGATGGTGATCTGTTGCTTCCACATAGTCAGTAACATTGATGTTCACAGCTTCACCATGATGAACCCACCTAGTATATGTGACTGACATCCCATACAAGTGTCGACGATTTTGCACAGTTGATTGGGGTCTTGAAACTGAATTCATACAACTGCTACACGGGCAACGCACATATGCTTTTGGACCACCATACTCAGCTCTGATAAAGTTCATGAAGTTTTGAACCCCCTCGACATATGCAGGGGAGAATCGTCGAGCAGAAGTTATCCAAGTCATGTCCATCTGTTAGACATATAAATTAGTTCTTCTACTAGATATTACAGGAAAAACATATTTTTTTATTATAAAGTCCAAAAAAAATACCTAGGTCGATGTATAAAGCTATGGCAAGATATTTGGACAAGCAAATCTAAGTAACGAAATATATGTAAAGCTAATTCAATAAACAGATTGAGTGCTAAATTATGGCAGGCTATTTCAGCAATCAATGAGGCCAAGCCCACAGCCATCAAAGGCCATCTCAGCAACAAAGATTGATTGTAAAATGGCGTCGAGCTATTTCACCTAACAGATTGGCTACTAGACCATGGCAATCTACTTCACAATACATACATGGCCCTAAAATATGGCAGTATATTTTGGCAACTAATCAGGCATGGCATGCCATCTCAGCAACGCGGATTGAGTGCAGAACAGGGCAAGGTAGCTTTTTAAGCAGATCATATTGACTGTAATCTATTTCAGCAAGCAGTGAGATTAACAGCGTCTATCAGCTAACATCCAGCGCTACTCTGACATGCACGGGGCCTTAGTATAGAATGCGCATACCGTGGGAGAAGCTGACCGCAGTGCGTCTCCACAAGAACGTCGCCAGCAGTGGCGGCGCGGCTGGAGCACAGTAGTTTACGAGAGCGTACCGTGGGAGCGAGAGGATCGCCGTGTGTCCCCTCGAAGAACCGCGGCGCCGACGTATCGACGCGGTGGGGAGGGTGGCTTTAGTGGAGCGAATGGAGTGGAGGGGTGTGGGGGGAGGGGGTTTGGGGAATATTATTGGCTAGTTGGCTGAAGGGGAGTTGAATTTGGGACTTGGGGGAATTATCGCGCGGTGGGCGGGGGAGTTTGGCGCATGGTCGGTTTCTCCAAATGCGGTCCCATGCGTTAGTTAAGAGGCAAGCCGAAGCGCGTTCCCTTTGGGTGAGCGGTGTGCAGGACCGACCGTGTGAGGGGTGCAATGCGACCGCGACAGGCGTGCTGTAAGTGTACCGCCTTTTCCTTTTGAACTTGTAGAGCGTAACACTTGGTTTTGGTGCTTCACGCTATCCATCGATACAAATCCCGACTAAAACGGTGCGCGCGGGCGGGTCTTTTCCTGCGCGATATGCTGGGAGTTTGGCTTTGTTGGTTTGACATAAAGAGCGAGAGAAAGATGTGAAATGCGTGAATGTGTAGTGGACGTACTTTTGGAGGGCCTATGAGAAATTGTGTATGAAAACCCTTTGTTTTTATTTACTTCGCATATTAGCTTTGTCTCGGGTCAAACTTTCTAATCTTTGACCAAGTTTATACATACAAAAAAAATGACAACCATGATACCAAGTAAATACGATTAGAATCATCATTCAATATATTTTCATACAATATACATTTTTATTGTGAAAGTTCATATAACCGGACGAGATTCTTGCAAACACGACAGATTTTAATTACATTTCGAACTTTTAGGACAAAAAAAGAAAAGAAACCCGACCCTAAACCTATCCTACGGCGGCGGCCGATGTCCACTATCCTTTGTATTCCGCATCGGCGACCACGTCCTCCAATCTGCCGTCTCCATGAACGGCGGCGGGGTTTAAGACCCGTTAAGTGAAGGTGCGGTCTCCGGCGAGGAAGAGTAGAACACGGGAGACTGACCGGCCCACTTGGGACACCATGCCCTGCCGCCTCCCATGCCCAACTCATCCTTGGAGGAGTCCGCAACCTCGGCAGTGCCAGTGGACGTGAGGTCGATGATGGATGTGGACGGTCCATCGCTGTTCACCTACCACATGCGCCCCCGAACGTTGGATGGCGGCGCGTAGGACGCGCGGCTGGCGATGCTCTCGTCCTCGGCCGCCGGCGCGGCCATCTCTTGTGCGGTCGTGTCCGTGCTCGGCTACGCCGGCATTGCGTTGCGAGCGGCGCGTTGAGCAAGGGCAGGGACCTCGAGCTTCATCTCCGAAGACAAGCTCTCTCGCAGAGCATTCCCGCTCGTAGTCATGGTGGATGTGGTGCCAGGGAGGAGGATGTGCTCTGGTGTGGAGTTTAGCTGGGTGTTGCCGCCTTTAAGTAGCACATTCTAGTGAGGCCAAGCGTCCGGGTGCGTCAACGAGTCGCCGGAGTTCATTCCTCGGGCGGCGAGCCTGCTTAATGGCGGCATACGGATGGACGGCATGAATGCGAGCAGCTGGCACTGGGTGGGAACGCATGTGGGCGAGGGACGAGGGTTTTTTGTGGGCCAGGGTAGTTAGCTGCGGGTGTGGGAATGTTGCAGATGCCCTTTGGTCACATGCGATCTCACATCTCAGTGAAAAAGCAAGACAACCCACGTTCCCTTGGGTCAGAAGCATGCCGGACCGACCATCTGGGGGTGCGACATGAACGCGATAGGGGGTGCTATCAGTGTACCGCCTTTTCATTTTGAACTTGTCAACTATAACACTTGTAGAGCGTAACACCGAAAGCATATATGAAGTTGGCACCTCACCTATAGCCAGCCTAGTAGCCCACATATACAATAGTAATTCATACTAGCATAAGTACCATTATAATAAGTGTACCGCCCTTTCCTTTTCAACTCGTGAAGCATAACACTTGATTAAGTAGCCGGACGATGTGTGTTGCCTGTCTTTGTATGGATTTGAGGTGTGCTAGTTGAGGTGTCCGGCTGTTTGAAGGAATAATTGAGGTGTGCCCGGTCCGTGCCCGCATTTAGGGGTCCAACTTACCAAGTTCCGACTGTAGTAACTATACTATGTAAGTTGCTTGGAAAATAGTTACCTAGGTCGGTTTTGTGAGCCGTCCAAATATAATCATGCGGCTTTGCTTCTTTCTCATTCCTCTCCAACCCTCTTCTCCATTGATCATGCTGCCCTCCGATCGACTCCATCCTCCCGCATGCCTCATCTGAACATTCCGCCGAGTGTCATTCACATGTGGACCTAGACCCTGTATTTATGTTATAGTTCAACGGTGTGCCAGTTTGTCCAAAGTTGTAATTTGTCCGGAATGCATACATACAAATGGTTCATTTAAAGTTTCGTGTTGCCTCGATTACGTGTTGCTTCCCATGTTAGTAGTGACAAACCCTTCGGTTCATGACCCGACACATCTTGAAGAGATCGATAGATGTTGAGAGATCGAGTGTGTGTCGTGCAAGGAAATAAAGGTTTGGTGTGTTTCTATGATAGAAATGATCATGTGGGGTGGAGAAAGGGGGGTGTTTGTGTGTGCGCTAGTCGGTCATGTACCCTCAAGCTATAGATCGGTTGAAAGAGGACTAGGGTGGGCCCGGAGATCGATCGATTGACCGATCTAGAGAGGGGCGGAGAGAAAGATGAATGTATGCTTAAAAAAAGATAGATGACATGCTTGGTTACAATTAATGCATGGTAGAGTGACCTAGGCGTGTGTCAAAGAGCGACCTGACGAGCGAGATACAATCCCGATACCTCGAGAGGTCGATCATGTGTGACATGCACAAAGAGGAAGATAGGTGGTATGTGTGTGTCTGTGAGAGAGAGAGAGACCCTGAGATGAAACCGAGAGAGATCGAGTGGGTGTATGATACAGAGAGAGGGTCCGTCAAAGAAAAAAAAATGTGACAACACTCTATGTTGGGTGTGTGAGACACATTATGCATAAGAAGACACATGGTATTTGAATCCAACCTAAAAAAGTTTCAAATATTAGAATTCAACCTAAAGTGGATTCAAATATTTGAACCGGTGATCATAGCATTTGCAAATCATACGTAAAGGGCATTCAATCTTCGTTTTGCTTTTCAACGTAAAATATACTATGTACAAACACGTACATAGATTTGTATTCAAACAGAAAATGGTTTCCAATTTGTATTCAAACACGTGAATGCTTGTTCTCATGCATGCGCTTGCTACTAGGATTTCGCCACGTCTAGCCAGTCCAATAGTAGTAGGAGTACTAGTACTAGTACTACCTCCGTCCTGGTTTTTTGGTCCCCTTTGTTTTTCGTGCCAAATTTTGACCATAAATTTAACTAACAAGATATTAATGCATGTCATCAAAAATTATATCGTTGGATTCGTATTTGAACATACTTTCCAATGATATTATTTTTGGTGACATGCATTAACATTCTTTTAGTTAAATCTAAGGTCAAAATTTGACACAAAATATGAAGGGGACCAATAAACCAGGACGGAGGCATCTGCAGTAGAGTATGATGTGCTCCTACTTTATTGACACATGGCCCACCTCACACTCTCAATAAATTTCTTGGAATTTGTACAACAATCTCTCCCTCCTCGTCTCTCTCTTCTAGTGTTTTTTTTGACATCACTCGTCTCTCTCTCTTCTAAATTCAGCCGACGCGGGCGGGGGAGGGGAGAGGGAGGGGGAAAGTTTGCCTACCGTTGGTTTGTTCTCAAATGCGGTCCCTGATACGTCTCCATCGTATCTATAATTTTTGATTGTTTCATGCCAATATTTTACAACTTTTACATACTTTTGTCAACAATTTATATGCTTTTCTTGGACTAACATATTGATCCAGTGCCCCATGCCAGTTCTTGTTTGTTGCATGTTATTTGCTTCATAGAAAATCCATATCAAACGAAGTCCAAACATGATAGAAATTTACGGAGATTTATTTTGGAATATATGTGATTTTTGGGAAAAATAATCAACGCGAGACGATGCCCGAGGGACCCACAAGCTCAGAGGGCGCGCCCCCTACCCTGGTTGCGCCCAGCAGGCTTGTGGATACCTCATAAGGCGGTTGGGGTCCTTCTTTCGCTGCAAGAAAGATAATTTCCGAATAAAAATCCCCTCAAAATTTCAGCCCAATCGGAGTTACGGATCTCCGGGAATATAAGAAACAGTAAAGGGCCAGAAAACAGGAACACGAAACAGAAGAGAAACACAGAGAGAGAGAGAGAGAGATTCAATCTCGGAGGGGCTCCTGCCCTCCGGGAGCCATGGCAGCGATGTACCAGAGGGGAAACCCTCCTCCCATCTAGGGGAGAGGCCAAGCAAGAAGAAGAAGGAGGGGGGCTATCTCCCCATCTCTTCTGGTGGCGCCGGAGTGCCGCCTGGGGAACCATCGTGACGGCGATCTACACCAACTACTTCGACGCCGTCATCACCAACTCTCTCCCCCTCTATGCAGTGGTGTAACCTCTCTATTCCTGCTGTAATTCTCTACTTGAACATGGTTCTTAATGCTATATATTATTATCCAATGATATGTGGCAATCATATGATGTTTGAGTAGATTCTTTTTGTCCTACGGGTTAACTGCGGTATGGTGTGATTGATATGAGTTTTATGTTGATATGGTGCTGTCCTATGGTGCCCTCCGTGTCACGCAAGCGTGTGGGATTACCGATGTAGGGTTTTGCAATATGTTCATGATTCACTTATAGTGGGTGGCTAGAGTGACAGAAGCTTACACTCGAGTAAGGGGGTTATTGCGTATGGGAGTAAAGGGGACTTGTTACTTACTGCTATGGTTGGGTTTTACCTTAATTATCTTTAGTAGTCGCGGATGCTTGCTAGAGTTCCAATCATAAGTGCATATGATCCAAGTACGGAAAGTATGTTAGCGTATGCCTCTCCCTCATTACATATGATAAGCATCTATCGTGTTATATTCAATTGCCTATGGACAATCTTTCTCATCGTTCTACAAAAATCTCTCTACTAAACAACTAAATTTTATTATCTTGCAAATTACTCCTAGTTTTATTCTCGCTAAGTACTTCTAGTTTTATTCTTGCAAACTTATCCTTACACCTACAAAGTAGTTGTATTCTTGTTCTAGGTAAAGCGAACGTTAAGTGTGCGTAGAGTTCTATTGGTGGTCGATAGAACTTGAAGGGAATATTTATTCTACCTTTAGCTCCTCGTTGGGTTCGACACTCTTATTTATCGAAAAAGCTACAATTGATCCCCTATACTGGTGGTTTATCAAGAGTCCCACAAGCGAGCGAAAACGCAAGACGAAGCATGTCCATTCGGTGAGCGACGTGCCGGACCGACCGTGTCGGGATGCAACACGAACGCAACAAGAGTGATGTACACCGTCCGTTCCATTTGAACTTGCATACTTCGAGTACTCCTATTGCGTACTAACACTTGATTTTGCTGCTTGGAGCGATCCATCGATACAAATCCCACATACAGCATCTCAAAAAAAACAAATCCCACAGACCGACCGGTGGGGAGGTCCGGACGTTTGCCACGTCAAACTCCGAAACTTTGGTCCCATCCCACCCCACAGCCCTCCAGGCTCCAGTCGTCTGGCTTTGCAAACTTCGCACAGTGAAAACCGATTGACCGGTCGTCATCGGTATCACTATTCTCAGCGGAACCTTCGCTGCTCGACCTACGCCAGCAACTTGCCGGCCGGTCACCACTGCCACAAAACCACACCTCCCAGCCCATTCTCCCACCTTTCGATCCCCTTTCCTGCATCAGTCGTCCCCTAGTTTGTCAGATAGCCATGGTGTGCAGCAAGATCACATACTACAAGTTGTTGACGCCGGAGCGCCGCGCAGAAATCACGGCGGTGGTAGGCGCCACAAACATCCGTTCCCAAGCTCGCTTTGCGGCGGGCCAATCATCGAATCCTCTGGAGCCGAGCTCCGAGGAGAAGGAAGGCGATCCAATGTTCATGGCGGAGGTCGCGGTGCAGAAGGCCCCCGCGGTGGAGGAGACGATGGACGTCGACTTCGTGCCGGCGTTCGGGTCCCCCATGGTGCAGACGGACTAGTGGTTCAACCTGGCGATCCTAAAGGAGCACCGGGCGACGGAGGCTCAACGTGACACGGAGCGCGCGGATGCCGCTGCCATCGAGGCCCTCCTATAGGCGGAACCGGATGTCATGGACATGAACCGGGCGGCGGAGGCTCAACTCGACGTGGAGCGCGCGGATGCCGCTGCCATCGATGTCCTCCTGCAGACGGAACCAGACGTCGTGGACTTGAACCGGGCGGCAGAGTCTCAACTCGACGCGGAGCGCGCGGATGCCGCTGCCATTGAGGCCCTCCTGCAGGTAGGAACACACGTCGTGGACGTGAACCAGGCGGTGCTCGCCTCAGTGCAGAGCACCCGCACGCTCCGCGTGAACGAGTAGTTGGAGGCTAACGACAACCACGCCGCGGAGACACATGTCGGCAGCTCCGGTTGGTTCACGCCGGCAGCCAAAGACGACAAGGCCGGCTCGTTCCGCGAGCAGTGATAGTTTTTCTTTATGTTGTTGTTTTTAGGGATCTTTTGCTGTGTAAAAACATATTTATATTTAATAAATATAGAGGCCTCATAAACATACTGTATGAATGAAAATTAGGTGTCAGCGGTTGGATGGCCGAGTTTGGTTTGATCACATGCGGTACCACGTGTCAGTGAAAAAGGCAAGCCGGGGCGCGTTCCCTTGGGTTTGTAGCGTGCCGGACCAACTGTGTGAGGGTGTGGTGCGACCGCGACAGGCGTGCGTAAGTGTACCGCCTTTTTCATTTGAACTTGTAAATCATAACATTTGGTTTGTGAGGGTGAGTGACTTTGATTTTAGTACTGTGTTAAAAAGAAGGGCGGGGTTTTCCTTCGCGGGATCGATCGATACAAATCCTGATTAGAAATGCAATGGTGGGGCGAGCTAGTTTGGCCCATGGTCAGATTGCTGACATGCGTTGTGAGGAAGATAGTCCAGGAGGCGAATACCCGGTGGTTGCATCAACAAGAAGGGTGTGACTTCAGCTTCGACATGAAGGTGGACCGGCGTCATGTCATTAGCCTGTCAGCTCTATGTTCGTCTTGCAAGGACAAGCTTCTTGGCGAGGAAGGTGCTGGGACGTGCCCGACATGTCTCGCACACATCATCAAACAAGTACAGTAGTACTGCTTATCTAGGCTTTCGCCGGTCTATTGATGCACATACGAGAATTTTTAAATCACATAATGCACTATGTACGTTTGGTCTTGTCACTAATAAGTACTACTATTTGTACCCATTCAGTAACTGGTACGACTTGGTGAATGTTGCGTAGCCGTGGATGTCCGAGCTAAATTTGAAACACAATCACGATCAAACGAGATGTTACCATTGGGCTCCACCACTCCACTAGCCGGAATCACCTGGTCCTATTTGATTTGTAGGATCCTCAAAACGCAGGAATCGCAAAAATATAGGATTGTTCTCTTTGGATAGGAATGGATTGGATTGGAGTATAGGATTAGGAGTGTGTGTTTGATCTCATAGGAAAGACAGATGAATTTCTAAAATAGGTTGGAGTAGATGCAGGATTTCCTATTATAAAAAGTAGCACAATAGCTTCGTCCATCCAGCTTACTGCGGGAAAGGTGGTTTCTAGAAGAAGACGATGGAGAAGCTGATTCAGCAAAGAGTGAAATGATGGTTGCTTCGTACGCGCTTTGTGATTTGATGCCTCATTGCTATGTGATTTGTGATAGAAGGGAGTAGACTCTGTGCCCTATGCATGCGTCCATGCAAGGGAGAAAGAGGAGAGAGGTTGCATTTTTATTCCTTCAATCAATTTGGCATCGGCGCACCAGGGAGCTTCGGTTCCCTCTTTTTTGGCTTTGGCAGCACCCTCCACAATGGTTCCCATCGATGCCAAAAGCTATTTTACCATTTGGCTACACATTGTGGATGCCCTTAAGCGTACCACTTGGTTTTGCTCCTTGGTGCGATCTATACAAATCTTGATTATATTGATCTAAAAAAGATATCTAGATTAGTAAAAAAGGAGGTGCTTTCGCCGCGCGGAAGGCAGGGGAGGATGGCCTGACGGTTTGCTAACATGTGGTCCCATGTGTCAGTGATGTACCAAGCCGATCCGCGTCCCACATGAGGCAGAAGCAACACGTGGTTTACTTGAAGAAGATGAGGGAGAAGCGGATTTAGCGAAGAGTGAAATGATGGTTGCTTCGTCCCTCCAACTTATATTGCGGGAAAGGTGCGGCTTTGTAATTTAACGCCTCATTGCTCATTACTACTGCAGTGCCATGACTGGGGTGCGTCCCCCCTGCTGCTCTGCACTGTTATTTGGTGCATGGCATGTGGACTAGGATGCTGGATGTCCCACATGTCGGCGAAAGGGAGTGGAACATTTATGAAAGCGAGCGCTCCACTCTTACGATGGAGGAGTACAAGACACGGCGGCCCTGTGACCTGTAACTTGTACTGTACTACTGTAGTATGTGGTAGTCTTGTACCACTTGGTTCTGCTGTTTCACGCGATCCATCTATACAAACCCGATTAAACAGGCGAGGGCAAGTCTTTTCCCGCGCGGTAGGCAGGGTAGTTTGGCATAGTCGGTTTGACAGAGAGACCGAGAGAAAGATGTGAAATTTTTGAATGTGTAGTGGGCCCTTTTTGTGTGTGTGTGTGTGTAGTCGGACCTTTCAGATCACTAGATGATACTAGCCATACATTTCAATGCAATTTTAATGTATGCAACATGAATAATTGAAGTAACAATATGAGATGTAAAACTTAAAATACATATGATTTATTGTGTTAGAGTATAGTAGTACTGTATTGCATAGTTGTTAGATGTAACATGCGAGAACGTGTAGGGACGTACTTTTGGAGGGCCTATAGAGAGAAATTGGGCATAAAGTGGATTCAAATATTTGTATTCGTCATCATAGCATTTGTAACTCATATCTAGAGTTTGTACGGTAGACGTGAATGCTTGTTCGCTCTTACGAAACTAGTACACCAATATTGGGGTGCCATGCACCAATTTAGGCGTGGGAGGTTGGCCTAGTCAGCTCCACGGAGAGAGTGAGAGAAGAGATAAATACACTGGCGGTCACTGTATTTGAAGCAAAAGCATAATACGGTCACCGGACTTCAGAATACGATCATTACGGTCACTATATACATTTTGCGGTGATTGTACGGTCACTTGCTCACTGTTCAGCATCGTATTGCACTCTGTTGACCGGCCAAATAGTCTACGTGGCATTATGTTGACTAGTTAAATTGGCCACGTTCCTTGTGGGTCCCACCTGTCAGTTGGCAGAGGAAAGAGATAAGATAAACAGAAATTTACGCAGGCGCGACAAGACTCCAACCCTTGCGCGCGAACCACCTGGCTGTGTATGTGTGTGTCAGGGCCTGATGTGTGTGCATGCACGTGTAGGTTGAGCACTTGAGCGTGAGCGTGTGTGTTGGTCGTGTGGTGTGTGCATGCATGCGTGTGATTGCGTGTGAGTGTTGCATGCGTGCGTGTCTGCGTGTGTGTGCATGCATGCGTGCATGTGTGTGTGTGAGTGTTGCATGCATGCAGTTCGTGTGCATGCGTGCGTGTGTGTATAATCACTACACTAGATCATGTGTATTAAAAGAACCGGCGCAACATACCAATACAAGGCCACCTTATCTGCTATGGTTAGAGCGCACGGGTGCGAACCTGAGGTCACCACTTCGAATCCCTTCTACTAGTAATACCCACCGTGCAATATTTTATTTTCATTTGTTTTCATTCTTATACCCGCTGACAGGTGGGCCCTATGGTAGCGAGATAGTGTGCGCTGATGATGCAACATTAGATGCACCACGTGAACTGATTAACTGGTCAACTAATCATGTCTTCAACAAACACATAGCTCTACAGTGAGCCTGTGACTGTATAACAACCACAAAATGTATATGGTCACCGTAATGAGTGTATTCTGAAGTCCAGTGAACGTATCATGCTTTCGCTTTAAATACAGTGATCATCGGTGTATATCTTGCGAGAGAAAGATGGAACATGCGTGAATGTGACGGGGCGTACTTTTAGAGGGCCTAGAGATAGTTTGTGTGCGTACGTGAAAGGGGCGTAGAGAGAGGGGGCGATGGAGAGAGAGAGAGATGCTCTTCGTTTCTCATTATTATGACTAACTTTATAGTATAAAAATATAAACATTCACAATGCGGAATAAATATCATTGGATGCACCATGCAATTAACTTTCATACTCCATATAACTTTGTAATATTGTATAGATGTAGTGTAACATCCCAAAATTCTAAATTTTGGAATGTTATATTAATTAACTAATGATTATTGCTTGTGTGATTTGTTGTGTGAAATTGAGTGGAATTTGAAACTTTTTGAAAGTTAAATGAGAGGGAATAAAAGGACTTTCCCCAAACTTTCATTCTTGCATTTGGTTTCCATGAATTCAAATTCATTTCAAAACAAACCCTAGAGTGAAGATGACATGACTTCTTCCATTTGAAAAAGGGGTTTGAGAAGATTTGAATTTCATTTGAAAAATACTTCCAAAATTTATGCCACTCAAGGATTTTCATGAGAGAAGATAACAGGACTTCTTCAAACTATATGAAATAGAGTGGGAAGTGATGAGGACAACTTTCAAAATTTATTTGTATCACTTTTGGAGAGTTTTTCCATTTTGAGTTTCAAATTCATTTCCATTCATTCAAATAAAATAAAGAGAGAAGGAAATATGACTCCTTCAAATATCAGAAAGAAAATATGGAAAATGAATTATGAAACCAACAGAAAGTTATTTGATTTTTTTTTGAAATCATTTGCATAGCTATTTCTTGAATTCATTGAATATTGATCTATTGAGTTTTTATGCAAAATATTTTTCTCCTGAAAAAGAATAAATGAGAATGAGCGTAAAATGACTCCCTCCAAATTAAAAATGGGAGAAAATAAATTTCAAATCATTTTGGTATTTAAAAAATGAGTTTTACTGATTTTTATTGCAACAGAAACACCTATAGATTTTTATAATTTTTCTCAGATTTTATTTTGTGGAAATAAAATGTGCAAAGTGGCCTATATATGCCATAGTATTTTTGTCCAGATTTTCAAATTATTTGAAAACCATTTGATTTGTTTTTGGAGCCACTTTTGTTGTCTATTTAAAAAAAAGGATTCCAGCGCCAGGCCAGTGCAACCCAACCGGCCCAGCCAGCTTTTGGCCCACGGCACATTCCCAGCACCGAAGCACTATGCAGCGGCCACCCGCTCCTTCCCTCGCTCGCCTCTGCCGCTGACGCATGGGTCCCGCCCTTCATCTTCTTCCTCACGCCACGCCAGGAGTCCGCCACGACCACGATGACCGCCGCCGCGTTCAAATCAAGCTCGAGCTCTATCTCCAGATTGACCCCTGTCCCATGAAATCCCCTATATAAATACCCGAGGTCCCGGTCTCGTTTTGCCCCAAAAAGTTACACCCGAGACCCCTCTTCACGCCCGCACGAGCCTCGCCAGAGTCGCAATCTCTGCCGCACGACCGCCGCTTTGCCCCGCCTCCCCATGCCACTACCAGACACCGCTGACGCCACCAACCTCCTCGCCTCGACGGGCCGTGCCCCACCATCAACTCTGACGAGCCGGAGGGCCACCGAAGTGCCCTCGCCGTCGATGCCCGAAACCCGCCGCCGTCTTCTTCTCCGACGCCGACGCCAAACCCGCCACGGTAAGCTGTCGTCCCCTCTCGTCCGTTCGATCTATAATCTAGGGCCTAGATTAGATCGGCTTTGCTATTTTTTCTTTCAAACCGTTATCTACTAATTACCGGCCCTCCGTCGGTTAGCACCGCAGCGAATGGTTTCCAGCCAACCGAAGAGCGCCACGTGTTCCCTTGCCACCACAGCACTGAATCACTTAAACTCCGGCCGTCCGCCCTTATCTTCCGCAGCACACAGATTCTGGCCAATCATATCCTGCCATGTGGCACCTCTGCCACGATCGGCCTAAACTTAATAGTTTCAAATTTCATATTTCTTTCAAATTTTGTTTTTATTGTATCTTTAGATCTGTTTATCCAAATTCAGTGATTCTTTTTCCTACGGTTTCATAAAAATACCATCTATCTAGAGGACCCAACCAAAAATATTTTTGACAATTTAAAATTTAAAATTTGATCAGATCCAAGTTCAAACTTATTTTGCCTATAACTTGAGATTTATAACTCCGATTTAATCGAATCTTTTTGCAAATTGAAGCTTGTGACATGTACTTCCTGTTAGTATCAAACTCACAGAAGTTTGCTACTGTTAAAAATTTGTGTCTGTCCAGAAGCTTTCTTTGGGTTTTATTTGAGTTCTCATAAGTCTTTTATTTGTATTCCTTTTGGGTTTGAGTGATTTGCTTATGTGTGGTTATACTTGCTTGATTACGATAGATTGCTCGGAGTGTGACGAGTAGAATTATCAGGATTTTGAGTGCGACAAATCTTCATTAACAGTACAAGGCAAGTTACATCTTGATCATGCTTCGTTAATACCTGTGTTTTCTATATGCATTTAGTCCTTTTGATGTAGGATTGCATGAGTATATAAGTTGGCTATATTATAAACCCAGTAGTTCATTGAGGTAGGTCTGAGCCTTTACTCCATTGTCGCCAACGTTGAAGGAATTTTTGCTATGCTTTTGTAGACGGGGTGGTATGTGTGATTCATGAATTTTGCGAGAGAAATAATAATTTTTGGGTAACCTTAAGGTGGCAACATTAACACACATCTGGGTGGAATGGTTGGGGCACCCTGGAGAAACCAGTGCACTTTCCCGGGCACCTGGAGAAACCAGGACTTGCCCACGGGATCCCGGAGTACCCGGAGATCACCCTATGGAATGCCACCCAGGCTCAAAGAGATTTATCAATTTTTCATGACTAGAAGCTTACGTGCGCAGCCACAAGCTATTATGGGCTCTGGCTTAGTTGAGTATGTTGCATGACCTCTTTCCGGGTAGGCTAGCAGATGTAGTTGTATATGTAGGTGTACTGGCCTATCCATGGTTAAGGGGAAACACTTCTGAAAAACTATGCCTCGATCTTCCGGTTCTCAAACACCAGGCACTGCGAGGACTACAAAGGAGGTGATCGAGTCTTGTGAGGAAAAGTGCGCAAACCTCTACAGAGTGTAAAACTAATCGATTAGCCTTGTCCCCGGTTATGGACAACTTGAGCATCTAGAAGTGGGAATTTGAGCGATGTCATCACATTTAACTAATTTAATGGGTTTTAATCAACTTGGGTATAGATTGAGTGGAGGTACCATCTCAATCATATTATGTTGAATTATGTAGTAATAAAATTGATCTTCATGAAGGTAGGACAAAATCATCTTTATGCAAATTAAACTTAGAGCCTCCACCAGCCATATTGCATGTAGAAGTAGGACTTTCATAATATCATGTGATGTGACTTGCCAGTACATTCAACATACTGACCTACATGGCTGCAATGTCTCATGTTGCAGGAATTATATGACGAGTAAGTGATGTGTTGTAGGGTTACGATGTCTACACTCAAATTTGCCGTTGGTGTTATGGGACTCCACATCTTTATTGTTATTTCTGTTATGTGGATTATAAGGTAATAGTATTTACGTTACTTTAAAACATGTGATTTTTCTGCTATTTCATCGAGTACTGTGTGTGCTAGCTACTCATCCAGGGATAGCACAATAAGCATAGGAGACTTGGATCCTTATCAAAACCGGGTCGTTACAAGATGGTATCAGAGCACATGTTGACTGTAGGACGTGACCCTAGAAACTGGAAAGCCCTTAGGAAAGGATCTCTCTAAAACTTTATTTTTCAAAAAGATCATTTAGCTCTCATCTTTTCTGAACTTTATCAAATATCCTCTCTTACTCAAATAGTTAGATAATACCCCTTTCCCTTTTGACCACACGGAGGATCAACTGATGACACCACTTCGAGAAGGACAAGATATTGGACAACCCCTGGATAATTCAAAAGAAAAGTACACCATGCATTGGGAAGAAGTGAGTCTACAAGTATTGAAGACCCTGAAGACTCGAAGAATTTGAAGACTGGAAGAAATTGAAGGCTCTGAAGAATTCCCAGACTGAGATGACCTTTAGAAGACCAAATCCCTGTTATATACACACGTTAGATGCAGTGATTTCTGAGCTATCATTTTGTGGTTTTGTTGACAGCCACAAATAAAATCTATTTTCAAAAATATGTTGTTTGTATGGGTATCTTTCCCTCTCTCTCTCTCCAATCTTATCTCGTCCTTACCCAAAACCTTTGGACCCAATAGATGGTGTATGGAGATGAACTCATTTTTGTGTATCGATGACTCGATTGGAGACAGACCAATGGATTCAGAACATGGAGGATCATACGAAGGATAAGGATATTGAAGGCAAAGATACGGTTCAGTATGCTCTTCAGTACTTTGAAAAAGTTGCTGCAACATGGTGGAAGATGCATCAAGCTATACAAGGATGGAATGGAGTTTGGACAAGTTAAGCAAGAGCTTCGCATGAGGACATGTTTGTTTCTCCAAGAGAAGGAAGAGAGATAGTACCACTGGACTTAAGAATACTAAGGAAGCTTGATGTTGGAATAATGATCAGTTGCAACTCGATGACGAGTTCAAGCTTTACAAGTGATGAGGTGGGCCATAACCCACAGGCTCCAGGACCTGACAGAAAGCAAGCACACTCTTGCTGAAGGAACAACCCTGGAAGAAGCTATGACTTTATCAGCAGAGGTTTCAAAGAAGGTTACACAAACCTGAGAGTTGAGAGGAACGATAGTTGATTTTGTTTAGCATGCAGAACCAATGGATTTATCCGAACCCAGTTTGTGCACAAGAGAAAATTCTGCAATGCTTGTGAGGATGCCCGAGTGTTAGAATGCGGGATTCACTAAACCATATACAAGGTAATGATTTGGGTGCGACATGGATTGGCCACCATGACGACTACTCTTATTATTCGCTCTTGCTATGAGGGATGGTAAATCTTGAGTAACTTACCTATAGTATAGAGACGACGATGATAAGCCTAAACTATAGAATGGTATGAGGACTGTCCCTTGTAAAAAGGCAGCCGTTGGCAATAGTAGGTTATACGGTGAGGATTGAGACAAGACCCGTTTTTGCAGGTACCATTCTTGATGACCACCATGAGGGAGTCGATATTTGTTAAGTGTTGGCGTAAGACCTGTCAGCCAAGAAGATTCAATTTTGGAAGAATATTCTATTAGAAAGGGTCTCAAGATCTCGAGGAAAGATTATGAATACACCTGAAGAACATCAATGAAGAGTTACCCAAGAAGATGTGACAAGACCAATGGTGACAACATGAAGCAGGAAGTACATGAGTTTTGATGAACCCGTGACTTTGATTCTAAGGATGTTAGCATCAGCTTTATGCAAATTAAACTTAGAGCCTCCACCAGCCATATTGCATGTAGAAGTAGGACTTTCATAATCTCTTGTGATGTGACTTGCCAGTACATTCAACGTACTTACCTACACGGGTGCAACGTCTCATGTTGCAGGAATTATACGACGAGTAAGTGATGTGTTGTAGGGTTAGGATGTCTACACTCAACTTTGCCGTTGGTGTTATGGGACTCCACATCTTTATTGTTATTTCTGCTGTGTGGATTATAAGGTAATAGTATTTACGTTACTTTAAAACATGTGATTTTTCTGCTATTTCATCGAGTACTGTGTGCTAGCTACTGATCCAGGGATAGCACAGTAAGCACAGGAGACTTGGATCCTTATCGGAACTGGGTCTTTACTAGATGGTATCAGAGCACATGTTGACTGTAGGACATGACCCTAGAAACTGGAAAGCCCTTAGGAAAGGATCTCTCTAAAACTTTATTTTTCAAAAAGATCATTTAGCTCTCATCTTTTCTGAACTTTATCAAATATCCTCTCTTACCTCAAATAGTTAGATAATACCCCTTTCCCTTTTGACCACACGGAGGATCAACTGATGACACCACTTCGAGAAGGACAAGATATTGGACAACCCCTGGATAATTCAAAAGAAAAGTACACCGTGCATCTGGAAGAAGTGAGTCTACAAGTATTGAAGACCCTGAAGACTCGAAGAATTTGAAGACTGGAAGAAATTGAAGGCTCTGAAGAATTCCCAGACTGAGATGACCTTTAGAAGACCAAATCCCAGTTATATCATTAGATGCGGTGATTTGTGAGCTATCATTTTGTGGTTTTGCTGACAGCCACAAATAAAATCTATTTTCAAAAATATGTTGTTTGTATGGGTATATTTCCCTCACTCTCTCCAATCTTATCTCGTCCTAACCCAAATCCTTTGGACCCAATAGATGGTGTATGGAGATGAACTAATTTTTGTGTATCGGTGACCCGATTGGAGACAGACCAATGGATTCAGAACATGGAGGATCATACGAAGGATAAGGTTATTGAAAGCAAAGATACGGTTCAGTATGCTCTTCAGTACTTTGAAAAAGGTGCTGCAACATCGTGGAAGGTGCATCAAGCTATACAAGGATGGAATGGAGTTTGGACAAGTTAAGCAAGAGGTTCGCATGAGGACATGTTTGTTTCTCCAAGAGAAGGAAGAGAGATAGTACCACTGGACTTAAGAATACTAAGGAAGCTTGATGTTGGAATAATGATCAGTTGCAACTCGATGACGAGTTCAAGCTTTACAAGTGATGAGGTGGGCCATAACCCACAGGCTCCAGGACCTGACAGAAAGCAAGCACACTCTTGCCGAAGGAACTACCCTGGAAGAAGCTATGACTTTATCAGCAGAGGTTTCAAAGAAGGTGACGCAAACCTGAGAGTTGAGAGGAACGATAGTTGATTTTGTTTAGCATGCAGAACCAATGGATTTATCCGAACCCAGTTTGTGGACAAGAGAAAATTCTGCAATGCTTGTGAGGATGCCCGAGTGTTCGAATGCGAGATTCGCTAAACCATATACAAGGTAATGATTTGGGTGCGACATGGATTGGCCACCATGACGACTACTCTTATTATTCGCTCTTGCTATGTGGGATGGTAAATCTTGAGTGACTTACCAATAGTATAGAGACGACGATGATAAGCCTAAACTTTAGAATGGTATGAGGACCGTCCCTTGTAAAAAGGCAGCCGTTGCCAATAGTAGGTTATACGGTGAGGATTGAGACAAGACCCGTTTTTGAAAATACCATTCTTGATGACCACCATGAGGGAGTCGATATTTATTAAGTATTTGCGTAAGACCTGTCAGCCAAGAAGATTCAATTCTGGAAGAATATTCTATTAGAAAGGGTCTCAAGATCTCGAGGAAAGATTATGAATACACCTGAAGAACATCAATGAAGAGTTACCCAAGAAGATGTGACAAGACCAATGGTGACAACATGAAGCAGGAAGTACATGAGTTTTGATGAACCCGTGACTTTGATTCTAAGGATGGTAGCATCATCTTTATGCAAATTAAACTTAGAGCCTCCACCAGCCATATTGCATGTAGAAGTAGGACTTTCATAATCTCTTGTGATGTGACTTGCCAGTACATTCAACGTACTGACCTACACGGCTGCAATGTCTCATGTTGCAGGTATTAGACGACGAGTAAGTGATGCGTTGTACGGTTACGATGTCTACACTCAACATGGCCGTTGGTGTTATGGGACTCCACATCTTTATTGCTATTTCTGCTGTGTGGATTATAAGGTAATAGTATTTACGTTACTTTAAAACATGTGATTTTTCTGCTATTTCATTGAGTACTGTGTGTGCTAGCTACTGATCCAGGGATAACACAGTAAGCACAGGAGACTTGGATCCTTATCGGAACTGGGTCGTTACAAGATGGTATCAGAGCACATGTTGACTGTAGGACGTGACCCTAGAAACTGGAAAGCCCTTAGGAAAGGATCTCTCTAAAACTTTATTTTTCAAAAAGATCCTTTAGCTCTCATCTTTTCTAAACTTTATCAAATATCCTCTCTTACCTCAAATAGTTAGATAATACCCCTTTCCCTTTTGACCACACGGAGGATCAACTGATGACACCACTTCGAGAAGGACAAGATATTGGACAACCCCTGGATAATTCAGAAGAAAAGTACACCGTGCATCTGGAAGAAGTGAGTCTACAAGTATTGAAGACCCTGAAGACTCGAATATTTTGAAGACTGGAAGAAATTGAAGGCTCTGAAGAATTCCCAGACTGAGATGACCTTTAGAAGACCAAATCCCTATTATATACACATTAGATGCGGTGATTTGTGAGCTATCATTTTGTGGTTTTGCTGACAGCCACAAATAAAATCTATTTTCAAAAATATGTTGTTTGTATGGGTATATTTCCCTCACTCTCTCCAATCTTATCTCGTCCTAACCCAAATCCTTTGGACCCAATAGATGGTGTATGGAGATGAACTAATTTTTGTGTATCGGTGACCCGATTGGAGACAGACCAATGGATTCAGAACATGGAGGATCATACGAAGGATATGGATATTGAAAGCAAAGATACGGTTCAGTATGCTCTTCAGTACTTTGAAAAAGGTGCAGCAACATGGTGGAAGATGCATCAAGCTATACAAGGATGATATGGAGTTTGGACAAGTTAAGCAAGAGGTTCGCATGAGGACATGTTTGTTTCTCCAAGAGAAGGAAGAGAGATAGTACCACTAGACTTAAGAATACTAAGGAAGCTTGATGTTGGAATAATGATCAGTTGCAACACGATGACGAGTTCAAGCTTTACAAGTGATGAGGTGGGCCATAACCCACAGGCTTCAGGACCTGACAGAAAGCAAGCACACTCTTGCCGAAGGAACAACCCTGGAAGAAGCTATGACTTTATCGGCAGAGATTTCAAAGAAGGTTACACAAACCTGAGAGTTGAGAGGAACGATAGTTGATTTTGTTTAGCATGCAGAACCAATGGATTTATCCAAACCCAGTTTGTGGATAAGAGAAAATTCTGCAATGCTTGTGAGGATGCCCGAGTGTTAGAATGCGAGATTCGCTAAACCATATACAAGGTAATGATTTGGGTGCGACATGGATTGGCCACCATGACGACTACTCTTATTATTCGCTCTTGCTATGTGGGATGGTAAATCTTGAGTGACTTACCAATAGTATAGAGACGACGATGATAAGCCTAAACTTTAGAATGGTATGAGGACTGTCCCTTGTAAAAAGGCAGCCGTTGCCAATAGTAGGTTATACGGTGAGGATTGAGACAAGACCCGTTTTTGCAGGTACCATTCTTGATGACCACCATGAGGGAGTCGATATTTGTTAAGTATTGGCGTAAGACCTGTCAGCCAAGAAGATTCAATTCTGGAAGAATATTCTAGTAGAAAGGTTCTCAAGATCTCGAGGAAAGATTATGAATACACCTGAAGAACATCAATGAAGAGTTACCCAAGAAGATGTGACAAGACCAATGGTGACAACATGAAGCAGGAAGTACATGAGTTTTGATGAACCCGTGACTTTGATTCTAAGGATGGTAGCATCATCTTTATGCAAATTAAACTTAGAGCCTCCACCAGCCATATTGCATGTAGAAGTAGGACTTTCATAATCTCTTGTGATGTGACTTGCCAGTACATTCAACGTACTGACCTACACGGCTGCAATGTCTCATGTTGCAGGTATTAGACGACGAGTAAGTGATGCGTTGTACGGTTACGATGTCTACACTCAACTTGGCCGTTGGTGTTATGGGACTCCACATCTTTATTGCTATTTCTGCTGTGTGGATTATAAGGTAATAGTATTTACGTTACTTTAAAACATGTGATTTTTCTGCTATTTCATTGAGTACTGTGTGTGCTAGCTACTGATCCAGGGATAACACAGTAAGCATAGGAGACTTGGATCCTTATCGGAACTGGGTCGTTACAAGATGGTATCAGAGCACATGTTGACTGTAGGACGTGACCCTAGAAACTGGAAAGCCCTTAGGAAAGGATCTCTCTAAAACTTTATTTTTCAAAAAGATCCTTTAGCTCTCATCTTTTCTAAACTTTATCAAATATCCTCTCTTACCTCAAATAGTTAGATAATACCCCTTTCCCTTTTGACCACACGGAGGATCAACTGATGACACCACTTCGAGAAGGACAAGATATTGGACAACCCCTGGATAATTCAGAAGAAAAGTACACCGTGCATCTGGAAGAAGTGAGTCTACAAGTATTGAAGACCCTGAAGACTCGAATATTTTGAAGACTGGAAGAAATTGAAGGCTCTGAAGAATTCCCAGACTGAGATGACCTTTAGAAGACCAAATCCCTATTATATACACATTAGATGCGGTGATTTGTGAGCTATCATTTTGTGGTTTTGCTGACAGCCACAAATAAAATCTATTTTCAAAAATATGTTGTTTGTATGGGTATATTTCCCTCACTCTCTCCAATCTTATCTCGTCCTAACCCAAATCCTTTGGACCCAATAGATGGTGTATGGAGATGAACTAATTTTTGTGTATCGGTGACCCGATTGGAGACAGACCAATGGATTCAGAACATGGAGGATCATACGAAGGATATGGATATTGAAAGCAAAGATACGGTTCAGTATGCTCTTCAGTACTTTGAAAAAGGTGCAGCAACATGGTGGAAGATGCATCAAGCTATACAAGGATGATATGGAGTTTGGACAAGTTAAGCAAGAGCTTCGCATGAGGACATGTTTGTTTCTCCAAGAGAAGGAAGAGAGATAGTACCACTGGACTTAAGAATACTAAGGAAGCTTGATGTTGGAATAATGATCAGTTGCAACACGATGACGAGTTCAAGCTTTACAAGTGATGAGGTGGGCCATAACCCACAGGCTCCAGGACCTGACAGAAAGCAAGCACACTCTTGCCGAAGGAACAACCCTGGAAGAAGCTATGACTTTATCGGCAGAGGTTTCAAAGAAGGTTACACAAACCTGAGAGTTGAGAGGAACGATAGTTGATTTTGTTTAGCATGCAGAACCAATGGATTTATCCAAACCCAGTTTGTGGATAAGAGAAAATTCTGCAATGCTTGTGAGGATGCCCGAGTGTTAGAATGCGAGATTCGCTAAACCATATACAAGGTAATGATTTGGGTGCGACATGGATTGGCCACCATGACGACAACTCTTATTATTCGCTCTTGCTATGTGGGATGGTAAATCTTGAGTGACTTACCAATAGTATAGAGACGACGATGATAAGCCTAAACTTTAGAATGGTATGAGGACTGTCCCTTGTAAAAAGGCAGCCGTTGCCAATAGTAGGTTATACGGTGAGGATTGAGACAAGACCCGTTTTTGCAGGTACCATTCTTGATGACCACCATGAGGGAGTCGATATTTGTTAAGTATTGGCGTAAGACCTGTCAGCCAAGAAGATTCAATTCTGGAAGAATATTCTAGTAGAAAGGTTCTCAAGATCTCGAGGAAAGATTATGAATACACCTGAAGAACATCAATGAAGAGTTACCCAAGAAGATGTGGCAAGACCAATGGTGACAACATGAAGCAGGAAGTACATGAGTTTTGATGAACCCGTGACTTTGATTCTAAGGATGGTAGCATCATCTTTATGCAAATTAAACTTAGAGCCTCCACCAGCCATATTGCATGTAGAAGTAGGACTTTCATAATCTCTTGTGATGTGACTTGCCAGTACAGTCAACGTACTGACCTACACGGCTGCAATGTCTCATGTTGCAGGTATTAGACGACGAGTAAGTGATGCGTTGTACGGTTACGATGTCTACACTCAACTTGGCCGTTGGTGTTATGGGACTCCACATCTTTATTGCTATTTCTGCTGTGTGGATTATAAGGTAATAGTATTTACGTTACTTTAAAACATGTGATTTTTCTGCTATTTCATTGAGTACTGTGTGTGCTAGCTACTGATCCAGGGATAACACAGTAAGCACAGGAGACTTGGATCCTTATCGGAACTGGGTCGTTACAAGATGGTATCAGAGCACATGTTGACTGTAGGACGTGACCCTAGAAACTGGAAAGCCCTTAGGAAAGGATCTCTCTAAAACTTTATTTTTCAAAAAGATCCTTTAGCTCTCATCTTTTCTAAACTTTATCAAATATCCTCTCTTACCTCAAATAGTTAGATAATACCCCTTTCCCTTTTGACCACACGGAGGATCAACTGATGACACCACTTCGAGAAGGACAAGATATTGGACAACCCCTGGATAATTCAGAAGAAAAGTACACCGTGCATCTGGAAGAAGTGAGTCTACAAGTATTGAAGACCCTGAAGACTCGAATATTTTGAAGACTGGAAGAAATTGAAGGCTCTGAAGAATTCCCAGACTGAGATGACCTTTAGAAGACCAAATCCCTGTTATATACACATTAGATGCGGTGATTTGTGAGCTATCATTTTGTGGTTTTGCTGACAGCCACAAATAAAATCTATTTTCAAAAATATGTTGTTTGTATGGGTATATTTCCCTCACTCTCTCCAATCTTATCTCGTCCTAACCCAAATCCTTTGGACCCAATAGATGGTGTATGGAGATGAACTAATTTTTGTGTATCGGTGACCCGATTGGAGACAGACCAATGGATTCAGAACATGGAGGATCATACGAAGGATAAGGATATTGAAAGCAAAGATACGGTTCAGTATGCTCTTCAGTACTTTGAAAAAGGTGCAGCAACATGGTGGAAGATGCATCAAGCTATACAAGGATGATATGGAGTTTGGACAAGTTAAGCAAGAGCTTCGCATGAGGACATGTTTGTTTCTCCAAGAGAAGGAAGAGAGATAGTACCACTGGACTTAAGAATACTAAGGAAGCTTGATGTTGGAATAATGATCAGTTGCAACACGATGACGAGTTCAAGCTTTACAAGTGATGAGGTGGGCCATAACCCACAGGCTCCAGGACCTGACAGAAAGCAAGCACACTCTTGCCGAAGGAACAACCCTGGAAGAAGCTATGACTTTATCGGCAGAGGTTTCAAAGAAGGTTACACAAACCTGAGAGTTGAGAGGAACGATAGTTGATTTTCTTTAGCATGCAGAACCAATGGATTTATCCAAACCCAGTTTGTTGATAAGAGAAAATTCTGCAATGCTTGTGAGGATGCCCGAGTGTTAGAATGCGAGATTCGCTAAACCATATACAAGGTAATGATTTGGGTGCGACATGGATTGGCCACCATGACGACTACTCTTATTATTCGCTCTTGCTATGTGGGATGGTAAATCTTGAGTGACTTACCAATAGTATAGAGACGACGATGATAAGCCTAAACTTTAGAATGGTATGAGGACTGTCCCTTGTAAAAAGGCAGCCGTTGCCAATAGTAGGTTATACGGTGAGGATTGAGACAAGACCCGTTTTTGCAGGTACCATTCTTGATGACCACCATGAGGGAGTCGATATTTGTTAAGTATTGGCGTAAGACCTGTCAGCCAAGAAGATTCAATTCTGGAAGAATATTCTAGTAGAAAGGTTCTCAAGATCTCGAGGAAAGATTATGAATACACCTGAAAAACATCAATGAAGAGTTACCCAAGAAGATGTGACAAGACCAATGGTGACAACATGAAGCAGGAAGTACATGAGTTTTGATGAACCCGTGACTTTGATTCTAAGGATGGTAGCATCATCTTTATGCAAATTAAACTTAGAGCCTCCACCAGCCATATTGCATGTAGAAGTAGGACTTTCATAATCTCTTGTGATGTGACTTGCCAGTACATTCAACGTACTGACCTACACGGCTGCAATGTCTCATGTTGCAGGTATTAGACGACGAGTAAGTGATGCGTTGTACGGTTACGATGTCTACACTCAACTTGGCCGTTGGTGTTATGGGACTCCACATCTTTATTGCTATTTCTGCTGTGTGGATTATAAGGTAATAGTATTTACGTTACTTTAAAACATGTGATTTTTCTGCTATTTCATTGAGTACTGTGTGTGCTAGCTACTGATCCAGGGATAACACAGTAAGCACAGGAGACTTGGATCCTTATCGGAACTGGGTCGTTACAAGATGGTATCAGAGCACATGTTGACTGTAGGACGTGACCCTAGAAACTGGAAAGCCCTTAGGAAAGGATCTCTCTAAAACTTTATTTTTCAAAAAGATCCTTTAGCTCTCATCTTTTCTAAACTTTATCAAATATCCTCTCTTACCTCAAATAGTTAGATAATACCCCTTTCCCTTTTGACCACACGGAGGATCAACTGATGACACCACTTCGAGAAGGACAAGATATTGGACAACCCCTGGATAATTCAGAAGAAAAGTACACCGTGCATCTGGAAGAAGTGAGTCTACAAGTATTGAAGACCCTGAAGACTCGAATATTTTGAAGACTGGAAGAAATTGAAGGCTCTGAAGAATTCCCAGACTGAGATGACCTTTAGAAGACCAAATCCCTGTTATATACACATTAGATGCGGTGATTTGTGAGCTATCATTTTGTGGTTTTGCTGACAGACACAAATAAAATCTATTTTCAAAAATATGTTGTTTGTATGGGTATATTTCCCTCACTCTCTCCAATCTTATCTCGTCCTAACCCAAATCCTTTGGACCCAATAGATGGTGTATGGAGATGAACTAATTTTTGTGTATCGGTGACCCGATTGGAGACAGACCAATGGATTCAGAACATGGAGGATCATACGAAGGATAAGGATATTGAAAGCAAAGATACGGTTCAGTATGCTCTTCAGTACTTTGAAAAAGGTGCAGCAACATGGTGGAAGATGCATCAAGCTATACAAGGATGATATGGAGTTTGGACAAGTTAAGCAAGAGCTTCGCATGAGGACATGTTTGTTTCTCCAAGAGAAGGAAGAGAGATAGTACCACTGGACTTAAGAATACTAAGGAAGCTTGATGTTGGAATAATGATCAGTTGCAACACGATGACGAGTTCAAGCTTTACAAGTGATGAGGTGGGCCATAACCCACAGGCTCCAGGACCTGACAGAAAGCAAGCACACTCTTGCCGAAGGAACAACCCTGGAAGAAGCTATGACTTTATCGGCAGAGGTTTCAAAGAAGGTTACACAAACCTGAGAGTTGAGAGGAACGATAGTTGATTTTGTTTAGCATGCAGAACCAATGGATTTATCCAAACCCAGTTTGTTGATAAGAGAAAATTCTGCAATGCTTGTGAGGATGCCCGAGTGTTAGAATGCGAGATTCGCTAAACCATATACAAGGTAATGATTTGGGTGCGACATGGATTGGCCACCATGACGACTACTCTTATTATTCGCTCTTGCTATGTGGGATGGTAAATCTTGAGTGACTTACCAATAGTATAGAGACGACGATGATAAGCCTAAACTTTAGAATGGTATGAGGACTGTCCCTTGTAAAAAGGCAGCCGTTGCCAATAGTAGGTTATACGGTGAGGATTGAGACAAGACCCGTTTTTGCAGGTACCATTCTTGATGACCACCATGAGGGAGTCGATATTTGTTAAGTATTGGCGTAAGACCTGTCAGCCAAGAAGATTCAATTCTGGAAGAATATTCTAGTAGAAAGGTTCTCAAGATCTCGAGGAAAGATTATGAATACACCTGAAGAACATCAATGAAGAGTTACCCAAGAAGATGTGACAAGACTAATGGTGACAACATGAAGCAGGAAGTACATGAGTTTTGATGAACCCGTGACTTTGATTCTAAGGATGGTAGCATCAGCTTTATGCAAATTAAACTTAGAGCCTCCACCAGCCATATTGCATGTAGAAGTAGGACTTTCATAATCTCTTGTGATGTGATTTGCCAGTACAATCAATGTACTGACCTACACGGCTGCAACGTCTCATGTTGCAGGTATTATACGACGAGTAAGTGATGCGTTGTAGGGTTACGATGTCTACACTCAACTTGGCTGTTGGTGTTATGGGACTCCACATCTTTATTGTTATTTCTGCTGTGTGGATTATAAGGTAATAGTATTTACGTTACTTTAAAACATGTGATTTTTCTGCTATTTCATCGAGTACTGTGTGTGCTAGCTACTGATCCAGGGATAACACAGTAAGCACAGGAGACTTGGATCCTTATCGGAACTGGGTCGTTACAAGATGGTATCAGAGCACATGTTGACTGTAGGACGTGACCCTAGAAACTGGAAAGCCCTTAGGAAAGGATCTCTCTAAAACTTTATTTTTCAAAAAGATCCTTTAGCTCTCATCTTTTCTAAACTTTATCAAATATCCTCTCTTACCTCAAATAGTTAGATAATACCCCTTTCCCTTTTGACCACACGGAGGATCAACTGATGACACCACTTTGAGAAGGACAAGATATTGGACAACCCCTAGATAATTCAGAAGAAAAGTACACCGTGCATCTGGAAGAAGTGAGTCTACAAGTATTGAAGACCCTGAAGACTCGAAGAATTTGAAGACTGGAAGAAATTGAAGGCTCTGAAGAATTCCCAGACTGAGATGACCTTTAGAAGACCAAATCCCTGTTATATACACGTTAGATGCGGTGATTTGTGAGCTATCATTTTGTGGTTTTGCTGACAGCCACAAATAAAATCTATTTTCAAAAATATGTTGTTTGTTTGGGTATATTTCCCCGACTCTCTCCAATCTTATCTCGTCCTAACCCAAATCCTTTGGACCCAATAGATGGTGTATGGAGATGAATTAATTTTTGTGTATCGGTGACCCGATTGGAGACAGACCAATGGATTCAGAACATGGAGGATCATACGAAGGATAAGGATATTGAAGGCAAAGATACAGTTCAGTATGCTCTTCAGTACTTTGAAAAAGGTGGTGCAACATGGTGGAAGATGCATGAAGCTATACAAGGATGGAATGGAGTTTGGACAAGTTAAGCAAGAGCTTCGCCTGAGGACATATTTGTTTCTCCAAGAGAAGGAAGAGAGATAGTACCACTGGACTTAAGAATACTAAGGAAGCTTGATGTTGGAATAATGATCAGTTGCAACTCGATGACGAGTTCAAGCTTTACAAGTGATGTGGGCCATGACCCACAGGCTCCAGGACCTGACAGAAAGCAAGCACACTCTTGCTGAAGGAACAACCCTGGAAGAAGCTATGACTTTATCAGCAGAGGTTTCAAAGAAGGTTACGCAAACCTGAGAGTTGAGAGGAACGATAGTTGATTTTGTTTAGCATGCAGAACCAATGGATTTATCCGAACCCAGTTTGTGGACAAGAGAAAATTCTGCAATGCTTGTGAGGATGCCCGAGTGTTAGAATGTGAGATTCGCTAAACCATATTCAAGGTAATGATTTGGGTGCAACATGGATTGGCCACCATGACGACTACTCTTATTATTCGCTCTTGCTATGTGGGATGGTAAATCTTGAGTGACTTACCTATAGTATAGAGACGACGATGATAAGCCTAAACTTTAGAATGGTATGACGATTGTCCCTTGTAAAAAGGCAGCCGTTCCCAATAGTAGGTTATACGGTGAGGATTGAGACAAGACCCATTTTTGCAGGTACCATTCTTGATGACCACCTTGATGGAGTCGATATTTGTTTAGTATTGGTGTAAGACCTGTCAGCCAAGAAGATTTAATTCTAGAAGAATATTCTATTAGAAAGGGACTCAAGGTCTCGAGGAAACATTATGAATATACCTAAAGAACATCAATGAAGAGTTACCCAAGAAGATGTGACAAGACCAATGGTGACAACACGAAGCAGGAAGTACATGAGTTTTGATGAACCCGTGACTTTGATTCTAAGGATGGTAGCATCAACTTTATGCAAATTAAACTTAGGGCCTCCACCAACCATATTGCATGTAGAAGTAGGACTTTCATAATCTCTTGTGGTGTGAATTGCCAGTACATTCAACGTACTGACCTACATGGCTGCAACGTCTCATGTTGCTGGAATTATTCGACGAGTATATGATGCGTTGTAGGGTTACGATGTCTACACACAACTTTGCCGTTGGTATTATGGGACTCCTCATCTTTTTTGTTATTTCTATTGTGTGGATTATAAGGTAATAGTATTTATGTTACTTTAAAACATGTGATTTTTCTGCTATTTCAGCAAGTACTGTGTGTGCTAGCTACTGATCCAGGGATAGCACAGTAAGCACAGGAGACTTGGATCCTTATTGGAACTGGGTCATTACATGTGGATTTTCTAAAATAAAATTTTGGCCACACTTTGTGTAGTTTTAATTCAAAAGGAATCTTTTATATTTGCGAAGTAAAAGTGAACCGAGGGCTTTTTAGATCAATGGAGCACATGATAAGATGCAACATGTGTGAATGTGTTGTTGACGTATTTGGCAGGGCCTAGAGATGGTATGTGTACGTATTCGGAGAGGCGTGGATATAGGGGGGTGCGATGAGTGATAGATAGCTCGAGAAATGAGAGAGTAAAAAGCGGCCGAGGTAATAGCAGCACCCACTCCTCTCCTCTCCTCTCCTAGGCAACTCCTTGGCAACTCCCGCCGGTGGCCACTCCGGCCCCGTCGGCCACCTCCTCTGCCACCTGCCATTCCGGCAGTGGCAGCCACTTCATCTGCGCTCTCTGGAGGAGGGGGGTGATCATGGATCCACCGTCGCTAAACTTTGCTCGAGGTAAAGAGTTTCAACTCTCAATGAGGCAAAAGTTCGGTCACCCGGTGGTGTTTTCTCCGGGTTTTCGTCAACGGGAATTTGTGCTGGTAGTCTCCTTTTGTCGTGCCTGTTTTCGGTTGGATTTCCACACTGTTAGCATTGCGCTTCAATCTTGTTTTGGTGGTTATCCGCATGGGTTTCGTGTTCATCATCTCAAGGACAGGTCTTTCAAGTTCTCTGTGGCCTAAAAGGCAATCGGTTTTGAAATCTGTAACCAAGGTCGTATTGTGGAAAAAGATTTTGAAATGGTTTCCAGTCTTTGGGGTGCGGGGGGTCCGAATTGGATCAGAGAGGAGCAATTGTTCTACCGTGAGGAAGATGCTTCGTGGACCTTGGTCGGTGGTGGTGGATCTCGCACCCGCATTGCTTCCCCACCCATCTCCGGTGATCACCATCGGCCATCGGTTTTTTTGTCTAGCTAATCTCACGGAGTCCAACAATAAGGGTGCGTCAGGAAGTAATGGCACAGTGAATACGGAGCATATTACACCGGGCGAATTTTCGGCAACGGTTTCTGAGGGCGCCAATCTGGCACGTTCAAATGGTTCTCTTCAGTGCTATGCATGTGGAGGTTTGGGCCACTTTGCCAAGGAGTGCACGAAAAAATGACTAACTCGGCTTTATCCGTTTCTGAATTTTGCTACGTTTAGCAGCCCACCAGAAGTGGCCTGGGCCCCTGGTGTGGTTCAGGATTGGTTTCTGTCGATTGGCCCAGCCCGTGACCCTCCGGTTGTTTCCTCCTTTGGAGAGCTTTGTAAGGGAGCTTTTCCTAATTTTCAGTCTCGATTGGCACTTGCCTCCTCAGCTTCTCCACCCCTATCTCGTCAAGGTTGTCATCGGCTTCTACTCCGAGTGCGTCTGCTCCCATGGCGAAGATTCCAATCGACCCGCGTCCTTTTGTGCCTCATGGGTTTGAAATCCAGCACATTGCAGGGCACAATGGGGTGGCAAGGGTGGTGCTTCCTCATAGACCGCGTTGCCATGAAGACTGGGCCATCGCCACCATCCATCCGCTCCCGGCCGATGCGCCATTCCCCAATGTAAGAGAAGTTCTTGAAGAGTTTGTGGTAGTGCATAAGCGCCTGGGGTTACGGGACATTCAGAGGTGTCCTTTTGGTGAAGCATATGTGCATCTCACGCGTGTCAGAGATAGGGACAAACTTGTGCTTCACAGCCCGCATGAATTTGGCGATGTGTTTATTTCTTTTGTTAAGCATGATGAAGGGAGGAATCATAGAAGAGTTCATTTCAATAGGACTGTCTGGCTTATGCTCATGGAAGTTCCCTTTGATTTTCGTAACACTGAAGATCTGGCTGGTGCAGTCAGTTGATTGGTCGTCTAATTTCCTGGGATAAAGAGGATGAGCACATGGGGCGCATTTTGGTTAAAGGTAGGGTTATGAACCTGGAGATCATCCCCAAAAGCCTCAGATGGTCAGAAGGGGATGAGTTCGAATAAGATGGGTGGTCTTCCTTAGTTGAAGTGCTTGCAAGTGAGTTACTTGGTGGAGGTCCTGCAGATGTGGACCCGATTCCGCCTGACAATGTAGACCCGCACCCCTTGCCTGAGGATACTGAGATAGAGCCTGGATTTCATTAGGCAGCTCTTGATAACTACCAGATGGATAACCAGGAGGATGGCAAATGGGAACAAGATGATAACTGGGGATTATAACAGCCTAAACATCATAATGAAGCCCTACAAGACCTACTGGATGTTGTTCAACAAGAAGAAATAGCCTGGGTAGATGGGGAGAAACTCTTACCTGCTACTAGTAATTGCAGTCTTACATCGGATATGTCTTTCTCTGAAGGTGATAATTCAAATAATTTAGAACATCATGTACCAGTTTTTGGTGCTCTACATGCTGGGGCTTTCCAAGTTGGTGCTCTTCTCCATGCAGTTCAAGTTCCGCAACCTGTCAATGCTATAGCTAATGGCCTGCAAAATATCATACAAGCCTATCAATCTGATGATGAAGATATTCAGCCCATGCAGGAGCAAAACAATGATGTTCTTCAGGTGGTTCAGACTGCTGTGAATGCTGTGGGTACACATGATCAGTCTGCCGCAGTTCAGCAAGTGGATGCTATTCAGACTGCTGTGAATGCTGTGGGTACACATGATCAGACTGCTGCAGTTCAACAAGTGGATGTTGCAGTGGATGATATGGCAGTTCAGCAAGTGGATGTTGCAGTGGACAATGTTGCAGCTCAGGAGCAGATTATTGCAGTGGCTGAGGAACGGGTCACTCTTGGTGAAGTTAATCCTATTATACCTGCTGTTAGGGATAGTGAAAAAGCTCTTCCTTCCCAAGTGGACCCATCTGTTCTGTGTCTGCACCAGTCTCAGGCTGTTGACAGATCTGATGTGGCATTTCTTGCCTCTGTAGAGGAAACAACAAATCTGGTTAACACCACAAGAGGTAGCCTAGCTCCAATTTCAAACATTGGTGATCCGCATGCTGGTCCTGAAGGTAACTGGGTGGAGCAAATCAATGATCATTTTAAAGTAGCTCCTTCCCTGCTAGGTCTGAAAAATATTCAGATGTCTGCTGTTGCTAATAATGAAACTTCACTCTCTGAAGAAGGTCTGCTCATTTGGAAATAACATTTTGCAGAGAAACCCCTGGAAGACAAAAGTTCTTTCTCTGTCAACATTCCTGTAAGTTGGTTCAATTTCATAGTCCATCTTCTTATGACACCTGATAAATTTGGATGGACTATGCATATGTTAAAATCTTCTCTGTGGGAATTATTATCTGAAACTGAAGGAAATGAAGAAGTTATACTTTTCCACATTCCTGATAAGTGCTCAACTTCTCATGCACCTGTTTGTCAGATCAATGCTCTTGAGAGGAAGCAAGCTCTGGGAAAAATAAAGAAAATGATGAGACTCCTCTAACCAGCAGGACATGGAATCACAGGCACTTCTGTAGCCTTTTGGGCCTGACAATATAAAGAAAAGAAGAGGTGGCAAAATTTCCCTGGTTGAAACTGAGGTAAGGAGGAGTGATAGAATCAAGAAAGACAATGATGGTTTTAAAAGGAATTCTTGTTCAAACACAAAATGTCTTCCTTGCAATGTTGTCCCTCCAATTGCTCAAAAACAGTTGTCAAAAATCTCACTACCTCTTTTTGTAAGGTTGCTGAGCTGGAACTGGAGGAAAAGTTGGCCAAGAAACCCAAGAGAAGGTCAGGGGAGGAGATGGTCAAGGTTCCCTTGGCCAAGGGAGAGGAGAGTGCTTCCAAGACCACATAATGATAGTGCACCTTTTTAATGTTGTCTGGAGGGGCATCATTGCCTACTGCCCTCCAAATCATGTGTTGGTTGTAATAGACTTTTGTTTAAGGACTGGAACAATTTCTTTTGTAAAACCTTGGGCTCTGATGGTGTACTGCTACTGGTTGCTGATGACACACTATGTGATGCTCTGGTTCATGCTCTTGGTGTGTTGTTACCTAGTCATAATTATGGGTCAGGTGTTGGAACTTGATCATTGGTTATATGTGCCCACAGTTTCTCATGAATAACACATACAAGAACTAGAATATCCTTAATTTGAACATTAGGGGGGATGAATTCTGAAGATAAATGGCTGGCTCTAAGGCAAAAAGTTGCTGAGAGTGATTGTGCAATACTCTGTTTACAGGAAACTAAGAGAGAGGACATTGACTCTGCTTATCTCAAAAACTTTTGCCCTAATAGAATCAACAAGTTTGCATTTCTTCCCTCAGTTGGGGCTTCTGGTGGTTTGCTTGTTGCTTGGAATGGCTCTTTGTTTGAAGGGGAGGTTATTGCTCAGAATAGATTTTCAATCTCAATACAGTTCACTAGTCTTCAATCAAACCAGTCCTGGATCCTCACTAATATTTATGGCCCTTGTGAAGCACAAGATAAGATAGAGTTCATTGATTGGTTTCACAACATTCACATGCCTCTTGACACTGATTGGATTCTCATGGGTGATTTTAACTTCATCAGATCCCCCTCAGACAGGAACATACCAGGAGGTGATGTTAATGATATGCTCTTGTTCAATGAGGCAATTAGTAATCAGGGATTAGTGGTGTTACCTTTGCATGGGAGGCAATTCAGTTGGAGTAATATGCAGCAAAACCCACTTCTTGTCAAGCTAGATTGGTTCTTTACATCTGCTTCTTGGATGACCTCATTCCCTAATACCATTGTGCTCCCCCTTGCAAGGCCCATCTCTGATCATCTTCCATGTGTAATCAAAATTGGAACTGCAATTCCAAAAGCAAAGGTTTTTAGGTTTGAAAACTATTGGCTACAACACTCAGATTTCAAGCAAGTGGTAGCTGCTGCTTGGAGCATTCCTGTAGGTAACATGGATGCTGCCAAAAGTATTAATGCAAAATTTAAAAACCTGAGAAGAGCTCTAAAGCAATGGGCTAGATCCCTTTCCTATCTGAAGACCCAAATTGCTGCTATTAATGAGGTGATCTTTCTTCTAGATTTTTTTGAAGAATTCAGAGAACTGGGAATTTTTGAGTGGAATTGCGGAATAATTTTAAAGGAACATTTACTCACCCTCCTGAAAAATCAAAAGATTTATTGGAAGCAAAAGGGGAAAATAAAGGGTGTAAAATTTGGTGATGAGAACACAAAATTCCTCCACACTAAGGCCACCATTAATCACAGGCATAATCACATTGCTGTTCTCCAAAATGAGGACCAAATGGACATTTCTGATCATGTTGGGAAGGCTGCAATACTCTTGGAAGCTTTTAAAAAAAGAATGGGGACTTCTGAAAAAACAACAATGCACTTTGATCTTGAGTCTTTATATGAACATCATACTGATGCCTCAGTGTTTGAAAACCTATAATTGCCTTTCACTGAGGTGGAGGTTAATGAAGTGGTCAAAGATCTTCCAAATGAAAAATCCCCAGGACCTGATGGTTTCAACAATGAGTTTTTCAAAGCCTGTTGGGACATCATCAAAATTGATGTGCTCAGACTGATTCATGAGTTTCATGCTGGGCAAATTTCACTTGAAAGTATCAACACTTCATATATCACACTTATTCCCAAAGGGCCTACTCCTCTGACAGCAAATGACTACAGACCCATCTCCCTCCTCAACTGTTGTCTCAAACTTATCAACAAATTACTAGCCAATAGACTCCAGAAAGTGATTCTCAAAAGGGTGCATATTAATCAGTATGGGTTTCTTAAGGAAAAGGCCATTCATGACTGTTTGGGTTGGGCTTTTGAGTACTTACATCAATTCCACAAATCAAAGGATGAAGTGATTGTTCTGAAATTAGATTTTGAAAAGGCTTTTGACATCATTGAGCACCAAGCAATATTGGACATTCTTAGAGCTAAAGGTTTTGGGGAAAGATGGATAAACTAGATTAAATTGTTGTTCTCATCTGCTTCTTCGGCTGTTATGTTGAATGGTGTTCCTGGGAAGAAATTTTATTGCATTAGAGGAGTAAGGCAAGGGGACCCCTTGTCCCCCCTTCTCTTTGTGTTGGTTGCAGACTTGCTACAATCCATTTTAAACAAAGCTATGCAACTGGGTCTGTTCACATCACCTTTGCAGGTGGAATCTTGCCCTGACTTCCCTATAGTTCAGTATGCAGACGATACTCTACTCCTTCTACAAGCAGATGCCAAACAACTACACTGCCTTAAAGCTCTCCTCCATACTTTTGCTGAAGCCACTGGTCTCAAGGTGAATTACCAAAAATCAAGCCTCATCCCAATCAATGTTGTTGATGATAAAGTGGAAATCTTGATTAACATCTTTCACTGCAAGAGAGGAAATTTTCCTTTTACCTACTTGGGGGTGCCTCTAGGTATTCATAAGCCCACTGTTGAACAATGCCTTCCACTAGTAAATAGGCTGGCAAAGAAACTGGTTGGGATGTCTCATTTCATGACCCTGGCTGGTAGACTTCTGTTAGTCAAATCAGTGCTGAATTCCCTCATAATATATTTTATGGGATGTCTTGATGTGCCTACCACCATTAAAAATCAAGTCATAAAATACCTGAGGCATTGTCTATGGAGAGGTCCTGACTTGGAAGATCATAGACCTGTCATGGTGGCTTGGACGACTGTCTGCAGGCCAAAGAATCAAGGTGGATTAGGGGTGTTGGACATTTTTGTACAGAACAAAGCCCTACTGCTCAAGAATCTACACAAATTTTACAACAGACTCAATATCCCATGGGTAAATTTAATCTGGGAATCATATTATAACAATGGATCATTGCCTGGCAATAACTGGATTGGATCCTTTTGGTGGAAAGACAATCTCAAGCTCATTGAAAATTATAAATCCATGGCCAGATGCAATGTTGGTGATGGGAAAAGTGCACTGTTTTGGTCGAATCTTTGGCATTCTGCTTGCCTGCAAAATATGTTCCCATGTCTATTCTCCTTTGTTAAAGACCAGGAAACTTCTGTGCATACAGTCATGCAGCTTGAATACTTAGAAGATCTCTTTCATCTACCCCTGTCAATCCAAGCGTTTGAGGAATTTGAAGCTATGGAGGAAATTTGTGCTACATTAAGAACATCTAAATTTACTGAATACACTAATACATGGAGCTATATCTGGGGCAATGAGCAATTTTTAGTAGCCAAGGCATACAGAATCATGATGGGAATCAAAGTGGTGCCACAGCAATTTCAATGGATTTGGAGTAGTTCTTGCCAGCCAAAACACAAGGTGTCCTTCGGGAGACTATTGCATGATAGACTAAATACAAGGAATCTGCTAAGAAGGAAAAGTTTCCATTTGGACAATTACAACTGTGCCATTCACAACTATCCACAAGAAGAAATGCTCCAACACCTTTTCTGGACATGCCCATTTGCTTCACAATGTTGGGATTTAGTCTGCCCTACTAGACAAGCCAATGTTTCACTTTTGGAAGCTTTTGCTGATCTAAAATAGAAACTTCATGTGCCCTTTTTTATGGAAATAATCATACTGGCTTCCTGGGCTATCTGGATTACAAGAAACAATCTCATCTTTCAAAATATCCAGCCCAGTATTCACAATTGAAAGGATATATACAAAGAAGAGCTGCATCTTCTCAAATACAGGATCAAGAAGAGTTATGCTAGGGATTTCATCTCCTGGCTAGATAACCTTTCTTTGTAAATTGTTGTACTATAGTTTGTATTTTTCTTTCTCTCTCTTGATTAGTTTTAGTTTTTCCTTCCTTTCTTTTTCTTTTTGATTAGATTAGTTTTTGGCTTATCTCAAGCCTTGTATGCACTTTTGCTCTTTTGCATTTTAATGAAAGAAAAAATTGCAGTGGGGTTTTGCCCTACTGTATATAGTCAAAAAAATGAGAGAGGACTAGAGAGAGAGAGAGAGAGAGAGAGAGAGAGAGAGAGAGAGAGAGAGAGACTAATAGGATGTCTCGGCGATAGATGGCCTTGAGTGTGTGTATGCAAGGGAGAAGGGGAGAGAGACATGAGCAGAAATAGTGTGTGGTGTGTGTGTGTTGGTATGTGTGGGTGTAAGAAGATACCAAGACCTAGGGGTAGGGGTGTGTGAGGTCTGGTGGGCCGAGCTGAGGCCCCTAGGTCGGTTCCATCCTGTGCCACATTGGTCGGCCCGTGACGCATTATACGGAGACCCATGGAGGACTAGTCGCACAAGACAAAGATACCAGAGCCGTGAAGGACTCCGTGTCCACTGACAAAGCCGGCTAGGATTTGTAACCCTAGGCCCCGGGGTATGTTATACAAGCCCGGGTCCTAGTTCATCAATAGCATACACAGAATCCCTTGGTATTCACGTTGTGTACTTTGTACACACCCTACTAACAAATATACATGATCGGGAGTAGGGTATTTCCTGGATCGCAAGGGCCCGGACTAACGTAAATCCTTGTCTCTTATTACTATGCATCCAACCTAACTGTAAGGGATATCCTACTAAATGCTCTGCTAGAATCATATTCGTCAACTAGTAAGAGAGATGGAGACAATGTGTGCGAAATAGGCCTAAGGCCAACTCCAACGCACGACCCCAAATGGTCCGGCCGCGTCCGTTTGGGGGTAAAACAGACACAAAACGCGGCCCAACACGCAGGAGCAAATGGACAAATGTCCATTTTTGGTCCGCTTTCGACCCATTCCCGGCCCAACTTTGGGCCACGTCTGCTTCGAAATGGATAGCGCGCGGACGGGCGGGACGCACGCCCTTGTCCCCCCTGGCCCGCCTGTCGGGGACACAAACCCATTTTCTCTTCCCTTGCCCTCCGCCCACCGCCATCGCCACTGCCACCCCCATCTATACCACATTTTGCCGGGCCCGTCTGCAAGGCCGTCCGAACCATGACCCATGCCATGCCATCGCTATCCCACGCCAGTGTTTCGGAGGAGATTTTTGCAGGCGTTCGTGGTTCTTTGTTGCCGGTGGAATAGAAGCTACGTCCGCCGGCGCCGCCCATCGACCCCAACAACTTTCGCCAAGCGCTGCATAGCCGGAGGGTGCCCCCCACCCTCCCCCAACCGCGAACCTTGCATCTTCCTATGAGGGGAGCTCGAGGGGGTCTTTCCGGCCGCGTCTCTGCCACGGCCGCAAGGTGTTCGACGCTTTTCTCACAAGGTACCATGGATAGTGGGGATGAGTTTTTCTTTCACAACTTCATTTATTCATCAGATGATTCGTCCGCGGATGACGAAGACCTTGTGGTGGCTACATTGGTCGTCAATGACCACATTGCTAGGCAGCGGCCTCGGTTCAGGGGATCAATCCCGGGTCATGCTCCGGCCTTGAATCGCAATAGGGAGCGCGGCTACGCCCTGTTGTATGTCGATTACTTTGAGAATGTCGCACTCATCAAACCACATCAATTCCGCCGCCGCTTTCGGATGGTGAGACATGTGTTCAATCATATTCGGGAGGGTGTGGTAGCATATGACCCGTACTTTGATTGCAAAGAGGATGCCCTTGGCAAGCTTGGCTTTTGGTGTGCCAGACAATTTGTGGACTCACATTCCTCTCCATTTATGGACTCACATTGGCAACCGGTAGATGTATCGCTTCATTTCTATTGAAGATAATTTTGATTGGGTTGTAAAAACTATTTGATTGTGTTTTTATTTGGACGTGGAACTATTTGTTTTGTAATACAATTTGCAATGTTTGATTTATTTGGGTATTTGCATTACTTGATTATTTGCATAGTCGCATAGGGTCTCCAGCCAGACGAGATGCGGCCGAGATGCGGCCGCGTGATGACCCACAAGTATAGGGGATCAATCGTAGTCCTTTTGAAAAGTAAGAGTGTCGAACCCAACGAGGATCAGAAGGAAATGACAAGTGGTTTTCAGCAAGGTATTCTCTGCAAGCACTGAAATTATCGGTAACACATAGTTTGATAGCAAAGTAATTCGTAACAAGTAACAAGTAGTAACGGTAACAAAGGTGTAGCAAGGTGGCCCAATCCTTCTTATAGCAAAGGACAAGCCGGAACGAACTCGTATAATAAGCAAAGCGTTCTCGAGGACACATGGGAATTTCATCTAGTCACTTTCATCATGTTTGTTTGATTCGCGTTCGCTACTTTGATAATTTGATATGTGGGTGGACCGGTGCTTGGGTGCTGTCCTTACTTGAACAAGCCTCCCACTTATGATTACCCCCTCTCGCAAGCATCCGCAACTACGAAAGAAGAATTAAGATAAATCTAACCATAGCATGAAACATATGGATCCAAATCAGCCCCTTACGGAATAGCGCATAAACTAGGGTTTAAGCTTCTGTCACTCTAGCAACCAATCATCTAATTACTACTCCACAATGCCTTCCCTTAGGCCCAAAGATGGTGAACTGTCATGTAGTCGACGTTCACACGACACCACTAAAGGAAGCACAACATACATAGCATCAAAATATCGAACGAATACCAAATTCACATGATTACTTATGACAAGACTTCCCCCATGTCCTCAAGAACAAAAGTAACTACTCACAAATCTTATTCATGTTCAAGATCAGAGGGGTATTGAATAGCATTAAGGATCTAAACATATAATCTTCCACCAAATAAACCAACTAGCATCAACTACAAGATGTAATCAACACTACTAGCAACCCACAGGTACCAATCTGAGGTTTTGAGACAAAGATTGAATACAAGAGATGAACTAGGGTTTGAGATGAGATGGTGCTGGTGAAGATGTTGATGAAGATTGGTCCAACCATGATGAGAGGATCGTTGGTGATGTCGATGGCTTCGATTTCCCCCTCCCGGAGGGAAGTATCCCCGGCGGAATCGCTCCGCCGGAGAGCAAAATTGCTCTTGCCCAGGTTCCGCCTCGAGACCGCGGCGCTTCGTCCCGAAAGTCTTCACTATAATTTTTTTTAGGGAAAATTAGCCTATATAGCAGAAGGAGGGGGCCGAAGGCCAGCTAGGGGCCCCACAAGGCATCAGGGCGCGCCCAGGGGGGCCGCTCCCTGTTGCCTTGTGGGAAACTGGTGGGTCCCCTCTGGTATTTCTTTTCTCCAGTATTTTTATATATTCAGTAAAAAAATTCCATGAAGTTTCAAGTCAATTGGAGCTCTGTAGAATAGGTATCTCTGCTGTAGCTATTTCAGGTCCAGAATTCCAGTTGCCGGCATTCTCCCTCTTCATATAAACCTTGCAAATTAAGAGAGAAAAGGCATAAGAATTGCATCATAAAGTGAAATAATGATCAAATACATTATAAATAACAGTAGGAAATCCTGATGCAAATTGGACGTATCAAGTCCACCAAGTTTAGACCTCGCTTGCCCTCAAGCGAAAGCCGAAATCGATAATCATGACCACATGTTTAGAGAGAGGCGTCGATAAAAATAAAATACGGACATGAAGGCATCATGATCTTTATTATAACAGCAGTATAATATCATAAAACTTCTCATGAAAAAGTAACAATTCATCCACAAGATAAAGTATGAACCATAAACCGTATTGAAAACTAACAAACTATGATCTCAGTCACTGAAGCAATTGCAATTCATCATATTATCAGAAAGAGTCTTTGTAAGAGCTTTTTTTAGCAAGTTCACATACTCAACTATCATTTAGTGTTCTACGATTGCTGACACTCACGGCATACTTATGGAGCAAAAGTTCCAGTCAGACACATAGAAAGATAGGGGCTTATAATTTCTCCTCCCAACATATTTACCTCAAGGGTAATGTCAACAATAATAACTCACCTACATTCAACTGGATATATATGTTTGGATCTTTCCCCACCACATGATGCTTGCCAAGAGAGAAAAATAAAAACGGAATAGGGGAGAATACTATTGACTCTTGCATAAAAGTAAATACATAAAGTAAAAGATAGGCCCTTCGCAGAGGGAAGCAGAGGTTGTCATGCGCTTTTTATTTTGGGATGTGCAAACTCTGAATGCAAAGGAACATCACTTTATATTGCCCCTTGTGATAGCGACCTTTATTATGCAGTCTGTCGCTTTTATTTCTCCACCATTACAAGATCGTACAAAGCTTATTTTCCCTTACAATAAAAGTTCAAACATATTTAGGAGCAATTTTTATTGCTTTTGCACCAATGACAACTTACTTGAAGGATCCTATTCAATCCATAGGTAGATATAGTGGACTCTCATGGCATGAAACTGGGTTTAAGGGTTTTTGGATGCACAAGTAGTATCTCTACTTAGTACAGAATTTTGACTAGCAAAAGATAGGGGGGCAAGCACCACATGTTAGAGGATCCAAAACAATATAACTTCTATGTGAATATAAGTAAACATAAATCATTACGTTGTCTTCCTTGTCCAACGTCGACTATTTGACATAGAATATTTAATGGGGGCTCACAATCATAAAAGATGTCCAAGATAGTATATCTATATGTGAGACCTCTCTTCCTTTATTACTTTTTCATGAATTACAACAATGACCAATGCTATGTTTGTCAACTTCCAACAAGTTTTATTAATTATACTTCTTTTATGAGAAGTCATCACTCCCCATGGGATCAGCATATGATCTTTACTTTTTATTCTCTTTATTTATCTCTAAGGTTGGATCACAAAAGCAAAAGACTCAACTCCAACTAGTCTTTATTATATAACTTTCACACACGATTACATAGATAAATAGACCACAAAGCAAGCACTCGAAACTAAATCATACTAAAACTTTATTCCTCTAAATCATGAAATAACTAAGGATCAAACTAAGATAGATAATGATGATAAAAGTGATGGTGATACGATACTGGGGCACCTCCCCCAAGCTTGGCACAAGCCAAGGGTGGTGCCCATATCCATGTACTCAAGTCTCCTTCTTTGGTGATGGTGGTGATGAAGTGATAGGCTTGTCCTCCGTATTCCAAGGCATAGGTTCTCCATCATAAAAGGACGAACGTGTTTCCGGAGTCCTGAAATTTGCAGCTAGACTCATACCTTTGAACTTGGCCTCATACTCAAAAATTTTGTTTTGTAGATCATAGATTTGGGCCTGAAGATAATCAATCCGGTCATTAAGCTTGAAGATGACGTCCCCAATATTCTTGCTGTCCACCTTGTGCTCACTGATGAACTCTGTGATCATGGAGTGGTTAGCACTAAGTCCGCACTCCACCATCCCCTTGCACTTGAAGATCTCCTGTTCCACCGCTTCCAGCCTGGCCTTCTCGCTCCCGGTCTTCTTAGGTCCTTGAACGTCCCGGATGTGGAGCACCCCCTCACGCATCTCAATAGCTTGAGGGTGCTTCATCACCTCCGGTAGGTACGGGTTGATGACCTTCTCGTAGAACTTGTTCTTGGACGAGCTTGGAGACGCCATGGTGATCTAGATCTCTCAGAAAAACAGCCCGAAACAAGAACAGGGGAGAAACTTGCGATGCGGTGGTCAAAACACCCGTGAGTATATATAAAGAATTTTTATCTTGCAAAACAAGCATACGAGAGGAAAACGGAGTCGGGAGGGCACACGAGGGGCCGACAAGGCAACACGGCGCGCCCCAGGGGGGTCGCGCCCTATTGCCTTGTGACCTCCTCGTGGGTCCTCTCGGCTGTTTCTTATTTTTGTATTTTTTCTAATATTCCAAAATGGATAGAAATAATTTTTATGGAATTTTTGGAGTCGGTTTACTTACCGTATCACATACCTACCCCTTTTCTGGGTTCTGGAGCGTTCCGGAAGGACTCTTTGATGTGTTCCTCCGGTGTCATTGTCTGAATAATATTAGTTTCAACATTAATGGGAGTACCTGAGATATAATGCTTAATTCTTTGTCCATTCACTACTCTCGGGTTGGTGCCTTCGGAGTTGTTGATTTTTATAGCTCCGGAGCAGTAAACTTCTTCGATGATATAGGGCCCTTCCCATTTAGAGAGAAGTTTTCCTACAAAGAATCTGAAATGAGAGTTGTACAACAGAACTTGCTCACCCACTTTAAATTCCTGTTTTTGGATTCTTTTATCATGCCATCTTTTAACCTTTTCTTTAAATAACTTGGCATTTTCATAGGCTTGGGTTCTCCATTCATCTTGAGAGCTAATATCAAATAACCTCTTTTCACAAGTTCAAAACCATAGTTAAGTTCTTTAATTGCCCAATAAGCCTTATGTTCTAACTCAAGGGGTAAATGACATGCTTTTCCATAAACCATTTTATATGGAGACATACCCATAGGATTTTTATAAGCAGTTCTGTAAGCCCATAATGCATCATCAAGTTTCTTAGACCAATTTTTCCTGGATCTATTAACGGTCTTTTGGAAAATTAATTTTATTTCTCTATTACTCAATTCAACTTGACCACTAGACTGAGGATGATAAGGAGATGCAATTCTATGATTAACATCATATTTAGCAAGCAATTTACGGAAAGCACCATGAATAAAGTGTGAACCACCATCAGTCATCAAATATCTAGGGACTCCAAACCTCGAAAATATAACTTCCTTAGGCATTTTAATAGAAGTGTTATGATCAGCACTACTAGTTGGAAAAACTTCTACCCACTTAGTAACATAATCAACAGCAACTAAAATATGAGTATACCCATTAGAGGAAGGAAAAGGTCCCATATAATCAAAACCCCAAACATCAAATGGTTCAATAACAAGTGAATAATTCATAGGCATTTCCTGACGTCTACCAACATTACCAATTCTTTGACATTCATCACATGAAAGGACAAACTTACGTGCATCTTTGAAGAGAGTAGACCAATAAAAACCAGATTGTAATACCTTATGTGCAGTTCTATCTCCCGCATGGTGTCCTCCGTATGCCTCAGAGTGACACTTCCGTAGGATTTGTTCCTGTTCATGCTCAGGTACACAATGTCTAATAATACCATCTACTCCTTCTTTATATAAATGTGGTTCATCCCAAAAGTAATGCCTTAAATCAAAGAAGAACTTTTTCTTTTGTTGGTATGTGAAACTAGGTGTTATATATTTAGCAACAATGTAATAAGCATAGTCTGCATACCACGGAGTGTTATGAGAAGCATTTATTGCAGCTAATTGTTCATCAGGGAAATCATCATTAATAGGTAGTGGGTCATCAAGAACATTTTCCATTCTAGAAAAATTATCTGCTACGGGATTCTCAGCTCCCTTTCTATCAACAATATGCAAAACAAATTCTTGTAGCAGAAGAACCCACCTAATAAGTCTAGGTTTAGCATCTTTCTTTTCCATAAGATATTTAATAGCAGCATGATCAGTATGAATAGTTACTTTGGAATCAACAATGTAAGATCTGGATTTATCACATGCAAACACAACTGCTAAAAATTCTTTCTCAGTAGTAGCATAGTTTCTTTGAGCACTGTCTAGAGTGTTACTAGCATAATGAATAACATTCAATTTCTTATCAACTCTTTGGCACAGAACGGCACCAACAGCATAATCACTAGCATCACACATAATTTCAAAGGGTAGGTTCCAATCAGGTGGTTGAACAATAGGTGCAAGAATTAAGGCTTTCTTAAGTATTTCAAAGGCTTCTACACAATCATCATAAAAAACAAATGGAACATCTTCTTGCAAGAGATTAGTAAGAGGCCTAGAAATTTTAGAGAAGTCTTTTATAAACCTTCTATAGAAACCAGCATGACCGAGGAAACTTCTTATACCTTTGATATCTTTGGGACACGCCATTTTCTCAATTGCATCAACTTTACCTTTATCAACTTCAATACCTCTTTCAGAAATTTTATGCCCAAGGACTATACCTTCATCCACCATAAAGTGGCACTTCTCCCAATTCAAAGACAAGATTAGTTTCTTCACATCTCTACAAAACTCGATCAAGGTTGCTTAAGCAATCATCAAAAGATGTTCCGTAAACGGGAAAATCATCCATGAAAACCTCAACAATCTTTTCACAAAAGTCAGAGAATATAGCAGTCATACATCTTTGAAAGGTAGCAGGTGCATTACATAAACCAAAAGGCATACTACGATAAGCATAAGTTCCAAAAGGACAAGTAAATGTGGTTTTCTCTTGATCTTCTGGTGATACAGGTATTTGAGAGAAACCAAAATAACCATCTAGGAAGCAAAAGTGTGTATGCTTAGATGATCTTTCTAACTTTTTATCAACAAAAGGCAAGGGATAATGATCTTTCCTAGTAGCTTTATTTAATTTTCTGAAATCAATTACCATTCTATAACCGGTTGCAATTCTTTGTGGGATAAGTTTGTTTTTACCATTAGGAACAATAGTAATACCTCCTTTCTTAGGAACACAATGAACAGGACTTACCCATCTACTATCAGCTATGGGATAAATTATACCTGCCTCCAGAAGCTTTAATATTTTAGTTCTTACCACATCCTTCATTTTAGGATTAAATCTTCTTTGATGATCAACAACGGTTTTAGCATCTGGCTCCATATGAATTTTATGCTGACATAGAGTGGGACTAATGCCCTTAAGATCATCGAGAGTATATCCAATAGCAGCACGGTGCTTCTTCAGAGTTTTAAGTAATCTCTTTTCTTCATGCTCTAAAAGGTTAGCACTAATAATAACAGGATATATCTTCTTTTCATCAAGATAAGCATATTTAAGCGTATAAGGTAATTGCTTTAATTCAAACACAGGATCACTCTTAGGTGGTAGAAGGTCTCCTAGTGTTTCAACAGGCAAATTATGTTTGAGTACATGTGCTTGTTTAAAGAATAATTCATCAATCTCATTTCTTTCATTCATATGCATATCATTCTCATGGTCTAGCAAATATTGTTCTAAAGGATCAGTAGGTGGAACAACAATAGAAGCAAGACCTATAATTTCATCTTTATTGGGTAATTCTTTATCATGAGGTTGTCTACGAAACTTGGAGAAATTAAATTCATGAGACACATCACCAAAATTAACACTAACAGTTTCTTTACTGCAATCAATCTTATCATTTACTGTATTCAAGAAAGGTCTACCAAATATAATGGGACAAAAATCATCTTGTGGTGATCCAAGAACAAGGAAATTAGTAGGGTATTTGATCTTACCACACAAGACTTCAACGTCTCTAACAATCCCAAGTGGAGTAACAGTATCTCTATTTGCAAGCTTAATAGTGACATCAATATCCTCAATCTCAACAGGTGCAATATCATTCATGACTTCTTGATAGAGAGTAAAAGGGATAGCACTAACACAAGCACCAATATCACATAAACCATGATAGCAATAATCTCCAATTTTAACAGAAATAACAGGCATGCCGACTACGGGTTTGTTTTTATCTTTAGTGTCTGGCTTAGCAATTCTAGTTGCTTCATCACAGAAATATATGACATGTCCATCAATGTTATCAACCAAAAGATCTTTAACCATTGCAATATTAGGTTCAACTTTAATTTGCTCAGAAGGTCTAGGTGCTTTAATATTACTTTTTTTAACCACAGTTGAAGCTTTAGCATGTTCCTTAATCCTAACAGGGAAAGGAGGTTTCTCAATATAAGCAGTAGGCGGAACTGGATCAACATTGTAAACAATTGTTTCTTCTTTAACACTAATAGGTTCTTCATTTAATTCAATGGGTGGATGATATTGAAACCATTTTTCCTTAGGGAGATCAACATGAGCAGCAAAGGATTCACAAAAGGTTGCTACTATCTCAGAGTCATGTCCATATTTAGTACCAAACTTATGAAAAGCATCAGTTTCCATAAAAGATTTAACACAATCAAACTCAAGATTTATACCTGACTCTTCACTTCTGTCGGTTTCCCAATCTTCAGAGTTACGTTTAATTCTTTCCAGAAGATCCCATCTGAATTCAATAGTTCTCTTCATTAAGGAACCAACAGAAGAAATATCGAGCATGGATTGATCATTATGAGAAAGCCGAGCATAAAAGTTTTGAATAATTATTTCTCTTGAGAGCTCATGATTGCGGCATGTGTGTAACATATACTTAAGCCTCCCCCAAGCTTGAGCGGTACTTTCTCCTTCACGAGGCAAAAAATTATATATATAATTCCAATCACGATGAATCAAATGCATAGGATAAAATTTCTGGTGGAATTCCAGCTTCAACCGGTTCCAATCCCATGTTCCAGTATCATCACATAGCCTATACCATGTCAATGCCTTTCCCTCCAAAGATAAAGGGAATACTTTCTTCTTAACTCCATCTCCGGATAAACCTGCAAGCTTAAACAATCCACAAATTTCATCTACATATATCAAATGGATATCAGGATGCATCATTCCATCTCCTGCATAAGGATTAGCTAATAGTTTCTCTATCATACCCGAAGGAATTTCATAATAAATATTTTTAGTAGGTTTAGTAGGTTAAGGAGCAACTCTTAATGCTTCCGGTCGAGGTGAAGATACCCCAAACAAGCCCCTCAAAGGATTACCCTCCATAGTGACAAATGACAATAAATTTCAACACGTAGTATAAATGTTTCCTTACCAAATTTCACTCACCAAAGGTGCTTGACTCCCCGGCAATGGTGCCAGAAAAGAATCTTGATGACCCACAAGTATAGGGGATCAATCGTAGTCCTTTTAATAAGTAAGAGTGTCGAACCCAACGAGGAGCAGAAGGAAATGACAAGTGGTTTTCAGCAAGGTATTCTCTGCAAGCACTGAAATTATCGGTAACAGATAGTTAGATAGCAAAGTAATTCGTAACAAGTAACAAGTAGTAATGGTAACAAAGGTGCAGCAAGGTGGCCCAATCCTTATTATAGCAAAGGACAAGCCGGAACGAACTCATATAATAAGCAAAGCGTTCTCGAGGATACGTGGGAATGTCATCTAGTCACTTTCATCATGTTTGTTTGATTCGCGTTCGCTACTTTGATAATTTGATATGTGGGTGGACAGGTGCTTGGGTGCTGTCCTTACTTGAACAAGCCTCCCACTTATGATTACCCCCTCTCGCAAGCATCCGCAACTATGAAAGAAGAATTAAGATAAATCTAACCATAGCATGAAACATATGGATCCAAATCAGCCCCTTACGGAATAGCGCATAAACTAGGGTTTAAGCTTCTGTCACTCTAGCAACCCATCATCTAATTACTATTCTACAATGCCTTCCCTTTGGCCCATTGATGGTGAAGTGTCATGTAGTCGACATTCACACGACACCACTAAAGGAAGTAACAACATACATATCATCAAAATATCGAACGAATACCAAATTCACATGATTACATATGACCAGACTTCTCCCATGTCCTCAAGAACAAAAGTAACTACTCACCAATCATATTCATGTTCAAGATCAGAGGGGTATTCAATATAATTAAGGATCTGAACATATAATCTTCCACCAAATAAACCAACTAGCATCAACTACAAGATGTAATCAACACTACTAGCAACCCATAGGTACCAATCTGAGGTTTTGAGACAAAGATTGAATACAAGAGATGAACTTGGGTTTGAGATGAGATGGTGCTAGTGAAGATGTTGATGAAGATTGGTCCTCCCATGATGAGAGGATCGTTGGTGATGTCGATGGCTTCGATTTCCCCCTCCCGAAGGGAAGTATCCCCGGCGGAATCGCTCCGTCGGAGAGCAAAATTGCTCCTGCCCAGGTTCCGCCTTGAGACGGCGGCGCTTCATCCCGAAAGTCTTCTCTATATTTTTTTTAGGGCAAATGAGCCTATATAGCAGAAGGAGGGGGCCGGAGGCCAGCCAGGGGCCCCACAAGGCATCAGGGCGCGCCCAGGGGGGCCGCGCCCTGTTGCCTTGTGGGCAACTGGTGGGTTCCCTCTGGTATTTCTTTTCTCCAATATTTTTTATATATTCAATAAAAAATCTCCGTGAAGTTTCAAGTCAATTGGAGCTCTGTAGAATAGGTATCTCTGTTGTAGCTATTTGAGGTCCAGAATTCCAGCTGCCGGTATTCTCCCTCTTCATATAAACCTTGCAAATTAAGAGATAAAAGGCATAAGAATTGCATCATAATGTGAAATAATGATCGAATACATTATAAATAACAGTAGGAAATCATGATGCAAATTGGACGTATCACCGCGCGTTGGGCGCACGGCCAGCGCATCACAGAATCTGGGCGGACGCCGCCCCATTGCCATCCCCAAACGGACGAAATCCGGGAAAAACGGACGTCCATTTGGGGTCGTGTGTTGGAGTTGGCCTAAAGATAATGTGCATGTGGGAGACACACGTAGGCAGGTATTTGTATAGAGAAAGGGTCGATGGAGATCGTGAGTGCGTATGCGTGTGAGAGAAAGGGTGCTTGTGACAAAGATTAGTGAAAAGAGTCATAGATAGTTGTGAGAGAGAGGGAGCGAGGGTGATATAGAGAGCGTGTGTGCTAGAGACACCACGGGAGAGAGTGTGAGCATGTGTGAGAGAGAAGGACGATGGATATACAGTGTGTGCGCGTATGTGTGAGAGAGAAAGATAACGCGTGTGTTAGGAGGGGTCGAGGGAGACTGAATCTACGCATAAAAGACTAATGTACACATTAATTTAAAATATAAATTGTATCCAAATATTTGGATGGGACACGAAAAATCAGCTTTATGCAAATTAAACTTAGAACTTTCCACCAGCCATATTGCATGTAGAAGTAGGACATTTATACATCCCTTATGGTGTGGCTTGCCAGTACATTCAACGTACTGACCTACACGGCTGCAATGTCTCATGTTGCAGGAATTATACGACGAGTAAGTGATACGATAGGGTTACGTTGTCTACACTCAACTTTGCCATTGGTGTTGATGGGACTCCACAAACTTTGATGTTATTTCCGTTGTATGGATTAAGGTAATAGTATTTACGTTATTTTATACATGTGATTTTCTGTTATTTCATTGAGTACTGTGTGTGCTAGCATACCGATCTAGGGATGGCACTTAAACACAGAGACTTGGATCCTTTTCGGAACCGGGTCATTACAAGATGGTATCAGAGCACATGTTGACTGTAGGACGTGACCCTAGGAATGGCTTAGGAAGACCCTGATAGGATCAACTTATACTATTCTCGTACTCTTCTAAAATTCTTTGCTGAAACCCCCTTGCTTCAAAATTTTAGACGAAGAGCTTCACCCTGAACCAAAGACAACACTACAAAGACGTCCCCTGTGGTCCAGCCCTTATGGAACTTGTCCGACTGTTGAAGCTGCTGATACCCGAGATCAAGGTGTGTCAGAGGAAGACCGGAACATGGAGCGTCAAGACTCAAGTTTTTGGTCGTCAAGAAAACCCCAAGACCGGAGATATCAACTACGAAATGATAGCTCATGGCAGGGACATGGGCATAAACACTGCTATCCATGATGCTATCGCCTGCTTGTGCTATCGTCACCGTGCCAAGTTAAGCACACATTTCCTTGGAAAGATTGGATGGCAGAAGGCTGATGGAGCACCTATCGCCTTGACGATCGAGCAAAGGATGAAGTTTTCACCTTTGCTAGTGTATTACCAAGATCTGGAGTATTACATCAAGAATCTTCAGATGGACCTTTTGGAAGCCTTATTTGACAAGGAAGCACTTCGTGAAGAACTCAGGACCCAGAAGCTGAAAGTAGCCAAGCTGGAGGAGCAAAACCTCGAGATCTAGAAGATTCGTCAGGAACTGAAGGATAGTAGGACCATGGCTCATGGCAAGGATGTTGAAATCCAAAAGCTACGAACTCAACTCCAGGAGATTCAAGGACGTCACAAGAGACTTCGCGTCAACAGAGATGATCTGGCAAAAGAACTTGAGAAGATCAAGCATGATCGGAAGAAGCCCAGCGGAGACATGAATGAAGACCTGAAGAAGCTAGCTTAGTTGTATCCCACCATGAGTGAATAAAGATAAACATTTTTGCGATTAGAGTATCTGACCATACCAACTTATGTGGGTGGCGGTACTATAGGATTGATTAAACTGAATGAATGTGTGCAGTATTCCATGTGTTTAGCTGTTGTGCCATTTGTTTGTATGGGTATCTTTCCCTCCCTCTCTCTCCAATCTTATCTCGTCCTTACCCAAAACCCTTTGACCCACTAGATGGTGAATGGAGATGAACTTATATTTTCTGGATCGATGACTCAATTGGAGACGGAGCAATGGATTCAGAACATGGAAGATCACATGAAGAATAACACTATAGCTGGAAAGGATATGGTCCAGCATGCTCTGCAGTACTTTGCAAAAGGTGTTGCTACTTGGTGGAGGATGTACCAAGCAATCAATGGACGGCAAGGAGCAATCACTTGGGAAGAATTTAAGTTGACTCTCCTAAGGTCTCGTCTTGTGTCCCAGATACCGAAGCCTTGTGGAAATGATAGGAAGAAACCTTGTGCATGCAAGATTTGTGGAGAGATAGGACACACCCATGAAGAACACAAGGATGGATGCCCTCATTGTGTAGGAAATCACCCAGCTGGAGAATGCCCAACTAGGTAGGTTACTTGTTTCTTGTGTGAAGGAACTACCCACTACCCTGCCCAGTGTCACATTTACCCCGTGGTACAACGAACTATCCAACAGCGGAAGGGAGCAATGAAAGAAGCCCTCAGGGAGATTTTAGAAGAACCTGAGATGAAGGAAGATGTTGAGGACACACACGAAGAAGACCCAATCAAGCTTTTCTCCCAGGCATGCTATTCATGTGGAGAAGAAGGACATTTTTCACAGTATTGCACGAAGGAAAGAAAAGAGTATCTAGGAGACTTCCCGACTGTAGAAGTGAAGTATGACCCACTGGAAATAGAGGCCCTGATTGGTACGAAAAAGCCCAGGAAGAGAAACCGAAGTCATCCCCAGAACTACCCGATTTCTACAAAGAAGGACCTAAGTCATATCACGTGCTTCAAGTGCAAGACCTTAGGTCACTACGCCGATACATGTCCAAAAAAGGAGCCAAGAACCCAAGGATTATACGTAATCACCAAGAAGCCCCTGGACTTGCCGACGTCATTTGTTTCCGCTGTAAGGAAGCCGGGCACTTAGCCAGAAACTGTCCCAATGAGAAGGAGGCTTGTGCTAAATAGTTGAGTTAACACTTTTATATTGTGGAGTTGTTGAGTAGAGGCATGTAATGGAAATGTAGGAGATTGAAATGATTTGAGAACCAATAAAGTTAGCATGTCAGAAATGTTGGTATTGATTTGGATTTTTATGAGTTATTACTATATAGGCAATGAGTGAAATCATGATACGTGGAATAAGATTTTGAAGGAACTAGTGTTTTTCATTTTAAGGGTGGTTGAACCCAACACCATTACCCGAATAAAAGAGTTAGTGGTTAGCCATGCCAGACCTTGGAATGGACAAGTCAATGATGAGTCTGAGTAATTATGTCCTCGTTTTGCACCAAGAAAAGGAAGGGATACAGTACAGTTGGATGGATTTAAGAATGCTAAGGAAGCTGGATGTTGGAATAATGATCAGTTGCAACCAGAAGATGAGTTCAAGCTTTACAAGTGGTAAGATGGGCCACAATCCACAGGCCCCAGGACCTGACAAGAAGCAAGCACACTCTTGCTGAAGGAAGAACCCTGGAAGAAGCTACGACTTTATCAACAGACGATCTTATAGGAATTTACTCGAAACCCGGGAGTTGTGAAGAAACGATAGATGTTTTTGTTTGGCTTGCAGAATCAATGGATTTATCCGAACTTAGTTCGTCGACAAGAGAAATTCTGCAATGCTTGTGAGGATGACCGAGTGTTAGAATGCAAGATTCGCTAAACCATATACAAGGTAATGATTTGGGTGCGGAATGGATTGATCACCATGCCAACTTACTCTTATTATTCGCCTTTGCTATGTGGGATGGTAAATCTAGAGTGACTTACCTATAGTAGAGAGACGACGATGTGAAGCCTAAACCTTAGAATGGTAAGACATTTCACCCTTGTACAAGGCTGCCATTGCCAACCATTGGTTATACGGTGAGAATGAAACCCACACCCATTTTCTGCAGGAACCCCAGTCAAATTATTTGATGACCACCATGAGAATATCGATAATTGTTTAGTATTGGCGCAAGACCTGTCAGCCAAGAAGAAACAGTATATGGAGGAACATTCTTTTGGAAAAAGGACACAGGATCTCGAGAAACATTATGCACATACCCGAAAAGCATCAATGATGACGTTATTCAAGATGTGTGAGAAGACCAATGGTGTCAAACACGAAGCAAGAAGTACATGACTTTTTGGATGGACCCGTAACTTTGCTTCTAAGAGTGGTAGCACCCCAGACCTTTGTGATAATCAATGGATCTTCAAGTAGACCCCCGAACCCTAACCTTTTCTTTCTAGCCTCTTCGAATCTCGAGGGCGAGATTCATTTTAAGGGTGGTAGGTTTGTAACATCCCAAAATTTTAAAATTTGGAATGTTATATTAATTAAGTAATAATGATTGCTTGTGTGATTTGTTGTGTGAAATTGAGTGGAATTTGAAAACTTTTTGAAAGTTAAATTAGAGGGAATAAAAGGACTTTCCCAAACTTTCCTTCTTGCTTTTGGTTCCCATGGAATTCAAAATTTAAAATTTTAATTCGATTTGAAAATAATTCAAACTCAGAAACCTTATGCCACTCAAGAATTTTCATGTGAGAAGATAATAGGACTTCTTCAAAATATATGAAATAGAGTGGGGAGTGATGAGGACCACTTTCAAAATTTATTTGAATCACTTTTCGAGAGTTTTCCATTTTCAGTTTCAAATTCACTTCCATTTATTCAAATAAAATAAAGAGAGAAGGAAATATGACTCCTTCAAATATCACAAAGAAAATATGGAAAATGAATTATGAAACCAACAGAGATATATTTTAAAAATATTTGAAATCATTTGCATAACCATTTCATGAAATTATTGAATATTGCTTTTATTGGGTTTTATTCAAAATATTTTTTCCTCTGAAAAGGAATAAATGAGAATGAGGGTAAAATTACTCCCTCCAAATAAGAAATGGGAGAAAATAAATTTGAAATCATTTTGGTAATTTAAAAATGAGTTTTACTGATTTTTATTGCAACAAAAAAAACTTCTGGATTTTTATAATTTTTGTTATATTTTATTTTGTGGAAATAAAATGTTCAATGTGGCCTAAATATGCCATATTATTTATGTTCAGATTTTCAAATTATTTGAAAACAATTTGATTTGTTTTTGGAATCACTTTTGTTGTGTGTTTAAAAAAAAATCCAGCCAGGCCAGGCGCTAGCCGCCGGCCCAACTTGGCCTTTCTGCCCGAGGCCACTTCCAAGCGTCGAAACCCTTTCGGGTCGGTCGCCCGCACCTCCTCCCCTCGCTCTCTCCCGCTGACCACCGGTCCCCACGCCCTTCTTCCTACTCCCGCAAGAAACGGGCAGAGTCCCGCCCAAACAGGGCCGCGCCGCCGTGAGTCCGAACCGCCCAAAATCCTACCCTCGGCATGCCCCCTCCTCTAAGCCTACGTCCTATAAATACCCCTCTACCCCCTCTTCTTTTTGCCCTAAAACCCCGACGCCAAAACCCACCATAGCTCATGCCATCTTCACCCTGATCTTGCCGGAGCCGAGAACTTCACCAGACGTTTCCGTCAGCGGTGAGCCCCATCGAGACCCCCTCCTCTATAATTCGGCATATCTCGCCATTGCGCATCGTTTTGACATTCTCTTGCCCTTTCTTCTAAACCGTAGCCTCAGTTTTCGTCATCGCGCGCTCTTTCCGGAGCATGTCGGCCACAGGATCTCCGCCGTCATCGCCCCGCTCTCCACCAACATCTCCGAGCTCCATCTACCCCACCACCGATACCCCCTCGCTTCGCCGCATCCGCCCGTGCTCTCCTCCATCACCGCCGTCCACCGGAACGCCGCGCTGTCGACACCCGAGCTAACCTCGGCGTTGTCCCCGCTGGGGTACGTCTCCACCATCGATCTCCGTCGACGGCTGGGATTAGATCGGTTTTGTTGTTTTCTTATTATTTTTTGAACCGATATGCTTTAGAAACCGGCTGTTCGCCGCTTAAGCTACGCCACGGACGGGTCCAGCCAATGGTAGGGTGCCACTTGGCACCCTCATAGCAGTAGCCGCCGCTTAGTTTTTTCTTCTTAAGTTACGGCCGTCCGCCACTTAGCCGCGCAGCAAACACCTCCCAGCCACTCAGATCTCGCCACGTGTCACCTCTGGCACGGTTGGCCGAAACTTAACTGTTTCAAATTCAAAATTCTTTCTAATTTTTCTTTTATCATATATTTAGATCTATAACTCCAAATTTAGTGATTCTTTTTCCTACGGTTTCAAAAAAATCTCATCTATCCAAAGGACCCAACTAAAAATATTTTTGAAACTTTAAAATTTGAATTTGACCAAATTTGCTTTAAACCCTAGATTGCTAATAACTTTTATTTAAAAATAGGTTTTTGATTAATTCTTTTTGCTACTGATTTCTATATATTATATCTGTCCAGAGGACTAATAAAAATAATGTTGTTTATATAACAAAGTTGAATCTGATCGGATTTAAGATCTATCTCAATTAGGCCATAACTTTTGCATTATAAAACCTTTTTAGTTGATTCTTTTGCTAATTAAAACTTATAGCAGATACTTTTTGTTAAACTAAAGTGTTATAATATTTTCTTCTGTTAAAAATTATATTCTACGCAGAAACTTTGTTTGATTGTTTTGGTGTTTCATGAGTCTTTTATTTGGTTTCCCTTTGATCTTTGAGTGATTGGTTATGTGTGGTTATAATTGCTTGCTTACGATAGATTGATCGGAGTGTAACGAGTAGAACTATCACGATTATGAGTGCGAAGAATCTTCATCGACAGTACAAGGCAAGTTACATCTTGATCATGGTCCTTTAATACCTACGTTTTCTACATGCATTTAGTCCTTTTGATGTAGGATCGCATGAATATATATAAGTTGGCTATATTATAAACCCAGTAGTACATTGAGGTAGGTCTGAGTCTTTACTCCATTGTCGCCAACGTTGTAGAAATTTTTGCTATGCTTTTGTAGACGGGGATTGGTATGTGTGATTCATGCAAGTTGCGAGAGATATACTAATTTTGGGTAACCTTAAGGTGGCAACATTAACACACATCTGGGTGGATTGGTAGGGGCACCCTGGAGTAACCAGTGGACTAGCCCGGGCACCTGGAGTAACCAGTGCTTGCCCAAGAGGATCCCGGAGGACCCGTGAGAACACCCTATGGAATGCCATCCAGGCTCAAAGAGATTTAACAATGTTTCATGACTAGAAGCTTACCTGCGCAGCTACAAGCTAATATGGGCTCTGGCTTAGTTGAGTACATTGTGTGACCTCTTTCCGGGTAGGCTAGCAGATGTAGTTATATATGTAGGTGTACCGGTCTACCCAGGGTTAAGGGGAAATGCTTCCGAAAGACTTTGTCTCGATCTTCCGGTTCTCAAACATCAGGCAGTGCGAGGACTACAAAGGAGGTGATCGAGTCTTGTGGGGAAAAGTGCGCAAACCTCTGCAGAGTGAAAAACTAATCGATTAGCCGTGTCCCCAGTTATGGAAAAATTTGAGCATCTAGAATTGGGACTTTGAGCGATCTCATCACATTTACTAATTTCATGGGTTTTAATCAACTTGGGTATAGATTGAGTGGAGAAACCATCTCAATCATATTATGATAAGCTTTGTAGTAATAATTTGATATTCTTTTTGATGGTAGGGAAAAATCAGCTTTAGGCAAATTAAACTTAGAACTTTCGACCAGCCATATTGCATGTAGAAGTAGGACATTTATACATCCCTTATGGTGTGACTTGCCAGTACATTCAACGTACTGACCTACATGGCTGCAACGTCTCATATTGCAGGAATTATACGACGAGTAAGTGATACGATAGGGTTATGTTGTCTACACTCAACTTTGCCGTTTGTGTTGATGGGACTCCACAACCTTTGATGTTATTTCTGCTGTATGGATTAATGTAATAGTATTTACGTTATTTTATACATGTGATTTTCTGTTATTTCATCGAGTACTGTGTGTGCTAGCATACCGATCCAGGGATGGCACTTAAATACAGAGACTTGGATCCTTTTCGGAACCGGGTCATTACAAGATGGTATCAGAGCACATGTTGACTGTAGGACGTGACCCTAGGAATGGCTTAGGAAGACCCTGATAGGATCAACATATACTATTCTCGTACTATTCTGAAATTCTTTGCTGAAACCCCCTTGCTTCAAAATTTTAGACGAAGAGCTTCACCCTGAACCAAAGACAACACTACAAAGACGTTCCCTGTGGTCTAGCCCTTATGGAACTTGTCCGACTGTTGAAGCTGCTGATACCCGAGATCAAGGTGTGTCAGAGGAAGACTGGAACATGGAGCGTCAAGACTCAAGTTTTTGGTCGTCAAGAAAACCCCAAGACCGTAGATATCAACTACGGAATGATAGCTCATGGCAGGGACATGGGCATAAACACTGCTATCCATGATGCTATCGCCTGCTTGTGCTATCATCACCGTGCCAAGTTAAGCACACATTTCCTTGGAAAGATTGGATGGCAGAAGGCTGATGGAGCACCTATCGCCTTGACGATCGAGCAAAAGATGAAGTTTTCACCTTTGCTAGAGTATCACCAAGATCTGGAGTATTACATCAAGAATCTTCAGATGGACCTTTTGGAAGCCTTATTTGACAAGGAAGCACTTCGTGAAGAACTCAGGACCCAGAAGCTGAAAGTACCCAAGCTGGAGGAGCAAAACCTCGAGATCTAGAAGATTCGTCAGGAACTGAAGGACAGTAGGACCATGGCTCATGCCAAGGATGTTGAAATCCAGAAGCTACGAACTCAACTCCAGGAGATTCAAGGACGTCACAAGAGACTTCACGTCAACAGAGATGATCTGGCAAAAGAACTTGAGAAGATCAAGCACGATCGGAAGAAGCCCAGCAGAGACATGAATGAAGACCTGAAGAATCTAGCTTAGCTGTATCCCACCATGAGTGAATAAAGATAAACGTTTTTGCGATTAGAGTATCTGACCATACCAAATTATGTGGGTGGCGGTACTATAGGATTGATTAAACTGAATGAATGTGTGCAGTATTCCATGTGTTTAGCTGTTGTGCCATTTGTTTGTATGGGTATCTTTCCCTCCCTCTCTCTCCAATCTTATCTCGTCCTTACCCAAAACCCTTTGACCCACTAGATGGTGAATGGAGATGAACTTATATTTTCTAGATCGATGACTCAATTGGAGACGGAGCAATGGATTTAGAACATGGAAGATCACATGAAGAATAACACTATAGCCAGAAAGGATATGGTCCAGTATGCTCTACAGTAATTTGCAAAAGGTGCTGCTACTTGGTGGAGGATGTACCAAGCTATCAATGGATGGCAAGGAGCAATCACTTGGGAAGAATTTACGTTGACTCTCATAAGGTCTCGTCTTGTGTCCCAGATTCCGAAGCCTTGTGAAAATGATAGGAAGAAACCTTGTGCATGCAAGATTTGTGGTGAGATAGGACACACCCATGGAGAACACAAGGATGGATGCCCTCATTGTGAAGGAAATCACCCAGCTGGAGAATGCCCAACTAGGCAGGTTACTTGTTTCTTGTGTGAAGGAACTATCCTGCCTAGTGTCACATTTACCCCGTGGTACAATGAACTATCCAACAGCGGAAGGGAGCAATGAAAGAAGCTCTCAGGGAGATTTTAGAAGAACCTGAGATGAAGGAAGATGTTGAGGAGACACACGAAGAAGACCCAATCAAGCTTTTCTCCAAGGCATGCTATTCATGTGGAGAAGAAGGACATTTTTCACAGTATTGCACGAAGGAAAGAAAAGTGTTGCTGGGAGACTTCCCGGCTGTAGAAGTGAAGCATGACCCACTAGAAATAGAGGCCCTGATTGGTACGAAAAAGCCCAGGAAGAGAAACCAAAGTCATCCCCAGAACTACCCGATTTCTACAAAGAAGGACCTAAGTCATATCACGTGCTTCAAGTGCAAGACCTTAGGTCACTACGCCAATACATGTCCAGAAAAGGAGCCAAGAATCTAAGGAGCATACGTAATCACCAAGAAGCCCCTGGACTTGCCGATGTCATTTTTTTCCGCTGTAAGGAAGTCGGGCACTTTGCCAGAAACTGTCCCAATGAAAAGGGGGGTTGTGCTAAATAGTTGAGTTAACACTTTTATATTGTGGAGTTGTTGAGTTGAGGCATGTAATGGAAATGTAGGAGATTGAAATGATTTGAGAATCAATAAAGTTAGCATGTCATAAATGTTGGTATTGATTTGGATTTTTATGAGTTGGTACTATATAGGCAATGAGTGAAATCATGATACATGGAATAAGATTTTGAAGGAACTAGTGTTTTTCATTTTAAGGGTGGTAGAACCCAACACCATTACCCGAATAAAAGAGTTAGTGGTTAGCCATGTCAAACCTTGGAATGGACAAGTGAATGATGAGTCCGAGTAATTACGTCCTAGTTTTGCACCAAGAAAAGGAAGGGATACAGTACAGTTGGATGGATTTAAGAATGCTAAGGAAGCTGGATGTTGGAATAATGATCAGTTGCAACCAGAAGATGAGTTCAAGCTTTACAAGTGGTAAGATGGGCAACAATCCACAGGCCCCAGGACCTGACAAGAAGCAAGCACACTCTTGCTGAAGGAAGAACCCTGGAAGAAGCTACGACTTTATCAACAGACGATCTTATAGGAAATTACGCGAAACCCGAGAGTTGTGAAGAAACGATAGATGTTTTTGTTTGGCTTGCAGAATCAATGGATTTATCAGAACTTAGTTCGTCGACAAGAGAAATTCTGCAATGCTTGTGAGGATGACCGAGTTTCAGAATGCGAGATTCGCTAAACCATATACAAGGTAATGATTTGGGTGCGGAATGGATTGATCACCATGCCGACTTACTCTTATTATTCGCCTTTGCTATGTGGGATGGTAAATCTGGAGTGACTTACCTATAGTAGAGAGACGACGATGTGAAGCCTAAACCTTAGAATGGTAAGACATTTCACCCTTGTACAAGGCTGCCATTGCCAACCGTAGGTTATACAGTGAGAATGAAACCCAGACCCATTTTCTGCAGGAACCCCAGTCAAATTATTTGATGACCACCATGAGAATATCGATAATTGTTTAGTATTGGCGCAAGACCTGTCAGCCAAGAAGAAAAGTATATGCAGGAACATTCTTTCGGAAAAAGGACACAGGATCTCGAGAAACATTATGCACATACCCGAAAAGCATCAATGGCGACGTTATTCAAGATGTGTGAGAAGACCAATGGTGTCAAACACGAAGCAGGAAGTACATGAGTTTTTGGATGGACCCGTAACTTTGCTTCTAAGGGTGGTAGCACCCCAGACCTTTGTGACAATCAATGGATCTTCATGAAGACCCTCGAACCCTAACCTTTTCTTTCTAGCTTCTTCGAATCTCGAGGGCGAGATTCATTTAAAGGGTGGTAGGTTTGTAACATCCCAAAATTCTAAAATTTGGAATGTTATAATAATTAAGTAAAAATGATTGCTTGTGTGATTTGTTGTGTGAAATTGAGTGGAATTTGAAAACTTTTTGAAAGTTAAATGAGAGGGAATAAAAGGACTTTCCCAAACTTTCCTTCTTGCTTTTGGTTCCCATGGAATTCAAAATTTAAAATTTGAATTCCATTTGAAAATAATTCAAACTCAGAAACCTTATGCCACTCAAGGATTTTCATTAGAGAAGATAATAGGACTTCTTCAAAATATATGGAATAGAGTGGAGAGTGATGAGGACCACTTTCAAAATTTATTTGAATCACTTTTTGAGAGTTTTCCATTTTGAGTTTCAAATTTATTTCCATTTATTCAAATAAATAAAGAGAGAAGGAAATATGACTCCTTCAAATATCAGAAAGAAAATATGAAAAATGAATTATGAAACCAACAGAGATATATTTTAAAAATATTTGAAATCATTTGCATAACCATTTCATGAAATTATTGAATATTGCTTTTATTAGGTTTTATTCAAAATATTTTTCCTCTGTAAAGGAATAAATGAGAATGAGGGTAAAATGATTCCCTCCAAATAAGAAATGGGAGAAAATAAATTTGAAATCATTTTGGTAATTTAAAAATGAGTTTTACTGATTTTTATTGCAACAAAAAAAAACTTCTGGATTTTTATAATTTTTGTTAGATTTTATTTTGTGGAAATAAAATGTTCCATTTGGCCTAAATATACCATATTATTTATGTCCAGATTTTCAGATTATTTGAAAACAAGTTGATTTGTTTTTGGGATCACTTTTGTTGTGTGTTTAAAAAAAATCCAGCCAGGCCACGCTCTAGCCGCCGGCCCAATTTGGCCTTTCTGCCCGAGGCCACTTCCAGGCGCCGAAACCCTTTTGGGTCGGTCGCCCGCACCTCCTCTCCTCGCTCTCTCCCAATGACCACCGGGCCCCACGCCCTTCTTCCTCCTCCCGCAAGAAACGGGCAGAGCCCCGCCCGAACACGGCCACGCCGCCGCGAGTCCGAACCGCCCAAAACCTTACCCTCGGCATGCCCCCTCCTCCATGCCTACCTCCTATAAATACCCCTCTACCCCCTCTTCTTTTTGCCCTAAAACCCCAACGCCAAAACCCACCATAGCTCACGCCATCTTCACCCCGATCTCGCCGGAGCCGAGAACTTCACCACACGTTTCCGTCGCCAGTGAGCCCCATCGAGACCCCCTACTCTGTAATTCAGCATATCTCACCATTGCACATCGTTTTGTCATTCTCTCGCCCTTTCTTCTAAACCGCAGCCTCAGTTTTTGTCATCGCGTGCTCTCGCCGGAGCACGTCGGCCACAGGAGCTCCACCGTCGTCGCCCCGCTCTCCATCGACATCTCCGAGCTCCATCTACCCCACCACCGATACCCCCTCGATCCTCCGCGTTCGCCCGTGCTCTCCTCCATCACCGCCGTCCACCGGAACGCCGCCGCCGTCGACACCCGAGCTAACCTCGGCATTGTCCCCGCCGCGGTACGTCTCCACCATCGATCTCCTTCGACGGCTAGGATTAGATCGGTTTGGTTGTTTTCTTATTATTTTTTGAACCGGTATGCTTTAGAAACCGGCCGTTCGCCGCTTAAGCTACCCCACGGACGTGTCTAGCCAATGGTAGGGCGCCACTTGGCACCCTCGTAGCAGTAGCCACCACTTAGTTTTTCTTCTTCTTAAGTTACGGCCATCCGCCACTTAGCCACGCAGCAAACACCTCCCAGCCACTCAGATCTCGCCAAGTGTCACCTCTGGCACGGTTGGCCGAAACTTAACTGTTTCAAATTCAGAATTCTTTTTGATTTTTCTTTTATCATATCTTTAGATTTATAACTCCAAATTTAGCGATTCTTTTTCCTACGGTTTCACAAAAATCTCATCTATCTAGAGGACTCAACTAAAAATATTTTTGAAACTTTAAAATTTTGAATTTGACCAAATTTGCTTTAAACCCTAGATTGCTAATAACTTTTATTTAAAAATAGGTTTTTGATTAATTCTTTTTGCTACTGATTTCTATATGTTATATCTATCCAGAGGACTAATAAAAATAATTTTGTTTATATAACAAAGTTGAATCTGATCAGATTTAAGATCTATCTCAATTAGGCATAACTTTTGCATTATAAAACCTTTTTAGTTGATTCTTTTGCTAATTAAAACTAATAGCAGATACTTTCTGTTAAACTAAAGTGTTATAATATTTTCTTCTGTTAAAAATTATATTCTGTGCAGAAACTTTGTTTGATTGTTTTGGTGTTTTGTGAGTCTTTTATTTGGTTTCCCTTTGATCTTTGAGTGATTACTTATGTGTGGTTATAATTGCTTGCTTATGATAGATTGATCGGAGTGTAACGAGTAGAACTATCACGATTATGAGTGCGAAGAATCTTCATCAACAGTACAAGGCAAGTTACATCTTGATCATGCTCCTTTAATACCTATGTTTTCTACATGCATTTAGTCCTTTTGATGTAGGATTGCATCAATATATATAAGTTGGCTATATTATACACCCAGTAGTCCATTGAGGTAGGTCTGAGTCTTTACTCCATTGTCGCCAACGTTGTAGAAATTTTTGCTATGCTTTTGTAGACGGGGATTGGTATGTGTGATTCATGCAAGTTGCGAGAGATATACTAATTTTGGGTAACCTTAAGGTGGCAACATTAACACACAGCTGGGTGGATTGGCAGGGGCACCCTGGAGTAACCAATGGACTAGCTCGGGCACCTGGAGTAACCAGTGCTTGCCCAAGGGGATCCCGGAGGACCCATGAGATCACCCTATGGAATGCCACCCAGGCTCAAAGAGATTTAACAATTTTTCATGACTAGAAGCTTACCTACGCAGCCACAAGCTAATATGGGCTCCGGCTTAGTTGAGTACATTGTGTAACCTCTTTCCGGGTAGGCTAGTAGATGTAGTTATATATGCAGGTGTACCGGTCTACCCAGGGTTAAGGGAAAATGCTTCTGAAAGACTTTGTCTCGATCTTCCGGTTCTCAAACACCAGGCAGTGCGAGGACTACAAAGGAGGTGATCGAGTCTTCTGGGGAAAAGTGCACATACCTCTGCAGAGTGTAAAACTAATCGATTAGCCGTGTCCCCGGTTATGAACAAATTTGAGCATCTAGAATTGGGACTTTGAGCGATCTCATCACATTTACTAATTTCATGGGTTTTAATCAACTTGGGTATAGATTGAGTGGAGAAACCATCTCAATCATATTATGATAAGCTTTGTAGTAGTAATTTGATATTCTTTTTGATGGTAGGGAAAAATCAGCTTTATTCAAATTAAACTTGGAACTTTCCACCAGCCATATTGCATGTAGAAGTAGGACATTTATACATCCCTTATGGTGTGACTTGCCAGTACATTCAACGTACTGACCTACACGGCTGCGACGTCTCATGTTGCAGGAATTATACGACGAGTAAGTGATACGATAGGGTTACGTTGTCTACACTCAACTTTGCCGTTGGTGTTGATGGGACTCCACAACCTTTGATGTTATTTCTGCTGTATGGATCAAGGTAATAGTATTTACGTTATTTTATACATGTGATTTTCTGTTATTTCATCGAGTACTGTGTGTGCTAGCATACCGATCCAGGGATGGCACTTAAACACAGAGACTTGGATCCTTTTCAGAACTGGGTCGTTACAGGTATTATTCGACATAATTGATCCATAGAGTCAGTATTTTGAAATGCAGACAATGCATGGCTTTACCAATTCAAATATAAACGTGAGTATAGTTTATGTTGTGTGTGTAAAGCACATTATACATACAAAAGATACATTGTGAACATTCTAAATAGCTAGCTAGGAACTAGCATACATTTCAATTCAACTTAAGGTGGTTTCAAATATTCGAATTCAACATGAAGTGAATTCAACATGAAGTGAATTCAATTATTTGAATTAAATTAAGGGGGCATTAGTCTTTGCTTTGCTTTTGTACATAATAACATATGGTCGTGTACAAAATAGATTCAAATTTACCTCCTCCATTCCAAAATAATAGTAGTTATACGATTTTCAAGAGTCAAAATTTCAAAAGAAGCACACAATTTAGTGAGGTTTTCAAGCATACAAGGTCAAATTTAACGAGGTCTATTTAGGTCAATCCTAAAAGTTCAAGAGTAATCTAAACATGAATGCTTCTGGTTCAAAATTTTGAACGAAGAGCCAGAAGAGCCTCTCCTCACCCGAAACCGCGCGAGACCAATGTTTGGTAGAAGGAAATTACTGTTCTAATAATTGACCCGTGAAACCTACCACCCCGACGTCCAGCTGTCTAAACCGGGGTAGGTTTGTAACTTCAGCTGGACGCCACACTACCGCCTCCAAAAAACATTCATACACCGTGGGCGCCAAACACCCATGCGCTCGGCCAAAATCGCTCCCGCCCATGATTTGGGACACCTGAGATTACCGTCCTACCCCCGACCGGCAACATGTCCGAAATTTATTAGGGGGGCAAAGTTTGTACTTTCCCCAAATTTCAAACAAGCACGTCCCAGACTGAAACATGGTTCCCCTTAGCTCCACCCTCCCCCCGTCCGATTCCCCATTCATACTCTGTGGGCACCAAAACTCCCTCCCCACCAACCGTGAAACCCCCGCGTCCTCCGTCCGCCACCCCATCGCACCGATCAACCGCCGCCCTCCTCCATCACGCCAGCGCCGATACCCCGAGATCGTCGTCCACCGCAACCCCAACGCCCTCCACAGCTTAGCAGTTGAAGCCGAGGCAGAGCTGCCTTCGGGACACCGACGTGCGTCGTACCCGAGCCAATTCTACCACGCCGTCCTGCGCCTCACCGCTGCCGCTCCAACATCGCAACCATCCACCGCACCGGAGCTGTTCCCGCTACGCCGTTGTTCCCCGCCTCGGATCTGCTTACCCTCCGCCTACAGACGGCCGCCGCAACACACTCAACAACTTGGCCATGGGTTCGTCCAAGCCTCGACCGTCCTCCACAGCATCGGCTCCCCGAATAAAAACAAGAAGATCGGCGCAAAAACAGGAGGACACAACACTGCCAGCCGAAATTGGTACTCCTCTTCCCTTATTCATGCAAATCTTATGTGTCTGCTCGGACGGTATTCATCCCACAGAAGACACTAGTTGACTGCTTCTTATTGCACCTTCTTCCTGATACTAGAGGTTCCTAGTAACTCGCGATGCACAAGGTTTCCCCCCATTTACCATTTCACCTTAGCTAGAGGTCCGTCGCCCGCATGGATTTCAATTCAGGGTCAATTGATTCCCAATTAAAGGAAGCACCACCCGCGGAGGCGCTAGTCCGCCTGTTCGCCGGGGAAGCAGCGCCTCTGTGTCTATCTAAGGGGTGTGTGGGGCGCAGGAGCTGCTGGCGCCCGATCTGGAGGTCGACCGGGCATAAAGGGATGGCCAGGGGGCAGTGCCAAGCACGGCGGTGGGGTGAGGTCAAGGGAAGGGCGGGGCGGCGGAGGCCGGGGTCTGAGCCGGTGGTCGCTGGCGATTCGAGAAAGATCGTCAATAGTGACTGGCGGGAGGTAGACGAATGACATCTCCCCGTTCCTTTTAGATCGGACAATCCAGAAAAAATTGATTGGCCTATTTGTTTTCAGTCGACTGTTATTTTCATAGGACCACATGTGGTGGTTTGTTGGAGGAGTACCTGCACTTCCCAGCCATCCCTATGCTCATATTTCAAAAGCCTAGAATCTAATTTTGTGTGCCATGCATGTTGTAGAGCTATCATATGTCTACCATCATTTATTTTTGACCTGCCTACTATCTGATACTTTTACACTGCACTACTTCTGCACATACTTCAACCATACTCTCACTATTGTTTTTTTATGCATGGGTATTTCAGACTCTGACGCACTATTGTCAAATTCATGAAAGAAAAGAGAGAAGGCGCTCCAGACTAATTCGTGGATATGCCCGAAGCGTTTGAGTGCTCTAAAGGTTGTAGTCTCAAAAGATGGAGACAGTAAGCATAGCTCTGTAGTTGATGATCTCATTCGCCATAGACCACCATCCCAAGTGCTTGCTTTAACTTCGCAGTGTCATATGTGGTTGCATGTTGCATATGGTGTCTAGCTTGTATTGCTTCCATTTTGGTTGAATTGCATCTGCTTAGTTTACACATTATACCTTTGATAATGACATGCCTTCCTGTTTTTGGTACATACTACATCTGTCTATTAACCATGTTCTTACATCAAACTACTGTTCTTGTGTATCCCGCATCAATCACTTATGATGAGACAGTCACACCCGTTTGTTAGTTTGAGACAAGCTACTCTTTTAAAGAGTGCAATGTCATCCTCCCCACATGATTCTCAAGAAACAACAAGGCTAGATGAAGATAGTCAATGTAGCTCTGTAGTTGATGACCGCATTTCCCCTACACCACCATCGCGGGTGCTTGCTCTAACTTGGCAGTGTGATATGTGGTTGCATGTTGCATATGGTGTCTAGCTTGTAATTCTTCTACTTTGGTTAAATTGCATCCGCTATTCTGCTTAGTTTACACATTATACCTGTTAATGTGACATGCCTTCCTGTTTTTGGTACATACTACATCTGTCTATTAACCATGTCCTTACGTAAAACTATTGTTCTTGTATATCCCACATCAATCACTTATGACGAGACACCTTTAGTATATGTGGCGTAATATTTGTTGCATCCTGCATATGATATATATCATGTAATGCTTCTAATTTGTTGAAACGCCATTTATGATGAGGCGCTTTTAACTTGGCAGAGCCATATTGGTTGCATCTTTCATGTGGTGTCTAGCTTGCATTGCTTTTAATTTGTTGAAATGGCTTCTGCTTAGTTTACTCAAATAGGTGTGAATATGCCATGCCGTCCTATTTTTCATACATATTCCATCCTCGTATGATGTGTTTGCCTTACATCAAAGTAGTGTTCATCAGTATCATGCATGAATGAGTTCTGAAGAGTGATTCTTATTCCTTTTTCTTGTCGGTTTGACTTGACAATGCAAAATCAATAAAGCAGAAGGAAATTAGCAAGGCAGTGGATGATGGTGCTCCTTCCGACCAACTAAAATGGAGGGTCTCTACAGATTCTACTCTGCCATCCTTAAAACAAGATTTGCAAGACAACACATGCATAGACAGTAAACGTAGTTGTGTTGATGATGAGCACATCTCCCCTACCCCACCATCACAGGTGCTCGCTCTAACTTGGCACTGTTATATCTAGCTTGTATTGCTTCTAATTTTGTTGAATTAATTGCATCTGCTTAGTTTACACATTATACTTGTGAATAAGACATGTGTTCCTGTTTCTAGAACATACAATATCTGTCTGTCACGCCATGTTCTTACATCAAAGTACTACTGTTGTGTAACCTGCAACAATCACTTATCATAAGACACATGTAACTTGGGAGTGTGATATACGCTGCATCTTGCATTGTTTTCTAGCTTGTACTGCTTCTAATTTGTTGAAATGGCACTTATGACGAGACAGTTTTAACTTGGTAGAGTGACATTCATTGCATCTTTCATATGGTGTCCAACTTTCATTGCTTCTAATTTGTTGAAATGCCTGCTGCTTAGTTTACACATCATAGGTGTGAATATGCAATGTTGTTCTTTTTTCTTAAATATTCAATCCTCCTATCATTCGGTCGCCTTACATGAAAGTAGTGTTTGTCAGCATCATGCATCAATGAGTTCTGAAACGTGAATTTTATTCATTTTTCTTGTGGGTTTGACTTGACAAGGCAATAAAAATAAGAGAGAGGAAGGAAAAAAAGTAAGGCAGGGGCTGATGGCGGTCATCTGGCGCCACCGGTAAGGAGGCGCTCTAGAGATTCTACTACTACTGCTGCTAGTGCAATAGAAGTTCCAAGTAAATATGATGGGCCCAACAACCCTACTCCAGCATCCCAGGTGCTTTCTCTAGCTTGGCAGTGTGATATTTGCTTGCATGTTGCATACGGTGTCTAGCTTGTATTGCTTCTAAGTTGATTAAATTACATCTGCTTAGTTTACACATTATACATGTGAACATGGCATGTCTTCCTTTTTTTTGCATATACTACATATGTCTATTACATGTTCTAACATCGAAGTACTGTTCATGTCTATCCTGCATCAATCACTTATGATGAGACACCTTTAACTTGGTAGTGTGATATTGTTTGCATCTTGCATATGATTTATTGCTTGTACTGCTTCACATTTGTTTAAATGCCACTTATGACGAGACACTATTAACTTGGTAGAGTGATATTTGTAGCATCTATCATATGGTTTCTAGCTTCCATTGCATTGCTTCTAATTTATTGAAATGCCTTCTGCTTAGTTTACATATCATAGGTCTGATTATCTCATGCCATCCTATTTTTCGTACATTTTACATCCTCCTATCATGCGGTTGTCTAACATCAAAGTTCAGTTCATCTGTATCACGCATCAATTAGTTCTGAAGAACTAAATTTTTACTGCTTTTACTTGTGGGTTTGACTTGACATGGCAAAAAAGAGAGGAAGGAACACAAAATGGTAGGGGATGGTGTTAGTACTCGGGAGGCATGGAAACAGAAGCGGAACAGCTCTGCAGATTCTGCTGGTACTGATAGTGCAATAGAAGGTCAAAGTCCACCGAATAAATGTACAAACACAGTATCCCCAGCTACACCACCTGCAAAACATACCAAAGACAAATGAACCAAACAAGCAATGACAGCCCTAGTGGTTGCAGCACCTTCTTCCACAGTACCAACTTGTGCACGAGTTACTCATTCGTCAACTCTGCTAGTGGCAAGTTCCCAAGCTCCCTTGCCACCTTACACTACTTTCGAAGCACTCTTGGCACAAGAGGACTTGGCAAAGATCAGATGAACCTTGTGAGATTCAACACCAAGAAGGTAGTTGATCGAGTCAAGTTACAGTTGCATGCTTCTTTATATGTAGTTTCACAGTTTGATGTACACTAACACTTCCCATGTTCATTGTTGAACTAGCATCTAGGTGCAAGAGGAAACAAACATCAGGGATAATGCTCGATAGGTTAACTAAATCTAAAGGAGGAAGAATGGAGATCAATTTTGAGGTAGGTTTAAAAAGGCCACGTGATGCTACAGAGTCAGCCAAGTTAGTATGAGAGGCAACCGTTGCCGTTAGGTGTCATGCATGTATCCTCCCAACATGGATTCAGTACAGGAATGACAAAGACGAAACCCAGTTTAACACCTTCCTCGACCATTTATCTGTAAGTATGGTTATTTATGGAAATTAGTATTATCATCTTGCTCTGTCCCATACTTTCTAGGTTGCTGGTAATGAGACTCCCGTAATTTTGAACAGATGAGGTTCAAGTTGGATCGGCAAGATGATGTAACTAGACAAGCATGCACTCATGTTTTCAAGTCTGCTCTGCTACAGTATCGGTATAGCCTGAGGAAAACTCACTTTGAAGGCAAGGCTAACAATGAACTTGCCCAAACATCTCCAGTGGAAAATATAACGGATGAAGACTGGACATCCCTTGTTAAACGATGGTCTGATCCAAAGTATCAAGTACGTTATATATATGTGATCAGATCACATGTTGAACTCCTATTCATGCATGTGCCTTGCAAATCTATCTTCTTCTAGGTGAACTTTTCAAAGAACAAGGCCAACCGTACGAAAGTGAAATTCCAACAGACGACAGGGTCTCATAGCTATATTGCACACTGCGAGGCTCTTGTAACTAGTTGTTGTTTCACACTTTTGGCTGTGCCATATTATCAAATTTATATTGACTTGTTCCAAATGCAGAGGAAAGCCCGCAAGGACCAAAAAGAACCTGAACCAAATGCGGTGGAAGTCTTCAAGGACTGTCACACCAGCAAGACGAAGGGCATGACTACACCAGTCAAAGCCGCTGTTGTAAGTCCATAATCCTCAGGCCTTTGAACTACTGGTTACTCTGACTTGTGCATTGAACTGCATGGCTTGCAGCGAATGTGTATTATTCTTTTCAATTTTATACACAGTTGTCTTAACGTACCATTGCACCTTACAAGGTTTAAAAGAGAGGAACGATGTTCCTTTGCTCTTGATCTGTTATCTAGTTCCGTGCTGGATTTCTCCACACAACGTTACAATTGCCTGTTTGTCTGATCTCAGTTGTTTTGTGATATGAATGATGTCATACTATGCTCACCGTATTATAAACTTTGTCTCTTTATCCTTAGCTCTCAATACAATGTGAAGAAATAGACAATACATTAGCCATGGCACATGGTCACATGTTTGGAACCTGGTTTTATTATGTGCTTTGTAGTAAAATACAACTAATATTTTACACGGGTTCACCAAAATAAGTTCTGTATATAGACCAAAGCTATTTTGTTTGGTTTTGCTGCCTCATTAATAACTTCTGTTCTGGTACTACTAATGTACAAACTCAACTTTTCAGCAAGCTATGGAACAAATGATGGAACCACCACAACCTCCTGAAGGTGACGAGGCAACCATAACCACAATGTCACCTCTTGCTGCAGTGGGTCAGTATCTCTCCACTAACAGTGCCAAAAGCACCTTCCTGCGTAATACTAGGTTGGCTGTTAAGGCAACCTCGTCCGAACTGCCTCATGAACAAGATCTGCAAGCTCGACAAAATGATATATCTGCGCTCCAGACACAAGTCCAATCCCTAACAGAGACCCTTTGTGAAACAAGAACAGCCATTGTTCGATGTCGTCAAGATATGCATGATTTTGAAACCAAACTATCAGACATTTGCTATGTTGTTCAGGAGCCTAGGAGAAATGAAGGCGAAGGTTATGGTGCTCCATCAGACACTACAGCATGAAAACATACTAGTTAGGTAAAATCATCTGAGCTTCTGAACTTCTGATGGTGCCTTTATTTGCCGGATTGTAAACTTTTATGCCAACCCTGCCTTTTGTTATATGGCTATAATTTGTTTTGTTGTGATACAACATTTGTTCTTAACGGGCGGCGACCGGCTGAAGAAAACAGCAAGCCATTTTTGTATAGTGTATGGTGTTCCCTATATTTGCATGGGTGGCGAACTTTGATGCCCAGTGGATGTAATCTGTGCAATCATCGTAATAGCCTAGCGTTAGTTGCTTGTTTATTTATTTATTTCCTTGTAGTCTTCTTTTTCCTTGGTTTGCTAGTGGCCGCAATAACCATGGGCCACGTACGGACCGTGGTAACCATGGGCCTGCTACGGGCCATAAATGGGCTATAGTGACCATGGGCCATCTACGGGCCGTAGGATCCGTTGGCCACCTACTATTCGTGGGCCAAAACCGGACCGCAATATAGGCCGTAAATGGGCCAAATTAGGAATGGTCCGTTTAAGGGCCCGTACCATAACGGGTCGTTAATAGGCCAAAAGATAGCAAAGGCTTAATTCTATCAACAGGCATAACAGGTCGTTAATGGGCCGGAATTCATGACGGGACGAATACGTCCCAATGGGTTAACAGACCACAAACGGGCCGTTTGTAACCACTGGTTGAATTTGGCCCATTAGCCAAACAGGCCAGTAACGGACCGTAAGTAATCGAGGGCCGGAAATGAGCCCAAGAATATATGGGCCCTTAGAAGGTCGAAAGGTAACATGGGCCGAAAATGGCCCAACTGAATCATGGGCCGTTAATGGTTCCAAAGCAATATACTGTTCATTATGGGCCAAAATCAGCATGGGCCGTTAAAGGGCCCAGAGATACAGAAGGCCTCATATGGGCCGAATGACGTCACGGGCCATATATGGGCCGAAAGTGACAATGGGCTAGAATCATATTGGACGGCACACATGACGCTACTGGGCCGAATTCGGGAAGGCCATAATGGGCCGTGAGTTCCCGGGCCGAAAATGGGCTATATGCGAACAGGCCGTTAACAGGCTTTCCATGGGCCGGCCCGCTAATTTTTGACCAAGTCAAATGGGCTGGCCCTTTTAACATAAATGGGTCACTGTTGGGCCGTTCCACGTGTCGACGTATCATAGGCGCCTCCCGTCCATTGGACGGATGACATCTGTCGCAACCCTCAACTGACACGTGGATCCGCTGGCGAATGAGAATTTTACACGTGGAAAATCGCCATTGGTCTAGGCCGTTAATGGGTTATCGGATCCAAACCGGAACCTGATAGCTTAACGGCGACCCGTTATGGTGGATGGCATGTGTCGGTTACCCTTGATGAAAATACTTCCATGACGCGACATTTATCGTCATGGAAGTGGACACTTCCGTGATGATAATTTCAGTATTGTCATGAAACACTTCTACGACAGCATAGGTATGACTATCTTGATTCTGTCATAAAATCGTCACGGATGTACATGCATGACAGAAAATGTGACCTACTGTGACAAACACGTGTCATCACGGAAGTGTTTTTTTTTCTAGTGAAAAAACGGCGTTCCATGCGACCACACGCGGTCGTTTCGGCGGTCGTATGACACCCACACAGCTCCAAAAGTTGCCCTTCCAGATGGGATTCTTCACCGATTTCATCCCCAATTGTTCCCACAGGATCCTTGGCTCATAATGAAGGGATTGGGAGAAGATAAGGCTCATCTTGAGCCCTTGGATGACCACATCAACGGAGGAGATACCGGGAGGCCTTCATATAAGCACCTCCAACCCTAGGCGCCTCTCTCCACCTCCACCATTCATCCACGCAGCCATCTTCCATCCCCATCGCTGCTCCAAGACCACCTCCATAGAGAAGAGAAGGTCCAAGCCAAGAGGTGGAAGAGGGGGCGCCCTCACCACGCGCACCGGCCTTCAGGCCGGTGCGGTCTTCAACGCCAGCGCCACCACCATCACCATCTCCACCGCCGGCGCCACTGCCATTATCGCCGCTGCCATGCTCCTCTCCTCCACCGGCCTAGTGTTGGCTTGTAACTTGCCCTCTCCCTCTATGATATTTGAGTAGTTGTGTTAGTTCTTGAGGAATTGGATGAAACCTTGCATGATTGGTACTTTGTTGAATAAGCGATCCAACATTCTCTTTATATGTATTGTGTTGATTGTCTCATGGTGTTGTGAAAAGTGCTCGTGCAGCATTAGCCCCTTGTGGACTTGAGACAAGTCATATTGGTGAGCAGCATGGTTGTGGAGGGTAGGTGGTGACAGTCCTATTCTCCCTTCGTCCCTGGTCATTGCAATAGGGATTTTTTGACTATAAACAGTACGGTAAAAACCCCACTGCAACTTTTATTAAATAAAAAGCAAAAAAAGGTCTCAACTACAATATGTGGGCTTGAGATAAACCCTAAAGGAAAAAAGAAAAGAAAAATAAAAATAAAAAGAAAAAAGAAAAAGAAAAAGAAAAAGAAAACTAAGAAGACTAAACTAGGAAAACTAGAAAAAGAAGCAAAAACTAGAAAAAAACTAAAAAGATTACAGGCAGCTATCTAGCCAAGAATTGAAAGAAGCTGCATGCTTCTGCTTGATCCTATGCCTCAGCCATTTAAGTTCTTCAAAGTAGATTGCCTTCCAGCCCTACATAGATGGCTGTATGTGTTCAATTTTTTTGTTATTTCGAGTAATCCAAATAGCCCAGGAACCCAAAATGATGATATCCATGAAGAAAGGCACATTCAATTTCTCCTTCAGGTCTTGGTATGCTTCCAGGACAGACAGGTTCAGTGTTCTGGTGGGGCAGATGAAATTCCAACATTGTTGAGCAAAGGGGCATCCCCAGAATAGGTGGTGGAGTGTTTCTTCATGTTGGCAGTTAAGCACAGCACTGTTGTACTCATCTAATTGAAATGTCTTTCTTCTGAGTAGATTCCTTGTGTTTATTCTGTCATGAAGTAACATCCAAAAGAAAACTTTGTGTTTTGGTTGACAGGAGCTCTTCCAAATCCAATTAAAGTGCTGGGGAACTTGTTTGTGTCCAATCAGTACCTTGTATGCTTTTGCTGATGAGTAGAATTCATTTCCCCAAATATAACTCCATGTATTAGCCATGTCAAAATATTGTGATTGTCTGACCTCAATACAGATGGCTTCCATTTCAAGGAATTCCTCATGTGCTTGAATAGTTAATGGTAGGTGGAACATATCTTCAATGAATTCAGAATTGATCACTTGATTAACACTAGCCTGAGTATTGATCACAAAGGAGAATAAGTGTGGGAATTTTAGTTTCAGAATATTGCTATGCCAAAGATCTTCCCAAAACAGAGCACTTTTGCCATCCCCAACATTGCACCTTGCAATAGCCTTGTATTGAGCTATGAGTGCTAAGTTTAATCTCCACCAAAAGGACCCCACCTGTTGATCACCTGGCAGTTGTCCATTTTCATAGTAAGTCTCCCAGATCAGGTTTACCCATGGAATATCATGCCTGTTGTATAATTTGTGGAAATTTTTCATGAGCAGTGTCTTGTTTTGAGTATAAATGTCCATAATGCCCAAACCACCCTGGTCCTTTGGCCTACGAACTGTGCTCCAAGCCACCATTTCTGGCCTTCTGTCTTCCATGTCAGGGCTCCTCCATAGGCAATGCCTTAAGTATTTGATGATTTGCTTTTTAATGGTGATTGGAATGTCCAGGCAACACATGAAGAAAATAGGTAGGGATGCAAACATAGATTTAACCAGTAATAATTTACCAGCCTGAGTCATGAATGTAGCAAGCCCAGCCAGTCTTTTAGCCAACTTAGATACCATAGGGAGGCATTGTTCAACCGTAGGTTTATGCAAACCCAGGGGTAGCCCTAAGTAGGTGAAAGGGAACTGCCCTCTAGCACAATTCATGGTGTTGATGAATATTTTAACTCTGTCCTCCTCAATGTTGATGGGTACCAGAAAGGATTTAGCATAGTTAACTTTCAGGCCAGTGGCAGAGGCAAAATTGTTTAAAAGAGCTTTGAGGCAGATGAGTTGCCTGGCGCTGGCTGGCATCAGAACTAATGTATCATCTGCATACTGGATCACTGGAAAGTCAGGGCAGGAGTTGACTTGCAATGGAGCGGTGAGGAGGCCTTGTCTCATGGCTTTGTTGAGTATTGATTACAAAAAACCAGCTGCCAGCACAAACAGCAATGGTGAAAGAGGATCCCCATGTCTGACTCCTCTCCTACAATAAAACTTTTTTCCAGGAACCCCATTAAGCATGACACCAGAAGATGTAGAGTTAAATAGAGCTTTCATCCAATTAATCCATTTGTCACCAAAACCTTTGGCTCTAAGAATGTCAATGATAGCTTGGTGTTCGATGGTGTCAAAAGGTTTTTCAAAATCAAGTTTTAACACCAATACTTCTTCTTTTGATTTGTAACATTGATGAATATACTCATAGGCCCAGCCCAGTCAATCTTGGATAACCTTGTCCTTAAGAAAGCCATATTGATTGACATGAATCATTTGTAAAATCACTTTTTGCAATCTATTGGCCAGGAGTTTGGTGATAATCTTAAGCACACCATTCAGTAATGAAATAGGCCTAAAGTCATTTGGAGAAATAGGCACCTCTTTCTTTGGTATCAGTGTGATAAAAGAAGTATTTATGCTTTCAAGAGATACAGTGCCTGCATGAAAATCCATAATCAATTGCCTAACATCTTCACCAATAATATCCCAGCAAGCTTTCAGAAATTCATTGTTAAACCCATCAGGGCCAGGTGACTTGTCTGTAGGCAGATTCTTAACCACATCATTGATTTCTGCATCTGTGAATGGTTCTTCTAGATCTTGAAAGACAGAATTGGGGATTTGTTGATCAAATAAACTGCTCAAGTCAAAATGCATATTGTGCCCCTCAGAATGGCCCAATCTTTTTTTAAAAGCTTCCCATAAAATTGCAGCTTTGCCTGCATGATCAGTCACTTCCACCCGGTCCTCATTGAGTAACATTGCAATCTTGTTGTGCTTGTAGTTGATGGAGGCCATAGCATGAAAGAATTTTGTGTTCTCATCTCCAAATTTAACCCCCTTAATTTTTCCTCTTTGTTTCCAGTATATTTCTGGTTTTTCAAAACTACCAGTAAGTAATCCTTGAGAATTGCTCTACAATTCCATTCATAATGGCTCAGATTCCTATATTCCTCAATAAGATCCCAAAGGAAGATGCAATCATTTAGTTCCTGAATAGCTTTCTTTAGGCATGAAAGCCCTTTTGCCCAAATTTTAATGGCTCTCCTCAAATTTTTGAATTTAGCATTGATCTTTTTTGCAGCATCAGTGTGTCCCACTGGGATATTCCAAGCATTCTGTACAATTTCTTTGAAATCACCATGTTGCAGCCAGTAGTTCTCAAATCTAAAAACATTTGATTTGGGGATGGTTATGCCAATCTTGATCACGCAAGGTAGATGGTCAGAAACACGTTTTGCCATAGGGAGAGCAGTAGTATCTGGGTATCTGATCACCCATGAAGCTGAAGTAAAAAACCAGTCAAGCTTCTCCAGAAGTGGGTTATCTTGCATATTACTCCAACTAAATTGCCTACCTTTAAGAGGTAATTCTATTAAACCCAAATTGCTTATTGCTTCATTGAAGAGGAGCATTTGGTTCACATCTCCACCTGGTTTGTTTCTGTCATTAGGTGATCTGATGAAATTAAAGTCACCCATAACAATCCAGTCCACATCATTAGGCATTTGAATGTTGCTAAATTACTGAATGAACTCAATTTTGTCTTCTTGTCTACATGGGCCATAAATATTTGTTAAGATCCAGGACTGGGTGGTTGATTTACATGTAAACTTGACAGCCAAAGAAAATCTGTTTTGAAACATCAGTTCCCCAGAGAATAAGGAACCATTCCAAGCAGTTAGGAGGCCTCCAGAAGCACCCACAGAGGGGAGGAAGTGAAATTTGTTGAATCTTTGAGGGCAGAAGTTATGGATGTAAGACAAGTCAAAATCTTCTCTTTTGGTTTCCTGTAAGCAAATAATACTAGCTGTACTTTCCTCAATTTTTTGTCTCAGAGCTAGCCATTTATCTTGTGAATTTAGTCCTCTAATGTTCCAGTTTAAAATACTCCAAGATCTATTGTTATTCATGGAAACTATTGGAGGTTTGTACATAAGTATCAAGGTCCACCCCTTGAAACAGAGCCCATGCAAGGTAATATTTGAGCCATCTTTTGATAGAACCATGTTTGCATTCAACTGACTGCATATGCAACCCACTAGCATACAAGCAAAAGATCCATGCATACCACTCCAACAAGTCTTGGTAGATAAGAGTCTCAACAAGTGACACAGAGTCATGATAATAAAGTCTATTACATTGGCATAACAGGATCGACATGAGCAAAATAATAGGAACTTCCAGGGAGATAAGAAGCCCTAACACCCAGGTAACATTGCTTTGATGTAACTTGGTCATCATTTGGAGTTTTTGCCTTGTTCCTTGTCCCCAGTGGCCTTGGACACCCTAGCCACCTCCCCTTGATCTTTCATCTTGGGCCTCTTGGATAGCTTCTCTTGTAGCTCCTCCTCAGCCACCTTACAGAAGGATTTAGTGAGATTTTTGACTACAGTATTACTTGTAACAGGTGGTAAAGCATTACATGGTAAGCAGACATTGCCAGAACATGAATTTATTTTGAAACCATTGTTATGAAACTTAATTCTGTCACTCCTTCTTACCTCAGTCTCAAGCAGTGGACCTTTACCCCTTCTTTTCTTGGTACCAGTGTCCCCCATGGGCTGCAAATTGGTCTTGCTGGGGGAAACTTGCTGGAGAGGATCCCCTGCCGCAGTGTTTGGAGACATAACAGTGCTGACCTCTTGATTTTCCTTCTCATTTTCCTCAAGAGAGCCCTGCAAACAACTAGGTGCTTGAGTGACAGAGCAGGTATCAGGAATGTGAAATTCTAGAACTTCTTCTGACCCACAATTTGCAGTTAAGAGTTGCCACAGAGAGGATTTCAGAAGGTGTAAGGTCCAACCAAATTTGTCAGGAGTTAACAGGAGGTGTATTATGAAATTGAACCAGCTTACAGGAATTGCAATCTTGAAGGTGGTATCATTATTGACAGTTCCTGGTGCAAAATGCTTGATCCAGAGATCCAGGCCTTCTCCTGAGATTAGATGAGATCCATCAATTACAGACATAGCATGGGTCTCAACTAAATTGTCCATATCATGAATATGAGAGTAAGAAGGTGCCAAATTAGCCGCACATATGGGATAGAAACCTTTACCAGCTGACTTATCAGACTTTTGGGGTGAAATGCTATCTGCCTCAGTAGAAACCACCACAGTTTCAGTCTCCACAATCAAAGTATTAGTAGAGCCAGGTGCTTCAACAACAGCAACAGGTAAAGCAAGAACTGGGCAGGTAGCAGATTGTACAACAGTAGCAGGCTCAGAAACAGTCAAAGCAGTAGCAGACAATGCAGCAGATTGAAAATCAGCAGTGGGTTCGGTATTAGACTGGTCTATCCCAGCCACATGGACAGTTGCAATATCATGTTCTCTCTCAGCTACTGCAGAAACAGCCATTATCCCTGAATCAAGAACAACACTTCCCAATGTGGTGTTAGGCAAAACATCACATTGTCCTTTAGCAGCTGAATTTGTGGCTTGAGCTAGCTCAACATTGGAGGTAGCCTCTATCATTTGTTGGGCCTGCTCATCATTGTTATCCTCAGGCATATCAGGCTCATCACTTGCATAGGAAATTAAAAGATTGTGTAATCCTATACCCAAGGGAGGGCTATCATCAGAGACCCCCCGATTGACTTCCTCATTGATCTGGTGTGCATGTAACATGTTGTTATTGGAATGATCTCCATCTGATATAGTAATATTGGTGGTAGTGTTGTTGCCAGGGGCACCATCCTCCCCATCAACTTGCATTTCTACTTGCTGTTCTTGCTCAATCATGGGTTGTGGCACTAGCTAGGGAAAATCCCAATGTCCAGGCTCATCCCATTCTTCATTATTAGCCTGATCATTGTTGGCAAGAGGAGCAGCATGAAAACCTAGAAAATCGTTTGCATTCTGAGGTATAGGATGAGGATCCACATCAGGTGGAGGAATAGGGTCCTCATCAGCTGGTCCACCACCCTGCATTTCCTCTAAAATAACTTCCATAGAGCTAGTCCATGACTCTTCATCAAAACCCTCCCCTTTAGACCATCTAATACTCTTGGGGATCTCTATCAGCTCAGTACACCTAGTGTCAGTATAAAAACCGGCAGACCTCGGGGTAGGGGGTCCCGAGCTGTGGATCTTGGACAGATGGTAACAGGAGCAGGGAGACGATGTTTACGCAGGTTCGGGCCCTCTTGATGGAGGTAAAACCCTACGTCCTGCTCTTGTTTATATTGATTGAGATGTATCCAGTACAGAGTTGATCTACCTCGAGATCGTATGATCTAGTCCTAAGGCTAGATGAATGAGATTGTGTTGAGGTCCCCTCTACGGGCTAAACCCTTTGACTTATATACACGCCGGACAGGGTATCTAGGGTTACAAGGTCGGTATCCAGGCGAGGAGGCAGCAGGGGAAGTCTTGGAGTATACGTCAAGTCTTCGGCAGATGTAATCTTGTTCTTCCTTCTCGCATGCATCTTCCGGAGTCCATCTTGAGAAGAATGAGGGCCCACTGGCCTAGACCGAGGAATATGAGCCGACTAGGTTGGTACCCCCTAGTCCAGGACACCGTCAGTAGCCCCCGAACTGGTCTTCTACATCGAGCACGATCTCTTCAATGGTGGTAACTTCGGATCCGAAGTCCTTGGCTTGACAAACGAGTTCCCCCTTCGGAATTCCGGATCTCTTAGCTGCCCTTCTAAGGAGCGGTGTCTTATAGACGAGGTTTAGCCGGGTTCTCTCCCCATCCGGGGTCAGGAGTTAACTTAGCCTTGAAGGCTAGCCACCGAGGTGTGAATAGTACCTCATAGTCTGACAACTTTATCAAAGCGACGCTACCCATGATGGGTCAGGCAGTTACTGCCTATCTCAAATCGTGGTTCGAGGCCGCCCTTTTACTGGCACGTCTCGTCAAGGTAGGGATCATGCCCGTATTTTCAGGGATAACATCAAGATTTTGTTTCCCCCATGCGTATAATGGCATCTTCGGAGGAGGAGAGTGGCTTTTTTATCGGCGCGGCAAGGGGGACTCTTGGCCTTTCAACAGTCTATAAGAGTAAAAAGCTGACAAAGCCAGTAGTTACGCTCTCATTTCCCCTGCCTTCTACCTCCTCGAGCTCTAGCGCCCAGATCCAATCTCGCCTCTTCCCACCTTTGCACACCCGAGATTTCCCACACAGCCATGGCCGACACCCTCAAAGGGCACTGGGGGAGCTCCATCGTGATGGAGGGCATGCTTCAGGAGCTGCGGAGTGCGGGGTACATCCCTGCTAATGTCGCCGCCCGCGCTCCAGACGCCGACCAGCTGGTGCCCGCTCCCAACCCTGGGGAGCGGGTAGTCTTTATCCCTCACCTCATCAGAGGCCTAGGGTTCCCGCTGCACCCATTCGTGCGCGGGGTGATGTTCTACTACTGGCTCGACTTCCACCACATGGCCCCGAATTCCATCCTCCACCTCGCCTCCTTTATTACAGTGTGCGAGGCCTTCCTCCTCATCGAGCCGCACTTCGGCCTATGGCTGAAGACCTTTGGCGTTAAGCCGAAGTCCAGCGGCTCCGATCTGGTGGAGTGTGGAGGCGCTATGGTCAGCAAGAACCAGGGGGCCGCCTGGTTCGACGGCACCTTCATCGAGACGGTTAAGGAGTGGTAGCGGGAGTGGTTCTACATCACTGAGCCGCTCGCCGCTGGCCAGACCGAGGTCCCAGCCTTCTCGGCTGGGCCTCCAAGGAAGCTCGAGTCCTGGAAGGAGAAGGGCGTCCTCTGGGGAAACCCAGAGGAGGTGGAGACACTGATTAAGAAGATCTAGTGGTGGTCCCTCAAGAAGAAGCTCCAACTTCCCGACGTGGTCAACGTCATGCTCCATCGCCGCATCCTCCCGCTCCAACTCCGGGCCACCCTGATGTGGGAGCACAAATCCGGAGATGCGGGACCCGTCCTCAACTTCTTCCGCTCCTCCCTGGCCGGGATGTGGACGCGGCTCTTTAAGCTGGCCAAGGACAAGATCCCTGAGGATGGGAAGGACCTCGGCTTCGAGGTCGGCTACACTGCCACACCGGTAAGTTTTCAATATACATGTTCACGTTCCTCCCCTGCTAAGGGGGACAAGCCTTAATGAATCGACTCATTCCGCGTTTGCAGAACTGGGTGAACACGGTGCAGCAGATGCTGTGCCCGGCACCACTTCCGGAGGGGAAGAAGTCCCCTCTGCTTACTGCGCTCCTCACCGAGGAGCCGCACGTGGTGATCCCCAGGGCCTTGAAGCCGCAAAAGGGCAGGATGGGTCTTCGGAGGCAGGAGACCTCGGTCACCCGGTCCGAGGAGACCATGCCTCCTCCACCCACGAAAGCGATGGGGTGGAGGACAAGGATAACCTTCCCCCAAAGCGGAAGAGGACGGCATCAGAAGACGCCGAGGCCGAGGCCCGGCCGACAGGCTAAAAGAGGTTGAAAGAAACCTCGGCCGAGGCTGCCGACCAGCCCCAGCCGTCAGAGAAGAACATGCTCTCCGACGAGTCCGAAGATGACCCCCTCGCGCTGGGAAGGAAGAAGCTGGCGCCTCGAAGGTACACCGCCGTCCTTTGTATTTATCTTCATAGTAAGTTTTTTCGGCAGGACTAATGCCACGTGAATGCATTTCCTTAGCCCGCCTAGGGCACGCCTTAGCAACTCCTCCAGTGGGTTTCTGCCCACCAGCAGGATGCCGGACCGTCCTGCCCCGGCTCCAGAAGGGCAGGGGGAGGTGGCGTCGACCCCAGCCCCCCAGGTTGACGCCGCGGGGATCGAAGAGGTGGTCATGGCCGAGGTTGACACCTCGGCCCCGCAAGGCCAAGGGGACGAGGTCCCTAAGGTCGTCCAGGAAGGGCTGGGCCAATCAGTGGCCCAGCCGGAGTCTGCTCCGGCTCCACCACCGCAGTCGGAGACCCACGAACCCAACACCCAGATGCTGGGGCCCGAGGTCTTTCCATCCTCACCTCTAGCTCCAGGGCGGGCTAGCGTGGGGTGAACCGAAGAGGTGGAGGTAGCCTTGACAGGCTCCTCCCTCAAGGAAGAGCACCGCGCGTTAATTGGCGTGGCACTGCAGGGATTTCGGCTGAGGCCGAAATGCATGAGGTCTTCAAGGGCCTCGTTACGAGCTTCGAGGTAATCCTCTATCTTTGAGAAAAAGGGGCCTCTTTTGCTTAGATTTATCAATCTTTGTAACTGTCCAAAGTCATATGTTAACCATCATTTAGACGGCCTGCCCAGTGAGTAGCCCTCGAGCCCAGGGCCAGTCTGAAAAACTGGTGTTGGGGTCAACATATAGGTTCAGAGGAGAGAGTAGCCCCCCAGGACTGATGAAACAGGATGTGTGTCCGAAGTGTCATTAAATTGATTAGGGGGCTCATTAGGAATTGTTTTTGCAGGTTTCAACCTCGGCTCCGGGCTCCGCCTTCGAGGAAATTGCGGAGATGAGCCAGAAGCTCGAGAGGTCCGAAAAGGACCTCGACCTGGTGAACAAGCAGGTCGAGCAGTCTCAAGGTAAGCGACCGATGCGTTGTGTTTTTTTTTGTTGAAGTTTGATTTTGAGCAAGTATAACTTGTTGTTTGAAAAACTAACGCTGAACTGATTTGAGAACAGCGGCGTTGGCCGAGCTTGAGGGGCTCAAGGCCGAGCTCTTGATTGCTCGGCAAGAGGTCGAGTAGCAGAAAGCTGCTACGGCCAAAGTAGAGAAAGACCTAGCCACCGAAAAGATGGCTAGGGAGAAAGATCAGGCGCAGGTCCTGGAGGTCGAGGAGACTCTCAAGGGCATGTATCTCAAACACGATTCCCTTAAGAAGAAGGAGAAATATACGGGAGAGCAGCTGCGAAAGCTACACCCGTCTCATGCTGAGCTCCAGACCCGGAACCGGGCCGACCACCACGTGCTCCAGCAAGTGGAGAGGATAGCCATGGGTAAGCTATATTTACTGTAATGTGTATTTGGCAGCAAGGGGTGCATCGAGCTCACCCAGCTATGGCGATCCGCAGAGGTCTTCGCCGATCTCCCAAAGAGCGCGGCGGATGCCGGCCTTCATTTTGGCCAACTAGAGGGCCATGAGGTGGAGAAGGCCTTCTGGAGTCAGTTCCAGGAGTTGACGTAGTCGCAGTTGCTCAATTATCGGATGAAGCAACTGGCGGAACTTCTTCAGATGGCGAGGCCGGTGCTCCAAGACCTCTGCGTCAATCTGTGGCCCACGGATGTGTTGCCACGCAGCTTCTTCGGGCTCCTGGTGTGGCTGCAAGAAGCCGTCCTGCAAGTCAACCGCTGGAAGCGATCCGCGTGTCTGGAAGGAGCGCGGCGGGCGTATGCATGCGTGAAAATGCACTTCCGGAAGGTGGAGGTGGAGGTTGTTGCTGCGGGGGCCCCCGAAGGGAAGGCGCGCACCGCGGAGCAGTTTTTTGCCGACGTGGAGGAGGGTGCCCGTCTTACCGAGGCCATGTGTCCTAAGGCCAACTTGTATTTCTAGGTAGCACTTCGGAATGCCAAAGTGCATGTGATGTATAAAGATTTCAAGTTATTTAATGAGTATGGTTGAAGTATCTCTCATATGTTTAAGTTTTGTTTTTAATATTCCCCCTGTTTGACCGTGTTTAAATTCAAAGTGGCCAGTCGTCGGCTTCAACCCCTTTGTACAATATACGAAGGGTGCCCCTTTTAGGTGTTCATGACCCGTAGCCGACGTCTTAGTTCCCGGGGGAGGTCTGTGCACATAGGGACTAGGTAATCGGACTATGGTGGCTTTATGACTTTCACTTAGTCGTAGGAGTTTGACGGTGGGGACCGATGACGAGCCCCCTGTGAGTAAAGTGGTCGGCTTGGTCAGTCGTGGTCTATGACCATGCCCACTTCAGCCAATTCGAGGAAGAAGCCCTTCGTTTGACACGGGTGTTCTCTGATGACACGTCACTTGACGCGGTCTTCGGATGGCCGACCAGTTTTCGCTTACCTAGATAGTCAGTCTTCGGCTTTCTCCACTGAAGCGATCTGCCAGTTAAACTAGCGGCACTATCGCAGTGGTTCTCCCATTACACCCTTAGCTGAATTTGTCGGGAACGTAAGGGGTACACATAGGAGATGGGCAACCCAACTATTGACCAAAATCTAGGTTCAAAACTAATGCATATAGTGCAACATCCGAGACGCCGAGTACTTTAGACTTTTGTTTCAGGGTGTAAAATCGAAACCCTTTAGCAATTGTATCATAAAGATGTGGGTAGTGCTTGTAAGAAAATGCATTTGAAAACCTTTATGGGTACGATTTCTTTATTTCGAGTATCCAAGCTTTACATGCCGAACATTTGAGGAAAGGAACTAAGCAAGATACAATGCGTGTAAAGATAATGAGGGAGAAACTAAAAGAAAACGGGGCGGATCATGTCATCGGGACTATGAGCCCGGGCCGTTTCCTGCCGCACGTCTGCGTCTCCGTGCTGTTGACCAGCTCGTCCTCGTTGATAGCGGGGGTTGGTATTGGTAACGTGCAGCTTCGGCCAAGCATGCGCTTGATGCGTCCATTGGTCGATCCTTTTGAAGAGGTCTACAGCTGTTTAGTTGTGTGGTTGAAGCCACATGGGCATGCTAATATTGGCTAGCTCTTTGATAGAACCCTGCCGATATGCGAGCCCGAGGCATCATCGCTGCTCGGTCTAGCCAAGCCGACGTCTCCATTGTCATGGCTCCTCGGCGACCCAGGGAATTTTTAGTGCGAAGTTGTGCACCCTGGGGACGTAGTGCCCCTTCCAAGGGAGACGTGTGAGGAGCCTGTACCCCTACTTGGGGTGGTGAGGTGCCTGTCCGAGGTCAATTGGCGCAGCCTGCGTACGCTTCGAAGAGCTGGGGGTGCGTTTACCGCCACAGGCGGCCTCCTCGGATGCCTGTACCTCGGCTGCGAAAGCTGCAGTCTGCTCTTTCGCCCAGAGAGAGCATTCGGTGTTACCATTTACTGTAATAACGCCATTGGGTCCCGGCATCTTGAGCTTAAGATAAGTGTAATGCGGGACTGTGTTAAAGCGGGCGAATGCGGTGCGTCCTAGGAGCGCATGGTATCCGCTGCGAAAAGGAACGATGTCGAAGATTAACTCTTCGCTCCTGAAGTTCTCGGTTGATCCGAATACTACCTCCAGGGACACGGTTCCTGTGCAGCAAGCCTCGACCCCTGGTATTACACCTTTAAAGGTGGTGCTGCTAGGCTTAATCCGAGATGAGTCAATCCCCGTCTTCCGTACTGTGTCCTCATAGATCAGGTTACTGCTTCCTCCGTCCATAAGGACGCGCATTAGGTGAAAACCATCGACGATCGGGTCCAGGACGAGTGCGGCCGATCCGCCATGCCTGATGCTTGTTGGATGGTCGTGTTTGTCGAATGTGATCGGGTAAGCCGACCACGGATTGTACTTCGGGGCCACATGCTCTAACGCGTAGATGTCCCGAAGTACGCGTTTCCTCTCCCTCTTTGGGATGTGGGTAACATAAATCATGTTTACTTCTGTTACCTCATTAGGAAACTTCTTTTGGCCTCCATTGTTTGGCCGCCGAGGTTCATCCTCGTCTTCGCGGCAATTTTGGGTTTTCTGTTGACCCTCTGTCGTTATTTTGCCGGCCTGCTTAAAGACCCAGCAATTCCTGTTAGTGTGGGTTGCTGGTTTTTCTTGAGTGCCATGAATTTGGCACGGTCGATCCAGGATCTTGTCAAGCTGGCTCGGCCCATCCTTGTTCCCTTTGAAGGGCTTTCTTTTCTGTCCGGATGTCAAGCCTGCATTGACTGCCGCGTCTTCTATGTCGCTTCCGCCATTTCTATGCATGCGCTTATTTTTGTTGCGCTTAGGCTTGCCGTTGGCGTCACGAGTCTCCGAGGTACCTGCCTCTCCATCGTGAGTGTTGCAGGCCAGTCAACTGTCCTCTCCCATGCAAAAGCGGGTCATGAGTGAGGTTAGGGCTACCATGGTCCTTGGTTAGTCCTGGCCGAGCTGGCGGGCGAGCCACTCATCTCGGATGTTGTTTTTGAATGCAGTGATGGCCTCGGCGTCTGAGCAGTCTATGATCTGGTTCTTTTTAGTAAGAAACCGGTTCCAGAATTTCCGAGATGATTCGCCGGACTGCTGAGTGACACGGCTGAGGTCATCGGCGTCCGGAGGTCAGACGTAGGTTCCTTGGAAATTTGCCCTGAAGGCATCTTCAAGAGCTTCCGATGGAGTGGGGTGGTAGGCTATTCAGCCAGTGCCTTGCCGGCCCCTTTAGCTTGAGCAGCAAGTACCTGATGGCATGGAGGCCATCTCCATTGGCCATGTGTATATGGAGAAGAAAGTCTTAAATCCATATGGCTGGGTCTGTGGTGCCATCGTACGATTCTATGTTGATGGGTTTAAACCCATCTGGGAACTGGTATTCCATTACCCTATCTGTAAAACAGATCGGGTGGGCTGGTCCTCGGCACCGAGCGGTGTCGTATCGTGCTTCGGGCGAGAACCTTGTATGAATTTGATCTCAGGCGCGGCTGTTCCTGTCCAACCAGGCATCGTAGCCGTCGTGCCCGGCCGAAGCGCGTCCTCTTGATCCATAAATGGACCGAGGTGGTGCCTGGTTTGCCTCTATACGATGTCGAACGTTCTGAGGGTCAAGATAGTCCACAGGGTCCTGGCCATGATGGCGTGGAGCTGGTTGGGTGTGGAAATCCTCCCGCGCGGGCCTGTCGCATCCTCGAGGGGGGTGGTCGGGTGCCTCGGCAGTTAGTTCATCATCGAATTCGGGCAGTAAATGCCTGCGTGGATAATATTTGGGCGCACTGCGGCGCCGTTCTTCGAGGTCTTGCTCGGCCGAAAGTATTTCGACCCACTTGTCGTTGAGCGCGTCCTCGTTAGCCTGCAGCTATTGCTGCTTGCACTTCATGCTTCGGGCGGTGGTGACGAGGAGACGCCGGAAGTGTTCTTGCTCAACGGGTCTTTGGGAACTATGAAGTCCTCGGCGCCAAGGCTTACGTCCTCCTCAGATTCTGGCATGTAATTGTCATTGACCCCTTCAAAGAGATCGTCGGGATCCGAGTCCCTGGGGATGCCTTCGGGGTCGACGGGGCATTCCGGGGAGGCTTGAAGGTTCTCCCCTTGGTCTTCTGCGTCGTTGGCCGCCGTATCGGCGGTAAGGTTGTTCCCGCTAGGCTCCCCATTAGTACCCCTTCCGCGTCTTCGCCTACGCCTTGGAGGGGAGTTGGGAGTATTGACCATCTACACATCGTATGTAGAAGTTGCTTTCCACCTGCCGGTATTGGTAGGTGGCAAGGTGTTGTCCGTAGGGCTGCCGACATCTTCATCCATGTCGGTTGCCTCGTCGTAGTCTAGCACGTCGGTTAAATCATCGACAATGGTGACTAGATGGGTGGTGAGTGGGATGTAAATTTCCTGATCGTCGGCTTTAAGTCCGATCTTGTCATGAACCGAGGAGTACGAGATTGACAAACTTTGGATCCGGTCAAGCATCTCATTAAGGTGAGATAGCTCCTCAGGGTTCATGGTCTGGCCATAAGCCGGATCGACTCGCAGCGGCACGCCTGATGCGTTTTCTACCGTACGAGGAAGCGGGGTGGATTCAAGATCCGCCGCTGGGATCGGTTCTAAGCCCGATTTGGTGCTCCCGGCTGAACTCTGATTGTCGGTGTACTAAGACATGGGTGCCCTCATACCCAGACTTGTGCACAGGCAGTTGTAGCCTCCCTTTCGGCAAGGGTTTGACAGAGGGTAACTACAACCCAAGATTCAACACCAAGACCATGAAGAAGACCTCAAGGCAGGTCATCGAGAAGTACTATTCTAAGTACTGAAGATCGACGCTGTTCTTGCCGGCAAGCCTCGCTCCGGCAAGGTGAAGACCGAGGCTATGGTTGCCGGCAAGCTCCCTTCCCGGCAAGCAAGGCTCGGCAAGCTCCGTGCAGGCAGGTTTGTTTTGTAGCGTTACCGCTTCACCTCACCATCGACCAGATAGGCTCGTGGGCTAGGTGTCGAGCGGGCAGGCAGTCAACATGATCGGCCAAAGCACGTGTCAGCATGCCACGCCGAGATTAACTTTAATGACACCCGTCCCTGGGACATGTCAAGTTTACAAGAGGGCGCCAGGACCGGTGGTACAGATCTTTTACCCAAGGCCTTGCCTCCCTAACGTAGCACCTTACGGTGCATTAAATGTGTTTGTCTTACCCCGTTGGAAGATAAATGTGATGACGGTGCAAGTCACTGTTCACACTCTGTAATGACCGTATTAGCCATTGTAGTAACCCCTTGACCTATAAAAGGAGGCCCACGGCTACAGGTAGAATGGTCGACACCCAGTTGAATTATACGCCGCAGCTGCATTTTCCCGAGCACCTCGCCGGAAAACTGCGCTCCCGTAACCAAAGTTCATAGTCGATCAACCACAGAGCAGGAGTAGGGTTTTACGCTCATAGCGGCCCGAACCTGGATAAATTCCCCGTGTGTTCTTCCACTTACTAAAAACCTGCTCTTTGTCCCGTGCATGTCCCCTGAGCGGAATCGCAAAGGGACCCGTTCCGTCCCATAGATAGTCGTTTCGCACGACATCTTTGGCGCGCCAGGCAGGGGTTGTGTGTGTCGCAAATCAGTTTTTTGGTAGTGTGAGTGCCAACTTCACCATCTTTGTCGATGGCGCCGAAGAAGAAGAGTGGAGCCACGAAGGCTCCAACCGCGTCCAAGCCACCTTCCCGGGCGGCCGCAGGCGGCGCAGCCGGCGCGGGCGCTACGGTTGGGACGGGCGGCGCAGGAGGCGCAAGTGGTGCGGGTGCCCAGCACCCCCGCCACGATGCTGAGCCTAGCCACTGGACCGGCGACGTCGCAGTCGGTCAATTTCCAAGACATTCTGGTGAGCGCAGTCATCATAGTAATATAGTTCATACTGCTGCCACCCAGAACCCAGCCGCCGCAACGTCTCAGAACGTGGCGGCGACGTCCAACAACGGTGCGGGAAGGCGTACGCCGCAACCATCGCAAGATGGGCATGACACGCTCCCGCACGTTGCTGGCAGTTCCAGACGACCGCAAGGCACGATCCCCGTGCAGCAATTTCCGTTTGCTCACGGAGCGCCGCTGCCACCACCACGTCCACCTGTTGGTGAGCATGAGCCGCGACGGCACGGACGTAACGAAGCTCCTTCTGGCTCGGCCAGGAGTCGAGTGACGCCTCGTTCTGTGCTCCCAGCCATGCCGACGACGGCGGCTGGGGCCATGGCGCGGGTTCAAATACTTTTGAACTTCCTGCCAAGCCCAGACAAGATGGACGAATGGAGAGCCACCATTCAGAGTCTCATCAGTTTTGCCGATCCCGGAAAAACACAAGACGTGGGGCCCTCACGGCGACCACCCACCACATTGGCGGGACCATCTGGCTACCTTGCCGGAGACGCTGTGCAAACGGTGCAGTCGCCTCGGCACCCCGACCGACGCAGCGGCCAGCCTGCCGGTCAGACGACCATGACGTGTTGTCCATGGTTTCATCAGATCTGCGGTGCCACCAAGATCAACGCCAAGTGCTCCGCGAGTGGTGCGACGAAGATGCCCGTACGAAGATCGAGCGGCGCCGGGAAGCATGTTGTCAATCGGACGACCGTGCCAGGCCGGCAGTGAACGTGCTCGCTCCGGTAGCCGCTGGGTACTTGCCCTACGATGTGGGGTGCCCAGCATTTACTCGTGAGCTGCGGCATGTTCGCTTGCCGTCCACCCGAGCCTTCAAGCCAGAGCTGACCGACAAGTACGACGGCATGCTCAACCCAGCCGACTTCCTTGGCATCTACACCATCGTGGTGGAGGCTGCCGGGGGACGGGACGAGAAAGTGCTTGCCAACTACTTCCCATTGGTGCTTCGGCCCAACGCCAGGTCGTGGTTGATGAACCTGCCTGAGGGCTCCATCTCTTCTTGGGCAGATTTGTGCCTGATGTCTACTACGCAACTTTATTCTTGTAGACTCGTGTTGGGACTCCAAGCGTAGAGTTTTGTAGGACAGTAGCAAATTTCCCTCAAGTGGATGACCTAAGGTTTATCAATCCGTGGGAGGCATAGGATGAAGATGGTCTCTCTCAAACAACCCTACAATCAAATACAAGAAATCTCTTGTGTCCCCAACATACCCAATACAATGGCAAATTGTATAGTTGCACTAGTTCAGCAAAGAGATGGTGATACAAGTGTAGTATGGATAGTAGAAATATGTTTTTGTAATCTGAAAATATAAAAACAGCAAGGTAGCAAGTAACAAAAGTGAGCATAAACGGTATTGCAATGCTTGAAAACAAGGCCTAGGGTTCATACTTTCACTAGTGCAATCTCTCAACAATGCTAACATAATTGGATCATATAATAATCCCTCAACGTGCGACAAAGAATCACTCCAAAGTTCCTATTAGCGGAGAACATAAGATAGAAATTGTTGTAGGGTACGAAACCACCTCAAAGTTATCTTTTCCGATCGATCTATTGAGCCATCCCTATAAGTGTCACAAACAGCCCTAGAGTTCGTACTAAAATAACACCATATGATACGCATCAACCAACCCTAATGTCACCTAGATACTCCAATGTCACCACAAGTATCCGTGAGTTGATTATTCGATATGCATCAAACAACTTCAGATTCATAATATTCAATCCACACAAAGAACATCAAAGAGTGCCCCAAGATTTCTACCGGAGAAAGTAGGACGAAAACGTGCATCAACCCCTATGCATAGATTACCCCAATGTCACCTCGGGAATCCGCGAGTTGAGTGCCAAAACATACATCAGGTGAATCAATATAATACCCCATTGTCACCATGGGTATTCATATGCATGACATACATCAAGTGTTCTCAAATCCATAAAAGTATTCAATCCGATAATAGTGAAACCTCAAAGGTAAAAACTCAATTCATCACAACAAGATAGAGAGGGAGAAACACCATATGATCCAACTATAATAACAAAGCTCGTGGTACATCAAGATCGTGCCAAATCAAGAACATGAGAGAGAGAGATCAAACACATAGCTACTAGTACATACCCTCAGCCCCGAGGGTGAACTACTCCCTCCTCGTCATAGAGACCGCCGGGATGATAAAGATGGCCTCCGGTGATGATTTCCCCCTCCGGCAGGGTGCCGGAAAAGGGCTGTAGATGAGATCGTGGAGGTACAGAGGCTTGCGGCGGTGGAGTCCAAGTTCTAGGGTTATTTCTGGGGGTTTTGGTATTTATAAGAATTTTTGGCATTGGCATCATGCGAAGATGGCTTGTGGCGCGCCCAGGTGGCTTGTGGGGCCCCTGTGGGTCTTCTGCTGCTCCCCCAAAGCTTCCTGGGTCTGTTTCCTTCCAGAAAAAATCGTCAAAAAGTTTCGCTGCATTTGGACTTCATTTGATATGGATTTTCTGGAAAACCAAAAACAAGCAGAAAACTGCAACTGGCACTGGGCACTAGGTCAATATGTTAGTCCATAAAAATCATATAAAATCCATATAAAAGTGCACCAAAAATCATACAAAACTATAATAAACATGGCATGAATACTTCATAAATTATAGATACATTGGAGACGTATCAGCATCCCCAAGCTTAATTCCTACTCGTCCTCGAGTAGGTAAATGATAAAAGAAATAACTTATGAAGTGTGAATGCTAGCATAGTGCATAAGTTTGATCAATGATAATTTCATTCACTTTTCCTAGCATCATAACAACAACTCTTTCTCATAAAACTCATCATGATAAAGTAGCAATCAATTCACATGTTATGGTTCAAACAATGCATTCTCTTGAAACTTAACAACCTATGTTCTTAGTCACCAAACAATTGCAATTCAACTTAATTTCAACAAAGTCTAAGTAAGAGCTCCACATACTCAATTATCATATAGTCTTCTATAATTGCTTGTACTCAAAGCATGTTTTTAGAAAAAATGGCTTCCATCGAACACAGAGAAAGATAGGGGCTTAATGTTTCGCCTCCCAACTCATTTATCATAGAGATAATTGTCAACAATAATAATTCATGATCAAATATATCTGACTAGCCATATGTGCCTGGATCTTTCCCCACCACATGATGCTTGCCAACTAGAGAATAATTAAAGTTGAAATGAGAAGGAATACTGTTAACTCTTGCATAAAAGTAAATACATAAAGTAAAAGATAGGCCCTTCGCAGAGGGAAGCAGAGGTTGTCATGCGCTTTTGATTTTTGGATGTGCAAGCCCTTAATGCAAAGGAATGTCACGTTATATTGCCCCTTGTGATAGCAACCTTTATTATGCAGTCCGTCGCTTTTATTTCTTTACCATCACAAGTTCGTACAACGCTTATTTTCCCTTGCAATAAAAGATCATACATATTTTAGGAGCAATTTTTATTGCTATTTGCACCGATGACAACTTACTTGAAGGATCTTATTCAATCCATAGGTAGATATGGTGGACACTCATGGCAAGAAACTGGGTTTAAGGGTTTTTGGATGCACAAGTAGTATCTCTACTTAGTACGAATTTTTGGCTAGCAAAAGATCCTAAGCAAGCACCACATATTAGAGGATCCATAACAATATAACTTCTATGCAAATATACCCAAACATAACTCATTACGTTGTCTTCCTTATCCAACTTCAACTAATTTGCTCAAGTTTGAAAATAATTAATGGGTATTCACAATCATAAAAGATGTCCAAGATATTATATTTATATGTGAAAGTTCTCTTCCTTATACTAATCATTCATGAATTGCTTGTATGACCAATATTGTGATTGTCAAGCTTCAATAGATTTCACTTTCAAACCCAAATGTGAAACTACTACTAGACATGATACAAGCATATGAAGCACATATAATTTTAACTTTATGATATTTAGTTCTTTCACAATTTACTCATAGGATATAAGTGAAGCACAAGAGTAAATGACAAACTACTCCAAAAAGATATAAGTGAAGATCAATGAGTAGTCAAACAATTAAGTATCTATGTGAGGACTCTCTCTCAGTCAAGATTTTAGATCTTGATAATTTTATTCAAACAACAAAGAAACGAAAATAAAAGGACACTCCAAGAATAGCACATATCATGTGAACAAGTAAAAATTTAGGCTAACCGATAGGTGTTGATGAAGAAAGGTGGGATGCCAACCGGGGCATTCCCAAGCTTAGTTGCTTGAGACTTCTTGGAATATGAACTTGGGATGCCTTGGGCATCCCCAAGCTTGAGCTCTTGTGTCTCCTTAATTCCTCTCATATCATGGCTTCTCCTAAATCTTAAAACTTCATCCACACAAAACTCAACAAGAACTCGTGAGATAAGTTAGTATAAATCAACTCAAAACCCTAACATTCTCTACAGTAGTAAATCACAAAAATTATAATTAAACATTGCATACTAAATGCCTCTTAATATTTAATACTTCTATCCACAAATAGAAACATTAAACACACAAACATATGCAAACAATGCAACTATAACAGCAATCTGCCAAAACAGAGCAGTCTGTAAAAGGGGAATAAGAATCCATACTTCCCTAACTCCAAAAATTCTGAACAATTACCACGTGACAGAGAACTCATGCATGATTACTGTGTAAAAATTTCAGATTTTTATCATGTTCTGACTATTCAGGAATATTCTGGACATAACAGAAAACTTTCTGTTTCCAAACAGCAACACATAAACTTGCAAACTGAGCATGGTAAAGGCTATACTTGGCATTTTATTGAACTAAAAGATGCAAAACATGATTATTGATAACAGCAAGCAAATCTCAACAAAATAAAAATGACGCTCCAAGCAAAACTCATATTATGTGATGAATAAAAATATAGCTCCAAGTGAGGTTACCGATAATGTTGAAGACGAAAGAGGGGATGCCTTCCGGGGCATCCCCAAGCTTAGATGCTTGAGTATTCCTTGGATATTACCTTGGGGTGCCTTGGGCATCCCCAAGATTAGGGTCTTGCCACTCCTTATTCTCCTCATATCGATATCTCACCCAAAACTTGAAAACTTCAATCACACAAAACTTAACGGAACTTCGTGAGATAGGTTAGTATGATAAAAATAAATCATCCACTTAGGTACTGTCAAGACAAGATTCATAATTGTTCTCACATAATGCCTACTGTAGTCTATCATTTCCACAATTTATATTACTCAATATAAGCTATGGAAACACTAAAACAAGCAAAGTATGAACCGAAAACAGAATCTGTCAAAAAAGAACAGCATGTAGTGAGCGACTTAAAAACCATACTTCTGTAACTCCAAAAATTCTTAAAAATTAGGAAAACATAAATAATTTGTAACCCAATACTATGTAAAAATTTCAGAATTTTATCACGCACCAGTACAGAATAGTAATTCCAGCACTGGACGCAAAAGTTTCTATTTTTGCACAGAATCAAATCAACAAGCATCCACACTATCCCAAAGGCTTTACTTGGCACATTATTGAAAGAAAACATATAAAACATGATTACTACAGTAGCTTAATCATGTGGACACACAAAAACAGTAGGTATAAATATTGGGTTGTCTCCCAAAAAGCGCTTTTCGTTAATGCCTTTTTAGCTAGGCATGATGATTTTAATGATGCTCACATAAAAGATAAGAATTGAAACACCAAGAGAGCATCATGAATCACATGGCAAGCTCATTTAAGTCTAACCCACTTCCTATGCATAGGGATTTTGTGAGCAAACAATTTATGGGAGCAAGAATCAACTAGCATAGGAAGGCAAAACGAGTGCAACTTTAAAACTTTCAACACATAGAGAGGAAACTTAATATTATTGCAACTCCTAAAAGAATATGTTCCTCTCTCATAATAATATTCAGCAGATCATGAATGAATTCAACAATATAGCTATCGCATAAAGCATTCTTTTCATGATCCACAAGCATAGAAATTTTGTTACTCTCCACATAAGCAAATTTCTCATTCATAATAGTGGGAGCAAACTCAACAAAATAGCTATCATGAGATACTTGATTGACATAATCAATTTGAACATTAAAATCATGATGACAAATTTCATGGTTATCATTACTCTTTATAGCATACATGTCATCACCATAATCATCATATATAGCAACTTTATTGTCATAATCAATTGAAACCTCTTCCAAAATAGTGGAATCATCATTAAATAAAATTGTGACCTCTCCAAATCCACTTTTATCAATATTATCAGCATAAAAAGGAGGCATGCAATCATCATAATAAATTTGCTCATCAAAAGTAGGGGGACTAAAAATAGCATCTTCATCAAACATAGCATCCCCAAGCTTATGGCATTGCATATCATTAGCATCATGGATATTCATAGAAAGCATACTAACAGCATTGCAATCATTCTCATCATTCATGGATTTTATGCCAAACATTTTATTGAATTCTTCTTCTATCAATTGAGCACAATTTTCTGCTCCATCATTTTCAAGAAAGACATTATAAAGACGAATAATATGAGGCAACCTCAATTCCATTTTTTTTGTAGTTTTCTTTTTATAAAACCAAACTAGTGATAAACAAGAAACTAAAACATTTAATTGCAAGATCTAAAGATATACCTTCAAGCACTCACCTCCCCAGCAACGGCGCCAGAAAAGAGCTTGATGTCTACTACGCAACTTTATTCTTGTAGACTCGTGTTGGGCCTCCAAGCGCATAGTTTTGTAGGATAGTAGCAAATTTCCTTCAAGTGGATGACCTAAGGTTTATCAATCCGTGGGAGGCATAGGATGAAGATGGTCTCTCTCAAACAACCGTGCAATCAAATACAAGAAATCTCTTGTGTCCCCAACACACCCAATACAATGGCAAAATTGTATAGGTGCACTAGTTCGGCGAAGAGATGGTGATACAAGTGTAGTATGGATAGTAGACATATGTTTTTGTAATCTGAAAATAAAAAAAACAGCAAGGTAGCAAGTAACAAAAGTGAGCATAAACGGTATTGCAATGCTTGAAAACAAGGCCTAGGGTTCATACTTTCACTAGTGCAATCTCTCAACAATGCAAACATAATTGGATCATATAATAATCCCTCAATGTGCGACAAAGAATCACTCCAAAGTTCCTATTAGCAGAGAACATAAGATAGAAATTGTTGTAGGGTACGAAACCACCTCAAAGTTATCTTTTCCGATCGATCTATTGAGCCATCCCTATAAGTGTCACAAACAGCCCTAGAGTTCGTACTAAAATAACACCATATGATACGCATCAACCAACCCTAATGTCACCTAGATACTCCAATGTCACCACAAGTATCCGTGAGTTGATTATTCGATATGCATCAAACAACTTCAGATTCATAATATTCAATCCACACAAAGAACTTCAAAGAGTGCCCCAAGATTTCTACCGGAGAAAGTAGGATGAAAACGTGCATCAACCCCTATGCATAGATTATCCCAATGTCACCTCGGGAATCCATGAGTTGAGTGCCAAAACATACATCAGGTGAATCAATATAATACCCCATTGTCCCCACGGGTATTCATATGCAAGACATACATCAAGTGTTCTCAAATCCATAAAAGTATTCAATCCGATAATAGTGAAACCTCAAAGGTAAAAACTCAATTCATCACGACAAGATAGAGAGGGAGAAACACCATATGATCCAACTATATTAACAAAGCTCGCAGTACATCAAGATCGTGCCAAATCAAGAACACGAGAGAGAGAGAGAGAGAGAGAGAGAGAGAGAGAGATCAAACACATAACTACTAGTACATACCTTCAGCCCCGAGGGTGAATTACTCCCTCCTCGTCATGGAGACCGCCGGGATGATGAAGATGGCCTCCGGTGATGATTTCCCCCTCCGGCAGGGTGCCGAAAAAGGGCTATAGATGAGATTGTGGAGGTACAGAGGCTTGCGGCGGCGGAGTCCAAGTTCTAGGGTTATTTCTGGGGGTTTTGGTATTTATAAGAATTTTTGGCGTTGGAATCACGCGAAGATGTGTCACAGGGGGCCCACGAGGCACCAGGGCGCGCCCCGGGGGTGGCGCGCCCAGGTGGCTTGTGGGACCCCTGTGGGTCTTCTGCTGCTCCCCCAAAGCTTCTTGGGTCTGTTTCCTTCCAGAAAAAATCGTCAAAAAGTTTCGCTGCATTTGGACTTCATTTGACATGGATTTTCTGGAAAACCAAAAACAAGGAGAAAACAGCAATTGGCACTGGGCACTAGGTCAATATGTTAGTCCATAAAAATCATATAAAATCCATATAAAAGTGCACCAAAAATCATACAAAACTATAATAAACATGGCATGAATGCTTCATAAATTATAGATACGTTGGAGACGTATCAGTGCCATCATTTCGTTGGCGCTTACCAGGGTGGCCACAAGCTCCCAGGTCAGCCCAGCGATTTGCAGGTGACCCCCCAAAGGGATGGAGAGAACCTCCGCAAGTACATACAAGGGTTCAGCCGTGTGCACCACAACATCCCCGACATCCATCCCGCAGCTGTTGTTGCCGCGTTCCACACGAACGTGCGCAACCGTAGGATGCGGTCAGAGATGAATGTCGAGCAGGTCAAAACCATCAACGATCTGTATGCCTTGGCGGATAGGTGTGCACGTGCTGAGGAAGGGAGGCAACTCCCCGGGGAAGATGCGGGCGCAGACGTCGACTTCGAGGACGACGACGCATCAGCCCCACAGAAGAAGAGCAGAAAGCGCAACAGAAAGCGCAAGAACAAGACTGTACTGGCCGTCGAGAGCTCCGGCGACACCAACGCCACCAAGAAGACGAAGGCAGACATCCCCAGCAAGGAGGTTGCCGGGTGCGATGCTTGCCGGGAGGCTACGGCAGGCGAGAAAGCCAGCAAGACCGGCGGGCCGTACTGTAAGATCCACCGCACCAAAGGCCATGATCTCCAACAATGCCGGCAAGTAGAGCAACTTGCCGAAAAGTAGAAGCAAGAGTACGAGAAGCGAGATAAGGAGAAGGCCCAAGACGATGCTGGTGGGTCTGGCAAGCAAGACCATGGTAGCCGCAGAGGCCGCCGCGGCAAGGCCAAGCAGCCAAAAGAGAAGGTTGCTCAGGGCCAGCAAGAAGAGGAAGATAGTGATGAAGACGGAAGCGGGTCCGGCAAGGAGTTCCAAAATGCGGTGGATGCCATGTGTGTTGACGGAGGCGCATCTTTGCACTCCTCGCACCGGCAACTAAAGTAGTGGATCCGCGAAGTCAACACAGCAGAACCAGTGATGGAGGCACAGAAGCCACTCAAGTGGTCACACTCGCCCATCATCTTTGATGCCGAGGACCACCCTGATCACACCACTGCGGTCGGGTCTTTGCCGTTGTTGGTCTCACCAACAATTCGCAACCTCAAGGTGACAAAGATGCTGGTTGACGGTGGGGCCGGCTTGAACTTGATCTCCCCAGATTTGATCAAGAGGCTGCAGATCCCCGACAAGGATCTCGAGGAAACAGGCAGTTTCCAAGGGATCAGTCCGGGGAGGAACAAGCCGAAGGGCCAAGTCACGTTGTCGGTCACGTTCGGCGGCGAGCTCAACTATCGGACGGAGAAGATTACCTTCAACGTCGTCAAGATGCCACTGCCGTACAATGGGATCCTGGGCCACCCAGCCCTGGCAAAGTTTATGGCCACATCACATTATGCGTACAACGTCATCAAGATGCCGGAGCCGATGGGGGTCCTTACCATCAAGTCAAACTACAAGGACGCGATCATCTGTACTGACAAGCTCTACCGGGAGGTGACGGTAGTAGCTGCCATCGAGGCACTTGCCCCTACCGTCAAAACTCCCGGGGAAGGAAAGAAGAAGAAGACCGGCAAGACCTCTGGGAAGGACTCCGGGAAGCGCACTTCAGAGTGCAGCATGCCTGTCGAGGACGTACCGGAGAGCTCTAATGGCAAGAGCAAGAGAGCCAAGGCTTCCGCATCCATGACCAAACAAGTTTCTGTGAAAGGGGATGGGATGAGCGGCACTTTTTCTGAAAGTCCCACTCTCGGCAACAAATAGGGAGTCGAGCTCGTTGCCTTCCTACGGGTGAATGCCAGTGTTCTTGCCCGGCAAGCACCTGACATCCCTGAAGTTCTTAGGAGGGCAACTGAGCACCACCTTGCTGTCTGCCCTCATGCGAGACCCCTCAAGCAGAAGGTCAGGCGGCAAGCCTTGGTGCAGAAACAATACTCCCCACGGAACTCAAACACGGGTCGCCTCGAGTCTTAGCCTTCAATGAGGAGGACCAAGATGAGCTGCGACATGACGATGACGCACTCCTTGAGGAAGATCATTTCCAGGCTGCTGCCCGTGCTACATGGTGCCAGCAAGCTTTGCGCCGCTGCCTTAGCCGCAAAGTGAAAGACAGGGACCTTGAGAAAGGCGACCTTGTTCCTCATCAGATTCGATCCACGAAGGATAAAAAACAAGTTGACGCCGAAGTGGGAAGGCCCTTACCGGGTAATACGAGTCTCTAGGCCTGGCATAGTCCACCTAGAGACCGAAGATGGCACTCTGGTGCTAAACTCATGAAATATTGAGCATCTTCGTAAGTTTTACCCGTAAGGCGCGGTTGTCAGGCTGCCCGGCAACCTCTTTTGTACAAGTTTGCCGTCAAGGCATATAATCCTTTGTACAAAGCCGGGCGCAGATCCCGTACAAGATAAATAAAACTTAGATGTTTCACAATTCTTTGTCAAGTACATATATATTTATGTGTTGCAGGCAGCCTTGTGTTACATTTTCCCTTGCATAAGGTGATTAACGAATCGCCAAGGTTCCAGCCTCCTCTTTTCTTTTCTTTCTTAAATGGAAGGAAGGATTCCTCGCATACAAGTTTCTCGGGGGAGTGATAGTATGGATACCAAAGGACGCGTTCAAGATGTCACCCTACGGTAAGAAGTACAACAAGGAATGAGCTAAGTTGCAAAACTTTGAAATAAATTCTTTGTTGTAGTTGCGATTCTCCTTGAACGACTCTAGCCTTTGTATGAGAAACCTGCACGCTAAGGAACCTTGTCGTGATCGACTGCGCTCTTACTTTGCTTCGAGTCCGCTCGGCAACCTAAGCAGCCGTGTTGTGACCGTCGAGCGTGACCTTGCCGGCAGCGACACTTCCGGCAAGCTACTAAGGACCCGCTCCTCAAGCAGTTACGGCAAGGGTGTGCGCACCGGCAAGCTTCCGGCAAGCGTAGGGTACAAAAATCATGCAAAGACGGAACGGAATAAGGAGAATAGCGCACATACATCCATCTTAAATACAAGTTATAATACATCCAGGGCGAGTGTAGTCGGACTTAAGATAAGCATATTTTTTGCATGATCTTATACGTGGCAAATTAAGGAGGTGAAGCTTATCTCATGATCCCGCCCTCTTCCCTGGGGATTTGGCTGACCCTTTCGGTGATGGGCGCGACGAGCTCATCGATAGCCTTGGTATCAGCTCCTTTGGGCAGGCTTACAAAGACCTTGGAAAGGTCGATGCTTGGGTTTCGGTACACCACTTTTCTGAGCATCTTGAAGAGGACATCCCGGCAAAGCCTGCGGGACTCGTTGGCAAGATATGCAGCTCGAGCCCCGTGGTGTTTCTTCAGCGCTTCGCCCAAGTTTTCAAAGAAGAAGGCGAGCCTGGCGCTGGTGCTATCCCCTTCGGCAGAGGAATAGTGGTACTTCGACAAGCCCAGGGCACGTAGGTTGACGGAAATATTCCCCGTGGCAACCATGAGCCGGTCAGCCCAAAGCCTGTAGGCGTCCTTGAGCTTATTGAAAGAACTCTCGACACTTGCAAGTTTCGATTTCTCATCCTGAAGTTCCTTCACCAAAGTCTTCTCACGCTTTTTAGCTTCGTTAAGAGACAGCCCCAACGTATATAGCTTCAGCTTGTGATCTTCGATCGTGCCTTTGGCCTTGGCGACCTCTTGGTTCTTGGTTGATACCGAAGTTTGCAGCCCCGCCAGGGTGTGGACTGCCTTCTCTGCGTCTGCTTTGATCACTGAGATCTCTTCGCTGCTGGCAGCAAGGTTTGCTTTGAGTGCTCGCACTTTGTTTTCCAGCTCGATCTTGGCGACCTCTGCAGCTCCGACAGCATTGGTGGCCTCCTTGATCTTGCCGGCATGCTCTGTGACTTGAGCCTCGATAGCCTTCTTGTGCTTCTGCTCTAGATCCTGGGTTTCCTGGGCAACGAGAGCCTGGATCTCGTTATCCTTGCCACGAAACGTAGCAGTAAGCCTGGCCTCCCGAGCGACAAGCTCTTCCTGATAAGCGTCAAGGCCGTCCTTGCGCTCAGTTAACTTTGCCCCCTCCGCTGCTATCTTCCGTGCAGCCTCCTCCTGTGCCTTCTCGGCATCAGCCTTTTCCAGAATGAACTCCTCCTGGGCCTTGGCAAGTTGAGTTTGGCATTCATGGAGGTCTTGGAGGCATTCCGCATACCAAATCTGCATTTCCTCCACGCGCCTCTTAAAATCATCCTCCGCCTTGTCAAGGACGGCCGCCCTGGAGTCCAACTTGTCCATGCGGTCACGGTGGCACGCCTGGAGTTTTCGGAAGTTCTCGCTCATGGCCTTGAAGAATTGCTGCTCCTTGGTCTCGCTGGTGTTAGCAGGCAGCTCGTCAACGACCTCAAGTCTGGCAGCAGTGGACCTCACCGTCCAAGATCTCTCCTTCCACAGACACCTCGATGCTAGACGTCCTAGGAAGATTGACGAATAGATTGTCGCCAACCTTCAAGTATCTGCTTGAGAAGGGTTCTTCAAATGTTGAGGGGTGGTCGCCGGCGACCACCTTGCCGGTCAAGATCGCTCTCCTAGCCAAGTTAGCTCTTCGCGCTCCTGAGACAGGAATGTCTTCAGTGGCTTCGACGTTCTGATTGCCGCCTTCCTTAACGACACCCGTGGTGGCCTCTTCGTTAGCAGCCTTGGCGACCTCTTCGTCAGCCACCCTGATGGCCTCACCAGGAGCAATATTGCTGGCTTCGTTGGCGGCGTCCTTCGCAATCTCCTCAATGGTAGAATCAACGTCCATATCATCAGATAAAGGGAAATCTGAAAGGATGGGGAGGAGAGAAAATCAAGATTCAGATCAAGTTAAAGAAAACAAAAAAAAGAAGAAGAGAAAGTCAAAAGAAAAAGCTACTCGACGGTAGAAGACGTACCAGGCTGGGGCTGTTGAGGAGGGATGATCTCATCCCCGGCAACTTCGGTTGTCGTCGCCTGGTTGCTGGCAGCCATGCTTGCCAGTACGTCATCAGCGTGAACGGCCTTGCCTGTGGGGGTCCTTGCCGGAAAACCGCTTGCCGGGGGAGCGGTTGATGGAGACGTCCCAGTTGGATCAGCTTCCGGGCGTTCCTTCTCGAGACGTTCTTCTCCTGCTCCCATGCCGATGTCAGTAGTGAACATCTCAACACCTGTGCTTGCCAAAGGAAAATGAATAGTGGCCTCACGCTGGGGGCTGCACTGGAGGCTGGTTTCCGAGGCATTGTAGTCTGGCGCCATGCTTGTTGCCGGCTCTTCTTCTGCTCTAGTCCTCGGTTTCTTGGCCATCCTTTGCGCCAGGGTCTCCCTGTCACTGTCAATCAAGGCAAGGCGAAGCAAGTTAGGTTAATGCAGACCAGAAACCAAGACTTGAATAAAGGGGATTGGGGATATATACTCCTCATCCTCCTCGTCGCTAAGGGTGGAGAGGTCATACAAGCCTCCGAGCCTGCAGCTTGAGGAGGGCGCCGGGGAAGAAGTCATAGCCTATTTGGTTGCCACCGGCGTAGCAGGACGAGACGACCCGGCCGCTCTGGCTGCCGGCGCGGCCGTACTCTTCGAAGAAGTACGCCGCGTTCGCTGCTGTTGAGGGGTTTGGCGTTGAGTTCCTCATCGCTCGACAACCTCATCGGTCGCTTCCCCACCGGCAACCTCCTCACCCGAGGGCGAAGAGTGAACCGGCTCCCTAGAAGCGGCCCTCCGGAGGACATGAGCCCTCCTTGCCAGAGCAAGGGGTTCCTTGAGTGTTTGCCCCTCAGCGGCCTCTTTACCCTGACCACCGGCAAGTTGCTCTCGCCTCCCGGCAGACTCCTCCGGCGGCTCGCTTGCCGGCCCCTCCTCGTTCCCCTCCCCAGCATTAGATGCCACAGTGCCGGAGCCGCCGGCATCTCTAGCCAATTTTGCCTCCGCCGCTCTCCTGGCAATATACTCCAACTCCACCTAGGTGGTGTCGCGGAAGAAATCCGCCTCTTCCCGGATGGGCATCTCCACCAACGTATCAAACCATTCTCTCACTGCGTATTCAAGTGGTGCTTGCCAACTCCCCTCGACGCCTTGGGCGCTGCAAGATGGCATCATGGCGATGATGGCATCCTTGGCGGAGTTGTTACACAGCGGCACCATGCCTGTCGGCCAGTTGAACTTGCCGTTGGTGCAAAAAAGCATGCCGCAGAAAGCCGCGTGCTGCATTACTATCAGATTGGAGTGAAGCCCTGTGTTCACTTGCATGATGTCGGCCGCGTTCTGCTAATCCCAAGAAGGCCTTCCCCTGTCCTGAAGAGGGGCAATACGGCGGCGGAGAAAATCGGCGCCCACCATTCTGATGGTGAGGCTAGCTGCCCTAAGACGGAGAATCCGGGTCGTGGTGATTTCAAGCTGGGCATCCTTGTCATCAAAGTGATCCCAACACTCGACGTGCCTCACCTTCTTCGTCCTGAGCTTGCAGAAGTCGGGGAACTTGTCGTCCTTGATCCAGCACCACTCCCCGCGCCATTCGCTCCATTCTCGGTTAAAGAACCCAGGGAGATAAGCGTCCCCGTCCCTGGGAATCCAGGCAATACAGCCAAAGAGGGTGTCCGCCTCGATGTGGGGAATGAAATAGTGGGGGAACAGAGCTGCGCTGGGCATTACTCCAATGAAGTTTTCGCATAAATGCGCAAAAACAGCCAGACAGGTCACAGCGTACGGTGTGAAATCTAGGAAGTGGAACCCATACGTGTACATGATTTCACGGAAGAACTCAGAGAAAGGAGGGACAAGCCCGCAATAGAACTAAGCGGCAAAGAAAGGGTACTTGTCATCGCTGGGCTGGACGGAGACGGGAAGAACATCAGGCACAGAGTGGGCTTTAGTGCTCTTCCCCTACATGATCGCGTACCGCTCCACTAGGTCATGCTCCTCCAACTCCGGCTTGAAGACGATGTTGCCTTTCCGCATCGCCGCCCACTCCATTTCTCTCATCTCCACGCCCAGATCAGCTACCTTCCCCGGTTTATTACAGCTCCTCTTGGGCGCCATGGCTGCGCGAAGTGGACGGACTCTGAAGTTGGTAGGGGGCGAGACGCGGTGGTGGAAGAAAGAGGCGTTTTGGTGCAAGGTTGAAGACGGCGGCGGAACTGGCTAGATTGGAAGGGGGGGGGGGTAAATGAGCAGCGCCCCTCGCGGTTTCCCTTTTTATGTGGAAGGCGCGGGGGCTGGCGCTTTTTCTTCCTACGTGGCTGTGCTTTTTCCAGGCGCACCACCTCCCGCCGTCATTCCGCTCCACCTTTCCCACACCCGCATTTAATGCGCGTCGTGGGTGGGTGCAGTAAAAGAGAAGATTATGACAGTTATCCTCTGCCACGCGCCGCTTGTGCACTGTTTGGGCCTAGCCCAACGACGCCTCGCATGCGCGTGTGGCCCAGGACCAGGGTCTCCTGTCGGTGTACTAAGACATGGGTGCCCTCGTACCCAGACTTGTGCACAGGCAATTGTCGCCTCCCTTCCGGCAAGGGTTTGACAGAGGGTAACTACAACCCAAGATTCAACACCAAGACCGTGAAGAAGACCTCAAGGCAGGTCATCGAGAAGTACTATTCTAAGTACTGAAGAGCGACGTTGTTCTTGCCGGCAAGCCTCGCTCCGGCAAGGTGAAGACCAAGGCTATGGTTGCCGGCAAGCTCCCTTCCCGACAAGCAAGGCTCGGCAAGCTCCGTGCAGGCAGGTTTGTTCTGTCTCGTTACCGCTCTACCTCACCATCGACCAGATAGGCTCGTGGACTAGGTGTCGAGCGGGCAGGCAGCCAACATGACCGGCCAAAGCACGTGTCAGCACGCCACACCGAGATTAACTTTAATGACACCCGTCCCTGGGACATGTCAAGTTTACAAGAGGGCGCCAGGACCGGTGGTACAGATCTTTTACCCATGGCCTCGCCTCCCCAACATAGCACCTTACGGTGCATTAAATGCGTTTGTCTTACCCCGTTGGAAGATAAGCGTGATGACGGTGCAAGTCATTGTTCACACTCTGTAATGACCATATTAGCCATTGTGGTAACCCCTTGACCTATAAAAGGAGGCCCACGGCTACAGGTAGAACGGTTGACACCTAGTTGAATTACACGTTGCAGCTGCATTTTCCCGAGCACCTCGCCGGAAAACTGCGCTCCCTGTAACCAAAGTTCATAGTCGATCAACCATAGAGCAGGAGTAGGGTTTTACGCTCATAGCGGCCCGAACCTGGATAAATTCCCCGTGTGTTCTTGCACTTACTAAAAACCTGCTCTTTGTCCCGTGCACGTCCCCTGAGCCAAATCGCAAAGGGACCTGTTTGGTCTCATAGATAGTCGTTTCGCACGACACTGATCCACGTCGTAGTCAGGTACCGCGACAGGGTTATCCGAGGAGGGGGAGGGAAGTTCCTCCATAGCCCCCGGCGGTGTTGGGGGGCATGATTCGTGGTCTTCAGCGGAGATCCGTTCCGAGGTCGAACCTTGGGAGTTTGCCAGATCCGGAATCCGGCCGGGGGTCCAGCCTGATAAGACGAGCTCACCGCGGGAGTCTGCGGTGTACTCCAGACCTCTGAAGGTGACGATCTGATCGGGAGCGTAGTTCTCGATGGTGGCCAGGTGGCCTGTCGAGTTGGCGCAGAAGATCATGCTGCCGAACACAAAAAGTTGGCCGGGGACGTAGGTGTCCCCACAGCCATTGCCGCAGTTGATCTGCAGATGAGCCATCGATCTTTTGTGATCACACAGCGAAACTCTCAATGAAAGCACCAGTGTCGGTGTAAAAACCGGCAGACCTCTGGGTAGGGGGTCCCAAGCTATGGATCTTGGACAGATGGTAACAGGAACAAGGAGACGATGTTTACCCAGGTTTGGGCCCTCTTGATGGAGGTAAAACCCTACGTCCTGCTCTTGTTTACATTGATTGAGATGTATCCAGAATAGAGTTGATCTACCTCGAGATCATATGATCTAGTCCTAAGGCTAGATGAATGAGATTGTGTTGAGGTCCCCTCTACGGGCTAAACCCTTTGACTTATATACACGCCGGATGGGGTATCTAGGGTTACAAGGTCAGTATCCAGGCGAGAAGGCAGCAGGGGAAGTCCTGGAGTATATGTCAAGTATTCGGCAGATGTAATCTTGTTCTTCCTTCTCGCATGCATCTTCCGGAGTCCATCTTGATAAGAATGAGGGCCCACTAGCCCAGCCCGAGGAATACGGGCCGACTAGGTTGGTACCCCTAGTCCAGGACACCGTCACCTATCTTTAACTAGGATTTTTCCCTTTCTAGCCTCCTCTTTTTCCCAATTAATAATTCGGCCAAACTTTGCAATGGCAGTGGCAATATCTTCAGTGTTACAGTGATCGAAAGGAACACCCAAAATTAACAACTAACAGATCCTATTGAAATTGACTCTCCTCCAAATCCTACCTTGATCATGTTTTGTGAAAGTGAGAAAAACATCACCAAATGCATGAGGGCTCTTCCTGATTAGTCTATCACAATCTCTGACATGAGCAAACTGAACATAAGCCTCCCCAAAGGGGCAGGGCTGGATATCTCTATGACCCACTTGCTCGACCCCTTCCAGAAATTCTTCTAGAACTTCACGAACATTCGGGAAATGTACCTCATTCGGGAGTGGCTGGATGGTGACAATCGCCCAATCTTTGTATCACCGCGGGCGGTGTGGCAGAACTACTCTGGAGACACCATTTCTGCCTTCGATATGCTGAATCTGGAATCCATGAGGAACAAACGGTTGCGGGTCGATGGGGATGTTCGCCATCGCTGAGGGAATGGCCGGCACTCGCTCGCCGGTGAGTTGCAGCAGAGGGGTGGTCGACTGTGGCGAGCTCATCGAAGCAGAGGAAGTGGAGGTAGGGTCAGGGGAATGTGAGGAGGCAAGTAGCGGTCTCGTCTAGAAATTTGGGAATAGTCCCGAGACGAGCTCCATAAATGACAAGACTTGCCTTACTTCAATATGCGGCCCACTCGCTCTAAACCAGTCCTCAACCATGCCTGGAGCCCAAGCACACTCGGGTGGGCTGGGAAAAAATCTAGGTGGATAAAAGGCCAGAGCCCAGTAAGATTAGGAACTGGGCATTTGCGAGCAAAATGGCCTATGTCCCCGCATGCATGGCAAACCACATGCACGTTTGAACGTGAATCACGCCTAGCAGTGGTTGGTGCCTGCTGCACTGTTTTCGACCCATTGATGGGCTCATTAACCTGGGTGGTAATCACTCTGTTCTCTAGATCCTCCGCGCATTAAATGGCCCCCGTCAGCCGATCGAAAACTGACCAGCGAGGAGCAGCCAATACACGAAGATTCCGGCGATCGCCGGAGGTAGGCACAACGGCTCTGCCATTTCTACCAACCAGAGTCCATTCACGCTCTTCTTCAGCGTAAAAAGCAAGCTCTTCATGACGCCAACTTGGCCCCCCTTAGCCCCAGAGATTAAAGACCAAATCAAAATCTTTTTCACTGACTCTACCAGCATTGTAAATCTCAAAATCCACAGACTTGGAAGCAACTGAGAACTTGAACGTATGATCCCGGAGGTGCCGAACATGAAAACCTTGGGCATAACCCCCAAAAGAAGCTTGAAGAGCAATACTTACCTTATGCACATCAAGTTTGAAGGTTGCACGACAGAAGGAGATAACCAGAATGAACTCCTGTTGCCGGAAGCCAGGGGAGAAGACCACCGGATGCCCAAGCTTGGATCTCATATCCGCTTGGAACGCCTTGCCAAGATAAAATTTGAGGGCGAAGGGAGCCATGGCTGGGTGAAACAAAGGTGGTTGTCAGAACCGGAGTGGATGCTGACAAAGGAGGGTGTATGCCGGCGCCGGAGTGGCCACCGGCAGAAAGAGGGTGGCCGCCGGGGCCGGAGTGGCCATCGGCGCGAGATCGCCGGCCAAGTTGCCCCTAGTCGCCCCTGACAAGGAAATATTTGGTCTTTCAAATTCAAATTGTATGTCATCAATTCTTACACTCATCCCATTGCAATAGGGATTAGTGGAGAACCCTAGAACTTAATGTCGTGACCACGGGGAGTTCAGTCCCCTTAATCATCGTTGTGATAACCGGAGTGGGGAAGCACGGTGCTGGCACGAGTGTACGTGGTAACCGGAGTGGGGATGCGTACTTTATTGGCTCCGCCCACATGAGATCATATACAAGTGGCTTAGTGATACAAATAGAGAGCCATGTTTATCATATGTTGTCAGCATCATACTTGTGGTGATGACTCTAATTCCCTCAAGAACATATACTAATCAAGCACCGTTTCTCTTAGTTTAGTCCCCTTTAATTTTTCATCTTTTATTTCTTGTTTGTAGTTTAAATAAATGCAGCCCCTTTTATTTGTCTTCCTAGCAACCTACTATAGTAGGCTATTTCCAAACTACGGTTTGGGTGCGTACATAACTACGTAAGTGATAGTGTAGTTGCGGGGTTTGTAATTCCTTCCTATTTGCTCCCTGTGGGTTCGACACTTCACTTATCATGAAAGTGCTACAACAGCCTTGTGCGCTTGTAGGTCATCACACTTCTCGGCACAGGTGTGCACCATGCGGCAGCGTGGGTGAGTGAATCACCCCTTGCGTCTTGTCCACCGCCTGGCGTGCCTGCCCATCGGCCGCATGGTGCGAGAGCTCTACGGGCGCAGAACCGCTACGCCATGCGTTGGTGAGGTAGTAGCTTGCTGTCGAAGGCTGGCTGAGTGTGCGCCAGCTGTGGACAACCGTTGCCGGGTGGGATCGTTCCTGGGTCTTGGTCAATGATCATTGCCGGACGTCTTGGCTTGATACTTGCTGGAGCTTGGGAGCGCCGGAGGGGGCACGCAGGTCGTTTTGAACAAAGATTTGTATGCCACCACCGGGCCCAAGCTTTGCTTGATACATCTTCTTTGTTGATGTTCTTCTTCACGAAGATCTGCATACCACCACTGAGGATAGTGGCATGCAGATCTTCTATCTTCTTGAGCTTGATCCAGGAGCGACCGTGGAGCGTACGGTTGGGTGCGTGACGCATTTTGTCACGGTACCGACAGTGCAGGGCTAACTGTAGCTTCAACCTACATATCTAACTGGTTGAGGTCAGGGATCTAGTCATTTTTAACATCATCATGCTCATGGTGTTGAAGTGGCCCCAGGAAATGGTTGTGTTGATTGGCATGTAAATGTTCTTGGAGGGGGACATGGTTGTGACAGCCCGAGACCGACGCTCCAGATGCCTTTCATGTTTTCGTGATAGCCGTGTTAATTATTTGTTTGTTGCATTCATCATCGCATCATTCGCATTGCATCGGCACTCCGTTGCCGTCATTTTTTAAAACTTGCATCCGTTCATCATTGCCGCTTCTCCCCGTTCCTTTCGTTGACCGTTTTGAGACCAACCACACCCTTGCACGCGACCACCTTATCTCTCTCTGCACAACCCACATACCCATTCGCAACCTACCCCGAAACCTTCCCCAAACCGAACCGGCCAGTCATGACCATTGGTCCGAATCAATCCCGAAATACCCCAAACATCTTTGGTTTCTCCATTGGACTCCCCTAGACTATTTATCTCGACCGTCCGATCTAAATCGAAGGGTCCTTCTAGCCCCTAAACTAGCTGCCGTTCCTATAAATAGCAGTCTAACCCTAGACCGGCTGTCTCATCCACCCCAATCCCGAAGCTGCGCTGCCACCCTCTCCTCGCGGCAAAATTGACAAATCTGACCTGTGGACAGAACTAATTCACAAAATGAATAGTCGGAGAAAACATTTCACCCAGCTGACCCTTTTGTGTAGCGCCCGACAGCTAGGCGCCACACTACACTGTGCAGCGCCTGGCTCTCAGGCGCTACACTTCTGGCCAGCGTGGCACACCTGGGCCAGGCCCGGCCCCACGCCTAGGCGTGCAGCACCTTACAGCAAGGCGGCACACATGTAATGTGCAGCGCCTTACAGCTAGGCGCTGCACATTCTGTTATCAGTGCGTAGGCTGGCCCCCCTCCCCCACCCCCAACCCCCACCACATCTCTTCCCACCCGCGATTTCCCCTCTCCCCCCCTCTCAAATCCTTCCCCAAATCTTCCAAATCTGAAGATTTTCTCTGTGGATTTCGAACCCAATCGCCCCCTCAAGGTAATCTCCTCCGATCCCCTCATTTTCATCCAAAAATGCTCACAATTGCTCATTTCTTGCTAGTTTGGGCAAACCCTAGTTTTTCATGGATTTTGAAATTTGTATGGAAATATGAGATATTTGTTTGCCAATTTTCTAGGGTTAGGCTTGTTAGTATGTTAGGGTTAGGGTTGTGGGTGTTGTTATGTTAGGGTTAGGGTTAGGGTTGTTATTATCTTAGGGTTATGCTTATGGTTATTGTTAAGTGGGGGTTAGGGTTATTGTTTCATATCTATGTTAGGGCTTTGTATTTTGTGTTATTCTTCGGATGAGTGCTTATGGAATATATGTTACATTGTGTTATTTTAATTATCCTAGGGATGGGAAGAACATGTGTTTATGTTCATCATGTGGACAAAGACGCCTTTTTGAAAGGCAATATTGAACCGGACCTGGATGAGCTTGACATGGTGTTTGAGAGTGTCCTAGCTATGCCGAGGTCTTGGAACAAGTGAGGAAAGATTTGAATTGGATGGACCCAAGTGATATCGTTGAGTTGGAGGGAAGGCATAATGTGGGTTTTGGAATGCACATCCGTTGGAAGACCATGCGTGTGAACTCCAAGCAACGTTGGGTTGCATACAAGGAGACGGTGGCCGAATCACTAGACAAGGCCCTTGAGTTATTTGCTACGAAGAAGGTTGAGTCTAGTTTGCATTTGGACTTGAACTGGAACGCCTCCCCATTGGTTGCTAGTAGTCCCCCACCCATGAACCAAGATGAAATGAGTGAACCTCCTTTGACTCAACAAGTGAGGCCAACATTGAGCCCGGTTGCAAACAACCAAAATGAAGCTTTGCAAGAGGAGAATGATGAGAATGAAGTTGATCTCCATGACAATAATGTTGGCAATCTCGACAAATATTATGTGCAAGAGACAATGGACCATTCCATCCCTTATTCCCGTGGCTATGCATCGGAGTCCGATGACGAAGGTCCCGATGAAGAAGTTGATGAGGAGGGGTTCACGGTGAAGGAGGCTGAAGCTTTTGAGAAGGTATTACAGCGGGATCATCGGACACCATTGTTCAAGGATGTTAGTCTCGCAGATGAAGCCGTGGTGGACGGTGACAAAGGTATATTTCTTGGAGTTAGGCCAACTTCTCACCGGGATTTGGAAGACGGCAAGAACGGAATTTCTCCCAGGTCAAAGTTTGGAACCTTCTTGGAATTGAAGATGTGGCTCGACGACTACTCGGTTACGCATTATCGTCCACACAAGGTGGTTCACTCGGACGTCAATGTGCGTTACACGGTTGCATGTGAGGCTGACCGATGTCCATGGATTGTGCGTGCAAGACCATGGAAAGGAGGGCCCACTTGGCACATAGTGAGTTGTGTACCAAGTCACATGTGCCGAGGCAAGAAGGTGGATGGCAAGATTGTGTCCCAAGACCACAGACAACTCACGTCCGAGTTCATCGCTTACAGACTTTCCAACTCAATATCATCACTTCCAATCATGAGCATTCAGAGCGTCATGGACCTTGTGAAAGCCACCTTTCATTACAAGGTGAAATACGGCAAGAAATGGAAGGCGAAGCAAGCCGCATTCAAGATGTTGTATGGTAATTGGGAGGAAGCATATAACCGAATCCCTAGGTTGTTGGGAGCTATGGCCGCCACTAACCTGGGCATGGTTCATGTGGTCGAGCCTCATGGGCAAAAAACAATGATTCACAACGGAAGGACCGTCCGAGTATTTGGCCGTGCATTTTGGGCATTCTAGCAATACGTGAGGGCTTTCGAACACTGTCGGCCGGTCATCTCCGTTGATGGCACGTTCTTGACCGGATAATACAAGGGCACTCTATTGGTTGCAATAGCAAGTGATGCCAATAACCGGGTGTTGCCTTTGGCTTTTGCTTTGGTTGAGGTGGAGAACAATGATAACTGGGAGTGGTTCTTGCGTCTTTTGAGAACCAAAGTATTACCGGCTCAAAGGGAAATTTGTGTCATATTGGATCGCCATCAAGGAATTCTTAACGCGGTGGACATTGACATTCCCGGGCATGCTTCGTTGCACCATCGATGGTGCATGAGGCACTTTTGTTCAAACTTCTATAGGGCCTATGGCATTAAGGAGTTGGCCGATGATCTTCAAGATTGTTGTCTCGCTTTCTCCGACAAGCGGTTCGCCAACTTGTACAACCAATTGCTCACACACACAAAACTTGATCCCGGGGGTCTTGAATTTTTCAATAGGCACATTCAAGAAAGGAATAAGTGGGCACGTGCTTTTGATGAAGATGGCCGGAGGTATGGTCAAATGACAAGAAACATGGTAGAATGCTTCAATAGGGTGCTCAAGGGTGTACGTGCATTACCTGTGACGGCAATAGTTCAATACACATTCAACAAGATGAATGCATACTTTCTAAAGTACTCAATGGAAACGGATAAGCAGATTGTGGGTGAGAACAAGCACAAGTTCCCAACAAAGGTTGATGAATGGTTGGAATTTCAATCACGGAAGGCGGACTCCCAAGAAGCTATATTATATAACAATGACGATTGGTTGTACGAAGTGAAAGAGCCAGGAGGAACCACAAACGATGGCCGCCAACACGGAGGCCGGGCTTTCAAGGTCTCCCTAACACGGTGTGATTGCTCTTGAGGGAGGCCATTGTTGCTTCATCTCCCATGCTCGCACTTGTATACCGCAGCTCATGTTAGGAATGTGGACGTCAATCACCCGCTCACCGTGAGGGAGTCCGAGTTCTCAATCATGACGGTTAAGAATACATGGGCTCCCCGATTTTACCCATACTTTGACCAATCACAATGGCCGGAGTGGCATGGAGTTCAACTATGGCCCGATCCGGATTGGAAGGGTCATTAAACGGGGAAGACGTAAGACAAAGTGTCTTAGAGGTGACATGGAAGGATGGGGCCGTGGTGGCGGTCGAGAATGGGGCAACGACCAATTCCAAGAGCCTCGTGAGAGATCCCATTGTGGGGACTGCAAAGGTGGGGGACACAACACAAGAACTTGTACCAAACCAAGAAAGGGATCAAAGAAAAATGATGCAAGCACAAGTCAACAAGAAGATACACAAGTTCCTAGCCAAGCAAATAGTAGTCAACATGATCATACGCAAGAAGGGCCAAGCCAAGCAAGTGGTAGACAACCAAGTAGTCGCCAACAAGTGACAAACCAACCAAGTAGTAACCAACAAGGGCCAAGCCAATGAGGAACTAGGCAACAAAGAGGGAGCCAACTAGGTCTTACAAGAGGCCGTGGTGGTGGTAGGGGCCGTGGTGGTGCTCTAGGCTGTGCTGGTGGACATGGCCGTGGTGGTGGTCTTGGCCTTGGTGGTGGTGGACATGGTCGTGGTGGTGGTCTTGGCCTTGGTGCTGGTCTTGGCCTTGGTGGTGGACATGGCCATGGTGGTGGTCTTGGCCTTGGTGGTGGTTCACGAGGCTCATCTCATAAGGAAAAGGGAGGAGGAAGAAGAAGAGGAGAGGAAGAAGAACAAGGGAAAGGGACCTTGCTCGACACAATAGAGCAATGTGACCTTGTTATCTTCTACACTATGATCTTCGATTTGGTTGTCGACCAAAATGTCTAGTACTATGTGCTAGGACTCTTCTATGTCTACTACTATGTGCTATGACTCCTCTATGTGTACTAATATGTGCTACGGACTCCTCCATGTGTACCACTATGTGTTTTGGACTACTCTATGTGTACTACTGTGTGCTAGACATGTTTGTGTATTTGTGCTATGTGCTTTGTGATATAGGATGTGAACCACAGAATGTATTTTTTTCAGTTTTTGAAAAAGCTTACAGTGTGGCGCTTGAGCCTTCGGCGTTGCACTGTGTAGTGCAGCGCCTGTGCCAAAGGTGTTGCACCCACACTTAGAGAATTTTCTGGCCAAAATCTGCCTGTAACCTTTCTGTTGCTCTCTGGATAGCATGTCCAGGTGTGCAACACCTTGGCGTCAGGCATGACACTGTATGGTGTAGCGCCTAACGACTAGGCGTTGCACACCTGGACATGCTGTCCAGAGAGCAACAGAAAGGTTACAGGCAGATTTTTCCCGGAAAATTCTCTAAGTGTGGGTGCAACGCCTTTGGCATAGGCGATGCGCGCTGCACTGTGTAGTGCAGCGCCTATGCCAAAGGCGTTGCACTGTGTAGTGCAGCAGCGCCTATGCCAAAGGCGTTGCACCCACACTTAGAGAATTTCTGGCCGAAATCTGCCTGTAACCTTTCTGTTGCTCTCTGGATAGCATGTCCAGGTGTGCAACACCTTGCCGTTAGGCGCTACACTACACAGTGCAACGCCTCGGGGGCAGGCGCTGTACCATATAGTGTGACACCTGACCGCAAGGCGTTGCACACCTGGACATGCTATCCAGAGAGCAACAGAAAGGTTACAGGCAGATTTCGGCCAAAAAATTCTCTAAGTGTGGGTGCAACGCCTTTGGCACAGGCGCTGCACTAAACAGTGTGATGCCTGGAGGTCAGGCGTTGCACTGTGTAGTGCAGCGCCCTTCGCCTAGGCGTTGCACCCACACTTAGAGAATTTTCTGAGCAAAAACTACCTTTAACCTCTCTATTGCTCTCTAGATAGCATGTCCAGGTGTGCAACGCCTTGCGTTAGGCGCTGCACTACACAGTGCAACGCCTGACCACCAGGCGTCACTCTGTTTAGTGCAGCGCATGTGTGTTAGGCGCCATGCATATGTGAGCTGCAAACACAGAAGAGTTAGTGTTCAATAGATTTTCATTCAACATTTTCAGTAATAATAGATAATGAGCATCTCCCATAAAGCAGTCAGGATCAACATTATGACAATTTCAACATCGCTTCAACTTCAACAAAGACAAGAAGTACAACATTACTAAGAGTTAACGTCACTTCAAGTTCAACAAAGACAAGAAGTTCAAGATTGTTACAAGTTCATCAACATAAGAAAACGATGAGTAGTTCAATTTCATAAGAAAACAACGACAACTAGTTCCTTCCACCTCTTCCCCTCTTGCTGGTTATCTTCTTCCTCCTGGGAGGAGCAACCGGTTCCGGTTCCTCCTCCTCCTCCTCGTTCACATCATCATCCAAGCTCGCCATCTGCGAGCTCCCACCGACCGCCCTCTTGGATCTAGTGTTGTAGTCTTCGGGTGTGAACCGTTTGAATCCCTTCCTAGGCTTCAACATGTATGCTGACCGAACTTGATAGTCCTGCAATGTCATGTCATCATCAACCTATCATAAAAGCACACGATATGATAAAGAACGTGCGTCATAACGAAGTGAGCAATGCATCAAAGAGATGAATATGTGCTATTGTCATACCTCTTGGGTGACCACACCCTCATCCTCCAGATGAGCTGTCGACGTAGTCTCATCCTCCAGATGAGCCCCATGGTCAGATGGGGGATCAGATTGTGTAGCGGACCTAGACACCTCTGGTTCTGAATATTCGGGGTCACGGCAACCGATAAGGTTGGATAACCACCTTAACCTTTGGCCCTGACGCTGTAACATGGACAAGTGAATGAGATATCCAACTTAGCAACATATGTAACATGAACAACTGAATGAGATATGTACCTTAATGAATGCTCGAAGTGCACCTTCCTCATTGCTTTTTCCAACTGGGGTTGTGTCCAGAATAGTCTGGCTTTCATCAGCTGCTTTTTTGATCTGGTTGCGCTGTGGACGAGAACAACATAAACATGTTAGGCAAGAAAATATTTGTAATAGGGCCAACAGGAAAGCAAAGAGGGAACACTTTACCACAAAGTTCATCACTGGAGCAGAAGGGACTCGGGTCCCTTCCCTGACATATTTGTTGTATTTGTTATGGGTTAGCTCATGAAAGATGGTGGGATCTTCCAAAATCTCCTCATCATACGCCGGCTTGCATATCTCCACACGAGTACTTGCAAGATACCATTTAAGGTAGTTGTTGAATGCGAGTGGGCAGTACTCATGAAGCTGGGATCCTGCAGTAGCCTTAGCTTGCTCCACACTTAGCTCGAACATGGTGACATACTTCTTATGATGTTTGTCCCAGTCCTTGATCTTTTGCTGCTTTTTCCTATCCAACCTGCATGTTAAAAAACCAAATATTAGCACCATCCAAAAGGACCTGATGATGCTAAGTGCACACAGTTCATTCTCTCTTATGTGTGAAGCGCTTTGTCCGTGTCCTGCCATTCCGGCGGGTGACCCTGGAACAAACCAAACTGGCGGAACACACGATGTGGCATGTGAAGCTCAACCGCCCAGTTGCATATGAGTGGGCACCGCATAAGCCAAAGATGCCCATCCCGCAAGCACATCGGATTCAGGACGAAATCTCCTGCATTACCTAATCTATCCTTGGCGCCATATGGCTCCCATTCCACCTGGAACATAGCACAACAACGCAACATTGATCTCGAGTTTTCATAAAAGCACGATAATGAGTGATGTAATGTCAATGTTTACCTGCTCAGCCGTAATCGTGTCCAACTCGTTGGTGTACTGCCTATACATGAGAGTGACATCGTTCGTCATCTCGGATACCACATCCCACTTGTAAGCCCAAGTGGGGAGCCATAGTTCGTCGCCTTTGTCATCCCAGTCTTTGTACTTTACGTCCTTTGGGCGTCCAACCAGCAGGCGCTCCCAGCTCCATACCGAGAGTATGAGCATACAACCACCAATACATCCGTCCTTTGAGATCCTACAACAAGCATCGTCCAACTGCACATAAAGGAAAACATGGTTCACTTAAGAGCAAGATTGCATTGGTAATGTAGAAATGAAGTGAAAAACAAACAACTAACTACCTGCCGGTACAAGTAGGCCAGTGCCACCGAACCCCAACTCCATTGGTTGTCGAAGACGGTCAACGCCTTAAGCCACATCCATGGAGCGTTCTTGCCAGTGGCGTCACCAAACAAAGTCTTGGATATAATGCACCACATGTAGACACGAGCATATGTCTGGATCACATCATCAGTAGCATCCTCGGGGCAATGGGCAAAGTTCGCTGCAATCCACGTGAAAGGAGCTCCGGCTGCGACTCTTTCCTTCTTCTCTCCATCACCTACTGGAGCCTCTGTAGGAGACATACCGATAAAGGCCTCCATCTGCTGGCGGCACCCATCAGAATCGATGCTCATACAGAGAGGCTTCCCCTCGATAGGAAGACCGGTGATCAAGGAGACATCCTGGAGCGTCACGGTCATCTCCCCGGTCCTAAGATGGAAACCATGCATCTCCGTCCTCCACCGATCAACAAGCGCAGTGATTGCTGCAGCATTGAGGTTCGGTGTCGACCGGCTGACTAGCTGAATGAACGGGAGGAGTCCTGTCTGCCTGATGTACGGTGTGTACTGCTCATCGTAGGGCATGGCACCACCAGAGACCCCGTGAGACCGAATCTTCAGAGGTTGAAGCAACTGCAAACACGCAAGTCAGAGTATTACATATGGGGCATGTCTATTTGAACTAAACACAAATTTCAAAATACCAACCACTATGATTATTACCTGCTCCTTCTCCGACATCATGTAGGCCCGGTGTTGAACGTCATAGAAATCTTCGAGAAGCCAAACCATCCTACAAATTTCAAACAATAAACATACATGAGCTAACTACCATACTTCCTATGCATTATTTCATCTAAGATATACAATGAAAGCATGTCAACAATCATCACAAAAATCTTATGTATTCACAACAATATAGGGTTCCACAATGGAAGCATTATTTACAATACTCACTCAATAATTTAGGGTTCCGCAACGAAAATCATCTATACAAATCAACAATACTCATCTAAAAAATCATCTACAAATCAACAATACTCATCTCAAATCAACAATACTCATCTCAAAAATCATCTATACAAATCAACAATACTAGGGTTCCACAATGATTATAAATCATCTACAAATCCTAATCCCACAAAGCTATTTCAAATTTTACATGCAAATCTAATCCAAGCAAACAAGGGTTCCACAAATCTGAAAAATGGGTAAGATTTTCCGGATAGAAAGAAGGGGATCGGAGGAGATTACCTTCTAGGAGGGATTGGTGAAGAAATCCACAAAAGAAAACGTTAGATCTGAAGTTTTTTGGAGAGAGGATTGAGAGGGGGGGGAGGAGAGAGCAACCGCCATGCTCTCTATTGCGTTCTGGAACAAATGGGGGTGGGTGGGGGAGGGCCAGCGCATGGCGGTTACTAAGTCATAGTGCAGCGCCTAGGCGCTAGGCGCTGCACATGGCGGTGTGGCGCCTTACACTTAGGCGATGCACGCAGGGCGGTGGGGCCAGGACTGGCCCCGGTGCCACGCTGGCCAGAAGTGTAGCACCTGAGAGCCAGACGCGCCACAGTGTAGTGTGGCGCCTGGCTGTCGGGCCCTACACAAAAGGGTCAGCTGGGTAAAAAAAATTCACCGATGGTTCATTTTGTGAATTCCTTCTGTCCACAGGTCAGATTTGTCGTTTTTGCCTCTCCTCGCTGTCCGCGCCTGCCCAATCCCCATCGAACCATCTCCCTTGTCCGATCCACCCAACCAGCATCGCTCCTCCCGATTTCCCCCCCGATTCGCCACGGCGAGCCAACCACCGAGCGCCTCGGCCACCTCCTTCCTCGAAGTACCCAGCCACCCAGTCAGTGCAGCAGCAACCGCCCGACCTCCTCGTTCCTCTGTCCACCCAGTGGCCGTGCCGCCTTGTCCTCCACCACGGGCTCATGCTCAAGCACCGCCACCGGCTGCCAAAGAACCTCTCCAGCAGCGCCCGGAGCCAGCTTCTGCCCCGAGGCTCCCATACGCCACCACCTCCTCCGGTGCTTCTTCCCCAAACACCCCGCTCCCGTGCGCGTCCAGCCCCAAGGAGAGGAGCTCCTCGAGCCCCTCGACTCCAGCGCCCGGCCTCAACTGCAGTCGCCCCTACCGGCGACCAGCACCACCACCAAGCTGCTTCCCCTGCCCCCGTTCCCTCCTTCTCCTTCCCCTTCAAGATCTCTTTTTTCTCTCATGCTCGTCTCTCTGTGTCTTTTTCTTAACAGTGCCGCCGCACCATGGCATCGTTCCCTTCATCGCCACGGGAGACCGAGCAGCCGCCATCGCCCAAGGTACCCCCATCACCGCACGCGCGCACCACTTCTTCTCCCGCGTCGCCATGAATCTCCTCACTCGCGCCCGCCGCGTCTGTCACCTGCAGGAGTGAAGGCCGCCGCCTCCTTCAGTTCGTCAAGCCGCCATTCAAGTTCACGCTCCGGCCCCAATCTGGACTGGATCTCCTCTGCTCCGCCGCCGAATCCGCCACGTTCCGGCCGGTTCCCGCCGGCCCCGTTGCCAAAACCTCCCCTGTCGCCGTCTCCTGCATCGCCACGAACCTGCTGCTGCCTATGTTCTTCGTTCTTTAGTAATGAGCAGCAGCAGCTCGCTCGGTCCAGCCGGGTGTTGACCGCGCCTCAAGGCCCAGCCGCGCCTCGCCCTGCCTCAGCCAGCCACGCCCAGCGATTCTTCAACTGGGCTGAATCCCAGTGGTGAGCAGCCTCCTCGCCTAAGCCTCGCCCGGTGCGGGGTATACTATCCTGCGCTCATTTCTGTTCAGCCCAGCAGTGCACCAGATTCGGCCCGATCACATTTTTTTTTCAGATTCTGTGAATTTTGCTAATATCCAGAATTGCATAATTACAGAAACTGCCATGAGTTTAAAATGCTCATAATTAAATGTCCAGGCATCCAAATAAATCATGTCATATATGTAAAATGCTTAGAATTTCATGTAGTTTCACAATATGCAACTTTCATCCAAGTCAAAAATGTTTAAAATTGCTGTTTGCATTAATTTGCATAAATGACATGCTAAAATGGTTTATTTTGTAACTAAATAACCGTAGCTCCGAATTAAACAAATAATATATGTAAATGGTCTAGAAAAATGTGTAGATTAACATGGTGACATTACTTTTGCTTTTAAACACATTAAAATTATGTTTTAGGCAGAACAGTACCAAAATCGAAAATTATATATGGGCATTTTCCGTAATTGTTATTTGTTGATGCCGGCCTCATTTAAATTTCCTAGATGTGTAGATTAGTTATGCTTCATCTCATGCCATGTTTAACAACATTTAATATTGTCATGTGCATAAACGGGAGTGAACTAAATAAATGAATGTGGAGTTTCGTCGTTGCATATTGAGCTTCACTTAATCTGTAGTATTTGATTGTTGTACTTTGCCATGCCATGAATCATTAAACCGGACATGCATAATACTTGGTTGCACATCATGCCATGTGTTATGCTTGTGTGTTTACCATGTTATTTGCTTCTTTCCGGTTGTGCTTCTTCTTGATAGTTCCGGTTGCGTTCCGAAGTTGTGAGGATCCGTTCGACTACGCTTGTTCATCTACTTCATGGATTCGGTCTTCTTCCTGGCGGGATTTCAGCCAAGATGACCATTACCTTGGATATCACTGCTATCTTTAGTTGCTAGTTGTCTCGATTTTATTGCTATGTCTCGCTACCTACCACTTATTTGTCAGCCTCCCAAATTACCGTGATACAGCCTCTAACCTTCCACCATCCCATCAAACCGTTGTTTGGCTATGTTACCGCTTTGCTCAGCCCCTTTGCAGGTGCAGTTGCAGTTTGTTCCATGTTGGGACATGCATATCATGAGATATCACAATATCTCTTATTTAATTAATGCATCTATATTCTTGGTTGTGTGTGGAAGGCTCGGCCTTTTGCCTGGTGTTTTGTTCCACTCATGCCGCCCTAGTTTCCATAATACCGGTGTTATGTTCCTTGATGAGCGCTCCTAACATGTGTGGGGTTTTATGGGGACCCCCTTGCTTATTCATCTTAGGATAGAACTTCTCCAGCAAGGCCCAACTTTGGTTTTAAAATTTGCCAACATAATAATCCTGATAATTAATTAAAGCATAGGGCGTCATGAACCCGCGGATTCTTAATTCCCCATAAGCCGGTGGGCCAGTGCTGAAGGTGCTGGTCTGAAATGGCAGTAGCCGGGGCCACCAATGGGTGTGCCAGCTGGGAACTTAGCCGATCCGGTCGTGTCTTGAGAACGAGATACGCGGCTCCTATCGGGTTCGTCGACCTGCCGGGAGGTCTTGATGGTTTAGTTTTACCATTGACAAGTGGCTTGTCCACCAGGATTCCTTATAGGCATCGTGCTATCACAGTGTGAGGTTTTTCCATTGGATGCGCATGGTAATTTATAATGTACTACTTGGAGCACACCTACAGGGTTAAATCTTTTGGAAAACCGTGCCCGTGGTTTTGTGGAGACTTGGAAATTAATAACCTCTGGTTGTAGAGAACTTGACACAAAATTTAATTAAAATACACCAACCACGTGCATAACCGTGATCGCCTCTTTTCGAGGGAGTTCAGGAAGAGAACACGGTGGGGTTATGATTCACTAGTAAGTAGGTGTTCAGGATCACTTCTTGATCATTACTAGTTGCGACCGTTTATGCGTAGTTTACTCTTCTTATTCTTGTACTCGTAAGATAGCCACCATACAATGCTTAGTGCGTGCTGCGACCTCACCAATTATCCATGCCATACCCATTAAGCTTTCCTAGTCTTAATACCCATGGTAATGGGATTGCTGAGTCCTCGTGGCTCACAGATTACTACAACAACAGTTGCAGGTATAGGTAAACCAATGCGTTGACGTGAGAGCGATGCTTGTTTGCTTTTGAACTTCTTCTTCTTCTTCATCGATCGTAGGATGGGTTCCGGGTCGGGAGCCTAGGATTAGCAGGGTGGATGTCGTTCTTCTTTTTTGTTTGATTTCATCCGTAGTCGGATCCTGCTCTTCTGTATGATGATCGCTATGTATTGATGTATTGATGTATTCATGCTGTAGCTTGTGGCGAGTGTAAGCCTTTATCTGGTATTCTCATCTATTCTGTACATGGTATGTTGTAATGATATATACCTTGTGAAGCTTCTTTGATATGTGCTTCTATCGTTAGTGGAACTTTCGAGTTCATTGAGGATAGGATCGCATATTGGGCGTGACAAGTTTGTATCAGAGCCTTACCGACCGCAGGAGCCCCCTTGTTTGATCGAACTTGGCCGTGTCGAGTCTAGAAAAAAACTATTTTGAGTCTAGTTATATATCGAAGAGTAGGAATTCTTTTTAGTTCTCATCCCCTTCGTCGCTCTGGTGAGGAATTGTGACGTAGGTGTTTTCATTCTACTACTCTTCCCACTCAAATTATTTTTTAGGATCACACGGGTATTTTTGGAATGGTTGCGATATCAGTGTGACAGAATTCTGTTCTTGGTGCCTCCCGACAATAGGGGGAAGTCCTGGGCAGTTGAGCTCCAAGGTGTTCTTGTCACATTTGCTATCATTCCAGTTCTTGAATACCAGAGGACGCCAACATCGAAAGACGCTTATATATTGTTTATGGTGAGAGTAGTCTGGCGCCACCCAAGTACCGGGGAGGGAGATCAGATGTATTGCCATGGCTAGTATAGCGAATGTTTTTTTCGAAGGTCTAAGGTAGACGAGTTTGCGGAGTTTCTCGGTTGTGTGTTAAGGGTTACAGATGCAGTTGCAGCTGATTAGGTTGTTGTTTGCTATGAGTAGGTTCCTAGACCCGCAACCTGATCGCATAACCAGAAATTTCAGAAGTTCTCAGGTGGTAATTCAAGTAGTTACCTAGGATTTTTCCTTCCAACAAATGCATGAGGGGTTATGTATTTGTTTTTAGTTTATTCTGCAAGCCAAATCCTTTGTTTTGTTTTGGTTGTGGTATTCGAGTTGCTTTGAAGTCAAGTGTTGATTCCATATCTTTCCTAAACGGCGTTCTTATATTTCTATGGGAGTGCTAATCCTTCTTGAACATCTATATTGTTATGTCAATTCTTTTTCAACCAGCATGCTTCTCTTCAAGTTGATCCGATCATTTCAACGTTTGCAAGATCAATTCTCAGTTTTCTCAACGGCATTCATTTCACCCATCCCATGTTGTCTTTATTTTCCCCACCCTCTCACCCTTTTTCTTCTTGGAGTCAAAATTCTCAAATCAGGTATTCATTTTATTCATGCGAAGTCTCTCCATTCTTTTCTTTCAATGTTCTTATCTGGTGATTTCTCGTGAAGATGCTTAGGAGCTACAAATTCTTCATTCTTCGTTCTCGTTTTCTTCTCCGGTGTTCTAAATTCAAGCTCTCGGTGTTCATCATACCCCTTTCTTTGATTCTAATGTTTTCCAGTGTTGGAGGTTCTTATTCAAGCCTCTCTTGTTTATTCAACTCTCTCTATTTCTTCTCTAGAGTGCTGAAGATATCTCAGAAGACTCGTGTTTCCATTCAAGATTCGTTCGAGCTATTTTCAGGTTGTTACCTCATTCAAGTCATTTAAATCAACCGGTGCATCATCTCTTTCTAAGCACTCGTCTAAATGGTGTTTCATTTTCAGAGGGCCCATAACCCACAAGTCTTTTCCCAGGATCTTACCTGACTCTTCTATTTTTTTCCAGAATTACTCTTAAATTCTTTCAAAGTTTGACGTAAGAATGAATTCTCACCAGTCAATTATCTTCTCCGAGGTTTCCTTCATTCCTTTCATTTTGATCACAATTTTCCTCTTTTCCGGAGTATCTCACAAAATTCTTCATGGTGGTTCTCGTCATCGTTCTCAGCATTGAAGACCGAAGAAGAGTTTCTCTTAAATCATATCTGTTTTTGTGAAGATACATGGTTCGAGCTTGTTGCTATCCTCGCAATTGTTCCGTTCATGAGAAATTCATTTCATACCATGCAAAGCAATTCAGGACTGTTTTCATTTTGATTCTACGGAGGCCATCATTTCATAATTCTTCATTCTCAACTTCATCTCTTGTTCTCCAAATTCTCCCGGTGCGTCGTTGAAGCATTCTCTATTCAGCTCGAGATCGCTTCGTTCTCTTGTATCTAAATTCTCTTAAGTATCTTCGTTTGTTTTCAAAGTCTCCCTGGCGATTCGTTCACTTTTCTTCGTTCATTTTCAATTCTTACGGTGCTTCGTTCAACATTCCTCTTCCATTATTATCGTATCACTTCGTTCTTTCTTTCCAAATTCTTACCGGTGTTTCATTGAAGATCTTCCCAAGTTTGCGCTATATCTCTCTTCAATCTTTTCAAGAAAGATAAGTGGCATGCCAATCTTTTGCTTGTCATCAAATTAATTTGATGAGGATAAGCATAACGTAATTCTTATTCTTGCTTCATCGAGATGAGTTAATTTCTTCTTCCGGAGTCCATTCATGTTATCAATTTCTCGGTTCCAAGTTGTTCATGTTTCTTTTCGGAGTTCCAAGTTTTCTCAGTTATCTCGTCACGAAGCTCCATCTAAATCATTGCAAGGCTGCATCTTGTTCTTTTCAACCTTCCTTTTGATTCGATCATCTTGTTATCTATCCAGAGTTAATTGAGAGCTTCTTCATGGTGGTTCGTTAAGGATTTAATTCATTCTCGGAGTGTTTGTCAAGATTTTGTTGGAGGAGCTCAAGTATTCTTCTTCTTGCATTTCGAAGTGCAATCAATTCTCCATTGTCTTTGGGAGGTGCAGTTCCGCATCTTTTCATTCCTCTCAAACAATCACTTGTTTCCGTTAGTGGCCGGTTGTCACCTCATAATTTTGAGATGTTTCCATAAGCTCACAACAAGCTTATTCTTTTTGTTGTTGATTTTTTTAACAAATCCGCTCAAGCCTTCTTTGTAAGATTGTTCTTTCAAGTCCCTTGTGGTAGAAGATGTTGGTTCCTTCTCTGTTCTTTTCATTTGTTCCGGAGGCATCACGTTGTTCCTCTCTTCGAAGTATCATCTCATTTCGACTAGTTCATGTTCTATTCCTTTCTTCTCTTTTTAACCGGAGTGGTTTCAAAGTCTATCTTGTCCCTTGAGCTCTTGGTTCTCGTCGTATTCCATGTTCCTCTTGTCTAACGGAGTGTTTTCAATTCCGTTCATCTCCATCGTGTCAATTCTTCAAGTTTTGCAACCTCTCAAGGTTCTTTGGTTTTCTTATTTGTTCAAGAAGCAACTTAGTTTTACCTCTTCCTCTTCCTCTTCTAATTCCTAAGATCTCGGGGCGAGATCTCTTGTAAGTGGGGGAGTGTTGTGAAGCCCGAGACCGACACTCCAGATGCCTTTCTTGTTTTCGTGATAGCCGCGTTAATTATTTGTTTGTTGCATTCATCATCGCATCATTCGCATTGCATCGGCACTCCATTGCCGTCATTTTTCAAAACTTGCATCCGTTCGTAGTTGCCGCTTCTCCCCGTTCGTTTCGTTGACCGTTTCGAGACCAACCACACACTTGCACGCGACCACCTTATCTCTCTGCACAACCCACATACCCATTCGCAACCTAGCCCGAAACCTTCCCCGAACCGAACCAGCCGGTCGTGAGCATTGGTCCGGATCAATCCCGAAATACCCCAAACATCTTTGGTTTCTCCATTGGACTCCCCTAGACTGTTTATCTCGATAGTCCGATCTAAATCGGAGGGTCCTTCTAGCCCCTAAACTAGCCGTTGTTCCTATAAATAGCAGTCTAACCCTAGACCGGCTGTCCCATCCACCCCAATCCCGAAGCCGCGCTGCCACCCCCTCCTCGCTGTCTGTGCCTGCCCAATCCCCATCGAACCATCTCCCCTGTCCGATGCACCCAACCAGCGTCGCTCCTCCCGATTTTCCCCTCGATCCGCCACCGCGAGCCAACCACCGAGTGCCTCGGCCACCTCCTTCCTGGGAGTACCCAGCCACCCAGTCAGTGCAGCAGCAATCGTCCGGCCTATTCGTTCCTTTGTCCACCGAGTGGCCATGTCGCCTTGTCCTCCACCACGGGCTCATGCCCGAGCACCGCCACCGGCTGTCGAAGAACCTCTCCAGCAGCGCCCGCAGCCAGCTTCTGCCCCGAGGCTCCCGTGCGCCTCCACCTCCTACCGCGCTTCTTCCCCGAACACCCCGCTCCCGTGCGCGTCCAGCCCCAAGGAGAGGAGCTCCTCGAGCCCCTCGACTCTAGCGCCCGGCCTCCCTGCAGTCACCCCTGCCGGCGACCAGCACCACCACAAGGCCGCTTCCCTTGCCCCCGTTCCCTCCTTCTCCTTCCCCTTCAAGCTATCTCTTTTCTCTCATGCCCGTCTCTCTCTTTGTCTTTTTCTTCACAGCGCCGCCGAATCCCTTCTTCGCCACGGGAGACCGAGCAGCTGTTGCCGCCCAAGGTACCCCCATCACTGCACGTGCGCACCACTTATTCTCCGCATCGCCATGAACCTCCTCATTCGCGCCCGCCGCGTGTGTCACCTGTAGGAGTCAGGGCCACCGCCTCCTTCAGTTCGTCAAGCCGCCATTCATGTTCGCACTCCGGCCCTGATCTAGACCGGATATCCTCTGCTCCGCCGCCGAATCCGCCACGTTCTGGCCAGTTCCTGCCGGCCCCGTCGCCAGAACCTCCCCTGTCGCCGTCTCCTGCATCGCCATGAACCTGTTGCTGCCTCTGTTCTTCATTCTTCAGTAACGAGTATCAGCAGCTCGCTCGGTCCAGCCGGGTGTTGACCGCGCCTCGCCCTGCCTCAGCCAACCACGCCCAGCGATTCTTTAACTGGGCTGAATCCGAGTGGGGAGCAGCCTTCCCGCCTAAGCCTCGCCCGGTGCGGCGTATACTATCCTGCGCTCGTTTCTGTTCGGCCCAGCAGTGCACCAGATTCGGCCCGATCATGTTTTTTTTTCAGATTCTGCGAATTTTGCTAATATCCAGAATTGCATAATTACAGAAACTGCCATCATTTTAAAATGCTCATAATTAAATGTCCATGCATCCAAATAAATCATGTTAAATATGTCAAGTTCTTAGAATTTCATGTAGTTTCACAATATACAACTTTCATCCATGTCAAAAATGTTTTAAATCGCTGTTTGCATTAATTTGCATAAATGACATGCTAAAATGGTTTATTTTGTAACTAAATAACCGTAGCTCCGAATTAAACAAATAATATATGTAAATGGTCTAGAAAAATGTGTAGATTAACATGGTGACATTACATTTGCTGTTTAACAATATTAAAATTGTGTTTTAGGCAGAACAGTACCAAATTCGAAAATTACATATGGACATTTTCCGGAATTGTTATTTGTTGATTCCGGCCTCATTTAAATTGCCTAGATGTGTAGATTAGTTATGCTTTATCTCTTGCCATGTTTAACAATATTTAGAATTGTCATGTGCATAAACGGGGGTGAACTAAATAATTGAATGTGGACTTTCGTCGTTGCATATTGAGCTTCACTTAATGTGTAGTATTTGATTGTTGCACTTTGCCATGCCATGAATCATTAAACCGGACATGCATCATACTTGGTTGCGCATCATGCCATGTTTATGCTTGTGTGTTTACCATGTTGTTTGCTTCTTTCCGGTTGTGCTTCTTCTTGATAGTTTCGGTTGCGTTCCGGAGTTGTGAGGATCCGTTCGACTACGCTTGTTCGTCTACTTCATGGATTCGGTCTTCTTCCTAGAGGGATTTCAGGCAAGATGACGATTACCTTGGATATCACTGCTATCTTTGCTTGTTAGTTGTCTCGATGCTATCGCTATGTCTCGCTACCTACCACTTATTTGTCAGCCTCCCAAATTGCCATGATACAGCCTCTAACCTTCCACCATCCCAACAAACCGTTGTTTGGCTATGTTACCACTTTGCTCAGCCCCTTTGCAGGTGCAGTTGCAGTTTGTTCCATGTTGGGACATGGATATCATGAGATATCACAATATCTCTTATTTAATCAATGCATATATATATACTTGGTTGTGTGTGGAAGGCTCGGCCTTTTGACTGGTGTTTTGTTCCACTCATGCCACCCTAGTTTCCATAATACTGGTGTTATGTTCCATGATGAGCACTCCTAACATGTGTGGGGTTTTATGGGGACCCCCTTGCTTATTCATCTTAGGATAGAACTTCTCCAACAAGGCCCAACTTTGGTTTTAAATATTGCCAACATAATAATCCTGATAATTAATTAAAGAATAGAGCGTCATGAACCCGCAGATTCTTAATTCCACATAAGCAGGTGGGCCAGTGCTGAAGGTGCTGGTCCGAAATGGCAGTAGTCGGGGCCACCAACGGGTGTGCCAGCCAAAAACTTAGCCGATCCGGTCGTGTCCTGAGAACGAGATACGCGGCTCCTATCGGGTTCGTAGACACGCCGGGAGGTATTGCTGGTTTAGTTTTACCTTTGACGAGTGGCTTGTCCATCAGGATTCCTTATAGGCATCGTGCTATCACGGTGTGAGGTTTTTCCATCGGATGCGCATGGTAATTTATAATGGACTACTTGGAGCACCCCTGCAGGGTTAAATCTTTCGGAAAACCGTGCCCGCGGTTATGTGGCGACTTGGAAATTTATAACCTTCAGTTGTAGAGAACTTGGCACTAAATATAATTAAAATACACCAACCGTGTGTGTATCCATGATCGTCTCTTTTCGAGGGAGTTCGGGAAGAGAACACGGTGGGGTTATGATTCACTAGTAAGTAGGTGTTCAGGATCACTTCTTGATCATTACTAGTTGCGACCGTTTATGCGTAGTTTACTCTTCTTATTCTTGTACTGATAAGATAGCCACCATACAATGCTTAGTGCTTGCTGCAACCTCACCAATTATCCATGCCATACCCATTAAGCTTTGCTAGTCTTGATACCCATGGTAATGGGATTGCTGAGTCCTCATGGCTCACAGATTACTACAACAACAGTTGCAGGTATAGGTAAAGCGATGCGTTGACGTGAGAGCGATGCTTGTTTGCTTTTGGAGTTCTTATTCTTCTTCATCGATCGTAGGATGGGTTCCGGGTCGGGAGCCTAGGATTAGCAGGGTGGATGTCATTCTTCTTTTTCGTTTAATTTCATTCGTAGTCGGATCCTGCTCTTCTGTATGATGATTGCTATGTATTGATGTATTGATGTATTCATGCTGTAGCTTGTGGCGAGTGTAAGCCTTTATCTGGTATTCTCATCTATTCAGTACATGGTATGTTGTAATGATATACACCTTGCGAAGCGTCTTCGATATGCGCTTCTATCCTTAGTGGAACTTTCGAATTCATTAAGGATAGGATCGCATATTGGACGTGACAAGTTTGTATCAGAGCCTTACCGACCGTAGGAGCCCCCTTGTTTGATCGAACTTGGCCGTGTCGAGTCTAAAAAAAACTATTTTGAGTCTAGTTATATATCGGAGAGTAGGAATTCTTTTTTACTTCTCATCCCCTTCGTCGCTCTGGTGAGGAATTGGGACGTAGGTGTTTTCATTCTACTACTCTTCCCACTCAAATTATTTTTTAGGATCACGCGGGTATTTTTGGAATCGTTGTGATATCAGTGTGACGAAATTCAGTTCTTGGTGCCTCCCGACAATTGGGGGAAGTCCCGGGCAGTTGAGCTCCAAGGTGTTCTTGACACATTCGATATCGTTCCAGTTCCTGAATACCAGAGGACGCCGACATCTAAAGACGCTTCTATATTGTTTATGGTGAGAGTAGTCTGGCGCCACCCAGTATCGGGGATGGAGATCAGATGTATTGCCACGGCTAGTATAGCGGATGTTTTTTTCGAAGGTCTGAGGTAGACGAGTTTGTGGAGTTTCTCGGTTGTGTGTTAAGGGTTGCGGATGTAGTTGCAGCTGATTAGGTTGTCGTTTGCTATGAGTAGGTTCCTGGACCCGCAACCTGATCGCATAACCAGAAATTTTAGAAGTTCTCAGGTGGGAATTCAAGTAATTACCTAGGATGTTTCCTTCCAACAAATGCATGAGGGGTTATGTATTTGTTTCTGGCTTATTCCGCAAGCCAAATCATTTGTTTTGTTTTGGTTGTGGTATTCGAGTTGCTTTGAAGTCAAGTGTTGATTCCATATCTTTCCTAAACGGCGTTCTCATATTTCTATGGGAGTGCTAATCCTTCTTGATCATCGATATTCTTATGTCAATTCTTTTTCAACCAGCGTGCTTCTCTTCAAGTTGATCCGATCATTTCAATGTTTGCAAGATCAATTCTCAGTTTTCTCAACGGCGTTCGTTTCACCCATCCCAAGTTGTCTTTATTTTCCCCACCCTCTCACCCTTTTTCTTCTCGGAGTCAAAATTCTCAAATCAGGTATTCATTTTATTCATGCGAAGTCTCTCCATTCTTTTCTTTCAATGTTCTTATCTGGTGATTTCTCGTGAAGATGCTTAGGAACTACAAGTTCATCATTCTTCGTTCTCGTTTTCTTCTCTGGTGTTCTACATTCAAGCTCTCGGTGTTCATCATACCCCTTTGTTTGATTCTAATGTTTTCTAGTGTTGGAGGTTCTTATTCAAGCCGCTCTTGTTTATTCAACTCTCTCTATTTCTTCTCCGGAGTGCTGAAGATATCTCAGAAGACTCGTGTTTCCATTCAAGATTTGTTCGAGCTATTTTGAGGTTGTTACCTCATTCAAGTCATTTAAAGCAACCGGTGCATCATCTCTTTCTAAGCACTCGTCTAAACGGTGTTTCATTTTCAGTGGGCCCATAAACCACCAGTCTTTTCCCAGGATCTTACCTGACCCTTCTAATTTTTCCCGGAGTTACTCTCAAATTCATCAAAGTTTGATGTAAGAATGAATTCTCATCAGTCAATTATCTTCTTTGAGGTTTCCTTCATTCCTTTCATTTTGATCACAATTTTCCTCTTTTCCGGAGTATCTCACAAAATTCTTCATGGTGGTTCTCGTCATCATTCTCAGCGTTGAAGACCGAAGAAGAGTTTCTCTTAAATCATATATGTTCTTGTGAAGATACATGGTTCGAGCTTGTTGTTATCCTCGCAATTGTTCCATTTGTGAGAAATTCTTTTCATACCATGCAAAGCAATTTAGGAGTGTTTTCGTTTTGATTCTACGGAGGCCATCATTTCATAATTCTTCAATCTCAACTTCATCTCTCGTTCTCCAAATTCTCCCGGTGCGTCGTTGAAGCATCCTCTATTCAGCTCGTGATCGCTTCGTTCTCTTGTATCTAAATTCTCTTAAGTATCTTCGTTTGTTTTCTAATTCTCCCTGGCGATTCATTCACTTTTCTTCGTTCATTTTCAATTCTTATGGTGGTTCGTTCAACATTCCTCTTCCATTATTATCGTATCATTTCGTTCTTTCTTTGCATATTCTTACCGGTGTTTCGTTGAACACATTCCCAAGTTTGCGGTATATCTCTCTTCAATCTTTTCAAGAAAGATAAGTGGCATGCCAATCCATTGCTTGTCATCAAATTAATTTGATGAGGATAAGCATAACGTAATTCTTATTCTTGCTTCATCGAGATGAGTTAATTCCTTCTTCCAGAGTCCGTTCATGTTATCAATTTCTTGGTTCCATGTTGTTCATGTTTCTTTCCGGAGTTCCAAGTTTCCTCAGTTACCTCATCACGAAGCTCCATCTAAATCATTGCAAGGCTGCATCTTGTAATTTTCACCCTTCCTTTCGATTCGATCATCTTGTTATCTATCCGGAGTTAATCGAGAGCTTCTTGATGGTGGTTCATTAAGGATTTAATTCATTCTCGGAGTGTTCGTCAAAATTTTGTTGGAGGAGCTCAAGTATTCTTCTTCTTGCATTTTGAAGTGCAATCAATTCTCCATTGTCTTTGGGAGGTGCAGTTTCGCATCTTTTCATCCCTCTCAAACAATCACTTGTTTCCGTTTGTGGCCGGTTGTCACCTCATAATTTTGAGATGTTTCCATAAGCCCACAACAAGCTTATTCTTTTTGTTGTTGATTTTTCAACAAATCCGCTCAAGCCTTCTTTGTAAGGTTGTTCTTTCAAGTCCATTGTGGTAGAAGATGTTGGTTCCTTCTCCGTTCTTTTCATTTGTTTCGGAGGCATCGCGTTGTTCCTCTCTTCGAATTATCATCTCATTTCGACTAGTTCATGTTCTATCCCTTTCTTCTCTTTTTAACCGGAGTGGTTTCAAAGTCTATCTTGTCCCTTGAGTTCTTGGCTCTCGTTGTATTCCATGTTCCTCTTGTCTAACGGAGTGTTTTCAATTCCGTTCATCTCCGTCGTGTCAATTCTTCAAGTTTTGCAACCTCTCAAGGTTCTTTGGTTTTCTTATTTGTCCAAGAAGCAACTTAGTTTTACCTCTTCCTCTTCCTCTTCTAATTCCTAAGATCTCGGGACGAGATCTCTTGTAAGTGGGGGAGTGTTGTGACAGCTCGAGACCGACGCTCCAGATGCCTTTCATGTTTTCGTGATAGACGCGTTAATTATTTGTTTGTTGCATTCATCATCGGATCATTCGCATTGCATCGGCACTCCATTGCCGTCATTTTTCAAAACTTGCATCCGTTCGTAGTTGCCGCTTCTCCCCGTTCCTTTCGTTGACCGTTTCGAGACCAACCACACACTTGCATACGACCACCTTATCTCTCTGCACAACCCACATACCCATTCGCAACCTAGCCCGAAACCTTTCCCGAACCGAACCGGCCGGTCATGACCATTGGTTCGGATCAATCCCAAAATACCCCAAACATCTTCGGTTTCTTTATTGGACTCCCCTAGACTATTTATCTCGACCATCCGATCTAAATCGGAGGGTCCTTCTAGCCCCTATACTAGCCGCCGTTCCTATAAATAGCAGTCTAACCCTAGAACGGCTGTCCCATCCACCCCAATCCCAAAGCCACGTCGCCACCCTCTCCTCGCTGTCCGCGCCTGCCCAATCCCCATCAAACCATCTCCCCTGTCCAATCCACCCAACCAGCGTCGCTCCTCCCGATTTTCCCCTCGATCTGCCACCACGAGCCAACCACCGAGCGCCTCGGCCACCCCCTTCCTCGGAGTACCCAGCCACCCAGTCAGCGCAGCAGCAACCGCCCGGCCTCCTCATTCCTCTGTCCACCCAGTGGCCGTGCCGCCTTGTCCTCCACCATGGGCTTGTGCCCGAGCACCGCCGCCGGCTGCCGAAGAACCTCTCCAGCAGCGCCCGCAGCCAGCTTCTACCCGGAGGCTCCCGTGCGCCTCCACCTCCTCTGGTGCTTCTTCCCCGAACCCTCTGCTCCCGTGTGTGTCCAGCCCCAAGGAGAGGAGCTCCTCGAGTCCCTCGACTCCGGCACCCGGCCTCGACTGCAATCGCTCCTGCCGGCGACTAGCACCACCACAAGGCGGCTTCCCCTGCCCCCGTTCCCTCCTTCTCCTTCCCCTTCAATCTATCTCTTTTCTCTCATGCCCGTCTCTCTCTTTGTGTTTTTCTTCACAGCGCCATCGCGCCATGGTGCCATTCCCTTCGTCGCCGCGGGAGACCGAGCAGCCGCCGCCGCCCAAGGTACCCCCATCACCGCATGCTCGCACCACTTCTTCTCCGCGTCACCATGAACCTCCTCACTCGCGCCCGCCGCGTCTGTCACCTGCAGGAGTCAGGGCCGCCGCCTCCTTCAGTTCGTCAAGCCGCCGATCAAGTTCGCGCTCTGGCCCTGATCTGGACCGGATCTCCTCTTCTCCACCGCCGAATCCGCCATGTTCCGGCCGGTTCCCGCCGGCCCCGTCGCCAGAACCTCCCCTATCGCCGTCTCCTGCATCGCCATGAACCTGCTGCTGCCTCTATTCTTCATTCTTCAGTAACGAGCAGCAGCAACTTGCTTGGTCCAGCCGGGTGTTGACCGCGCCTCAAGGCCCAGCCGCGCCTCGCCCTGCCTCAGCCAACCACTCCCAGCGATTCATTAACTGGGCTGAATCCCAGTGGTGAGCAGCCTTCCCGTCTAAGCCTTGCCCGGTGTGGTGTATACTATCCTGTGCTCATTTCTGTTCGGCCCAGCAGGGTACCAGATTCGGCCCGATCACGTTTTTTTAGATTCTGTGAATTTTGCTAATATCCAGAATTGCATAATTACAGAAACTGCCATCATTTTAAAATGCTCATAATTAAATGTCCATGCATCCAAATAAATCATGTCATATATGTAAAATGCTTAGAATTTCATGTAGCTTCACAATATGCAACTTTCATCCATGTCAAAAATGTTTAAAATCGCTGTTTGCATTAATTTGCATAAATGACATGCTAAAATGGTTTATCTTGTATGTAAATAACCGTAGCTCCGAATTAAACAAATAATATATGTAAATGGTCTAGAAAAATGTAGATTAACATGGTGACATTAGTTTTGCTGTTCAATAACATTAAAATTGTGTTTTAGGCAGAACAGTACCAAATTCGAAAATTACATATGGGCATTTTCCAGAATTGTTATTTGTTGATTCCGGCCTCATTTAAATTGCCTAGATGTGTAGATTAGTTATGCTTCATCTCTTGCCATGTTTAACAACATTTCATATTGTCATGTGCATAAACGGGAGTGAACTAAATAATTGAATGTGGAGTTTCGTCGTTGCATATTAAGCTTCACTTAATGTGTAGTATTTGATTGTTGCACTTTGCCATGCCATGAATCATTATACCGGACATGCATCATACTTGGTTGCGCATCATGCCATGTTTATGCTTGTGTGTTTACCATGTTGTTTGCTTTTTTCTGGTTGTGCTTCTTCTTGATAGTTCCGGTTGCGTTCCGGAGTTGTGAGGTTCGGTTCGACTACACTTGTTCGTCTACTTCATGGATTCGGTCTTCTTCCTAGCGGGATTTCAGGCAAGATGGCCATTACCTTGGATATCACTGCTATCTTTACTTGCTAGTTGTCTCGATGCTATCACTATGTCTCGCTACCTACCACTTATTTCTCAGCCTCCCAAATTGCCATGATACAAGCTCTAACCTTCCACCATCCCAGCAAACCATTGTTTGGCTATGTTACCGCTTTGCTCAGCCCCTTTGCACGTGTAGTTGCAGTTTGTTCGATGTTGGGACATGGATATCATGAGATATCATAATATCTCTTATTTAATTAATGCATATATATATACTTGGTTGTGTGTGGAAGGCTCGGCCTTTTGCCTGGTGTTTTGTTCCACTCATGCCGCCCTAGTTTCCGTAATACCGGTGTTATGTTCCATGATGAGCGCTCCTAACATGTGTGGGGTTTTATGGGGACCCCCTTGCTTATTCATCTTAGGATAGAACTTCTCCAGCAAGGCCCAACTTTGGTTTTAAAATTTCCCAACATAATAATCCTGATAATTAATTAAAGCATAGGGCGTCGTGAACCCGCGGATTCTTAATTCCACATAAGCAGGTGGGCCAGTGTTGAAGGTGCTGGTCTGAAATGGCAGTAGCCGGGTCCACCAACGGGTGTGCCAGCCGGAAACTTAGCCGATCCGATCATGTCCTAAGAACGAGATACGCGGCTCCTACCGGGTTCGTCGACATGCCGGGAGGTCTTGCTGGTTTAGTTTTACCTTTGACGAGTGGCTTGTCCACCGGGATTCCTTATAGGCATCGTGCTATCACGGTGTGAGGATTTTCCATCGGATGCGCGTGGTAATTTATAATGGACTACTTGGAGCACCCCTGGAGGGTTAAATCTTTTGGAAAACCATGCCCGCGGTTATGTGGCGACTTGGATATTTATAACCTCCGGTTGTAGAGAACTTGACACTAAATCTATCTAAAATACACCAACCGCGTGCGTAACCGTGATCGTCTCTTTTCGAGGGAGTTCGAGAAGAGAACACGGTGGGGTCATGATTCACTAGTAAGTAGGTGTTCAGGATCACTTCTTGATCATTACTAGTTGCGATCGTTTATGTGTAGTTTACTCTTCTTATTCTTGTACTCGTAAGATAGCCACCATACAATGCTTAGTGCTTGCTGCAACCTCACCAATTATCCATGCCATACCCATTAAGCTTTGCTAGTCTTGATACCCATGGTAATGGGATTGCTGAGTCCTCGTGGCTCACAGATTACTACAACAACAGTTGCAGGTACAGGTAAAGCGATGCATTGACGTGAGAGCGATGCTTGTTTGCTTTTGGAGTTCTTCTTCTTCTTCATCGATCGTAGGATGGGTTCTGGGTCGGGAGCCTGGGATTAGCAGGGTGGATGTCGTTCTTCTTTTTTGTTTGACTTCATCCATAGTCGGATCTTGCTCTTCTGTATGATGATTGCTATGTATTGATGTATTGATGTATTCATGCTGTTGCTTGTGGCTAGTGTAAGCCTTTATCTGGTATTCTCATATATTCAGTACATGGTATGTTGTAATGATATCCACCTTGCGAAGCGTCTTCGATATGTGCTTCTATCCTTAGTGGAACTTTCGAGTTTATTGAGGATAGGACCGCATATTGGGCATGACAATGGTGTGGGTTGCCATTTGGAGGAATGGGGTCCTCGTATGGTGCTTCAATCCCAGCATTCTCTGTTGCAGGATGATCACAGGTCTTGTCTAGTATTCAGTCTGAAAATCCTCTCCTCCCACAACAATGCTAACCGGTATATCCTTCAGCTCATCCACTCTGACCTTCACCAGCAGGTTAGCTCTTATGCTTTTGACTCTGTCCCAGTAGACTAGTTTACCAAAACCTCTGACCGCATTAGCAATCTCATGCATGCATCTACGATCCAAAGGGAACCACACAACAATAGCTAGATCTCCCTATTGAGCACAAATTTTCTCCAATTGATACCCTCATCATGCTTTTGGAAAATGACATGCACATCAATGAATGGGTGCGGGTTATCTCTGAGTAGCGCATCTCGATCGAATACACTGTCCAACTTGATGTATGCTTGGCCGAAAGGGCAAGAGGAAATTTCAGAAAACCCTATCCTCTTGACCCCAGAGAGAAAATCTGACAGTACCTCGCGCACATTGCTGAAAGCCACCAGGAGGTTGGGCATTGGGACGATCGTTGCGATGACCCACTCCTCGTGTTTGGGCTCCACCACACCCGCCACCACCCGAACCCTAGTTGGCCTTCCTTCAACCTCGATGATCTGATGATTAGGAGGGATGAAAGGTGTTGGGTCGAATGGAAAAGTGGCCATCATGGATCTAGGTGTGGGCGTAGTAGAGACAATCGACAATGTGGTTTGATGGCGGAGCAGCTAGCGTTGCAGAGGCAAGGGGGAATCAATAGAGGAAGCTAGAGCGGTAGCATTATTGCTAGTACTAACTAGGGAAGGAGCAAATAAGGGAGGGGATGCTGGATTGACTGAAATGTTGGCACTGACAGCGGGCCTGGTCTTCGTTGTCGCGGGAATTGAGCCGGTCCTCCACTATTCAAAGCAAGGAGGCGCTGAGAGAGTTTGGGGAGTGGGCCGAAGAGTTTCCGCAGTTGCAGTGGGCCTATCTTTATAAAAAACAGTCTTTTGCAATGTGCCCTGAACGCTTACACGCACAACATTTGATACGGTTGGTGCAACTAGGCCGAAAATGTCCATGCTCGAGACATCTAACGCAGAATGGCCCAAGACTAAAGCTGGGGGTGGTGGGCTACTTTCCGAGCGGCATTAGAGGTGATTTGAAGTTGGTGTCCCGCCCTGGAGTTATTGCCTAATGAATTACCAAAGCTCTGAAATTGCTCTGAATTAAAATGTTGGTTTGAATTGTATGAACGCATAATGGAATTCGGATTAGAAACTAGGGGTTCATGGTAGATTGTGGGAGTGGAGAGAGAGCTTAGGCACAGGATTTTCTTGGATGCTTACGAAAAACATGTGTCCGTTCATCCTCCTTTTCTTGAAGATAAAGATCTAGTTCATAGGAAGAACTCGGTCCACCACTACCCCAAAGGAGGAAATTGAGATTGAACTCAGGCACCGAAATGTTACCTCCTTGAATTATCAAAAACCCAACTTCCTTAGTTGAAACGGAAAATTTGAAGGACCAGTTTTGGAGTTGCTTGACCCGAAAAAGAGATGCACGTCCACCTATACATGAGAGGAGAATAGTACTCACTAATTCTTTTGTGAGACGGATCTTTGATCTGGTAAATTCCGCAATAAGTAGGAATTCCTCTTGCCCTTCACTGGTGCAGCGACGTGCTATACAAACAGTTTTTATCCCATTTCCGCGATAGAGTTTTAAACCGTCGCCTTGCCTATGTGTGCGATAGGGGGGGTCCTTCGCACACGACCCAGAAACCGTCGGCGATATGGAGCACGCAAGCATACGTTTCGCAGAACTAAGCGTATGCGATGTCCGCTTCTTTCCCAAATGCTCCGTCCTTGCTACTCGTGTGTGCTCGCATTACCATTGCACTCAGTATTCTGTGGTGTAACGTTTACGATCCTCGCCTCATCACAAACAGTTCACAATTGTACACCGTATGCGATTCGATGTAAGTGCGCATACAGTTGTCCCTATAAAACTGTATGCGAAGCTTGAATATATCCCACATGTTTGTCTGTACATAAACATTTGCGATGTATAAAATGTCCCAAACGATTCATCCGTATTTATCATGTCGGATGAAGGCCTATCGCATGCATTCTTCTATGAGCAAACATTTACGATCCACACGACATCATAAACAGTTTATAATTTCCTAGCGTGTGTAATAAGGTGACTTTCACAAACATTTATTAAGAAGGAACTGTGTGCACTGCTGTTGTTAATCTCGCACATTTTTTCTTGTCTGATCGTGTGTGCAGTAGAGATTCATCTCACATGTACTGATCTGAGAAACGTGTGTGATCTTGACGTTTATCACAGACGTTTTCCTTTCGCAAACCGTGTGCAGTGTAATGGCCTGCAGAGCATAATTAATCCCTAATTTAATCCCTGCATTTAAAATTCATAGAATTTGAATTTGAAACAGATTTTCAAGTTGAAAGTAGGCAATCACTTATTTCATATCAAACCATGTTTATTACAAATATAAGTTCAAGGACGAATGCATAATTCGATGCACAGGTACATATACTAAAGAACTACAGAAGCACCAAGGAAAGAATGATGAACCACAGTTGTACTAAAGACTGTAAAGAGAGCGGTGGAAGATATTCTGGTTGCTGGAGAAGGTGAAGCGGAATGCCCATATTGTTCCCTCCTCCATGCCTAATGCGCGGGAGACCAAAGCTCTGATACCAATTGTGGGATCGAGGAGATAGGTCTAGAGGGGGGGTGAATAGACACTTAACAAACCAAAGGTGCAGTTTTTAGTTTCTCTTGGAACTTAGGCAGATTTTGGCACAAGTTAAGATAACACCAAAACTTTCTACACATGCAAATCTAGAGATTGAGTAGTGGAAATAGTAAAGCATGCAAGTGTATGGAAAGTAAATGGGTAGAGTATGGAAGATCAAACGCAATGAAGACACGGTGGTTTTTGGCGTGGTTCCGATAGGTGGTGCTATCGTACGTCCACGTTGATGGAGGCTTCAACCCACGGAGGGTAACAGTTGCGCGAGTCCACGGAGGGCTCCACCCACAAAGGGTCCACGAAGAAGCAACCTTGCCTATTCCACCATGGCTTACGTCCATGAAGGACTAGCCTCACTCGGGGTAGATCTTCACGAAGTAGGCGATCTCCTTGCCCTTACAAACTCCTTGGTTCAACTCCATATGATCTTGGAGGCTCCCAAGTGACACCTAACCAATCTAGGCGACACCACTCTCCAAAAGGTAATAGATGGTGTGTTGATGATGAAATCCTTGCTCTTGTGCTTCAAATGACAGTCTCCCCAACACTCAAGAACTTCCTCATAGATTTGGCTATGGTGCAAGAAAGATTTGAGTGGAAAGCAACTTGGGAAAGGCTAGAAATCAAGGTTCAAATGGTTGGATTGGAATGTCTTGATCTCAACACATGAGTAGGTGGTTCTCTCTCAGAAAATGTATGGTGGAAGTGTAGGCACGTTCTGATGGCTCTCTTACTTGGTAAGAGGGTGGTGGAGGGGTATAAATAGCCTTCACACGAAATCCAACCGTTACACACATTTGACCAAAATCGGTGGCACCGAAACCAGAATCTCGGTGAGACCGACTTGTGCAAAGATATGAACGTTTGAAGTTTTGGTGGGACCAAATGGAATATCTCTGAGCAACCGAAGTGCAATGGTAAGGGCTAGACCCAGTCTCGGTGGCACCGATTGCATAATCTCGGTGAGACCGAAATGATGCAACTTGGCAACAGAAACTTGGTCACTCCATCTCGGTGTTACCGAGTGCAATATCGGTGGGACCGAAAGAATTGCAACCAGGCAATAGAAAGATGGTCACCCATCTTGGTGAGACCGAGATCCATATCGGTGGATCCGATTTGTTAGGGTTTGGCAAGTGGCACTGTCTTGATGAACTCGGTGGGTCCGAATGAATGTGATTCGGTGGAACCGAGTTTGCTTTTAGGGTTTTGGACAAATTTGAATGAAGGAAGAGGTTGAGGGTTTTGGAGCAATATCATTGAGCACTTGAGCAAATAGATCATTATCAAAACCTCATCCCCTTTTAATAGTATTGGCTTTCCTATGGACTCAATGTGATCTTGGATCACTAAACCAAAAATGAAGAGTCTTGAGCTTTTGCCAATATGTGTCCTTAGCATTTTGAAGGGTCCACATTCCTAGTCCTTGCCATGCCAATCATTGAACTTATCTGAAATTTACTAGATAGAAACATTAGTCCAACAACATGTATGTTGGCATAAATTACCAAAACCACCAAGGGAGCAAATGTGCTTTCAGCGAGGCGTTCGCTAACTAAACCCGAGCGAGGCGTTCGCTTACTGAACCCGAGCGATCGATCGATCCCTCGCACTACTACACGTACTGAACCCGAGCGATCCCTTCGCTGCTAACTGAACCCGAGCGATCCCTTCGCTACTTACTGAACCCGAGCGATTCCTTCTCGCTGCTTACTGAAGCTGATCGAGCCCTCGTGCAAGACGTAGCCAGTCGGTGTTGGGTTGCCTCTCGATGAATAGTGCCCGTTGCTGCCGCGCGCGCGATACACGTAGACACGAGTCGAGACGCATCGATCGAGCCGGTTGGTTGGCTGTAGATGAATAGTTCCCGTTGCAGCCACCTGCTCGTACGCCCCTCCCCAGCCGGTGGGTTGGCTGTTGATGAACAGTACCCTGGCCGTGTGAAGGTGGTTGGCGCTGGATGAACAGTGCCCCGAGGAGGCCAGCCGGTTGGGGGTGGATGAACAGGACCCAGTGGAGGCTGGATCAACAGTAGCCGGTGGAGGCTGGAGGAAGTCGACGGTGGATGAACAGTAGTTGGTGGAGGCTGGAGGAGGTCGACCGTGGATGAATAGTAGCCCGTGGAGTCCCGTTTTGCGGTACGCCACACCCCTCCCGATGAACAGGACCCCGTTACAACCGTAGGCAGTTGGGGAGAAGTCTGTTTCCTCCGTTTTCCGGTACGCCAGATCCCTCCCGATGAACAGAACCCCGTTTCGACCGTAGGTAGTTGCATAGAAGTTCGTTTCCTCCGTTTTGCGGTACGCCAGACCCCCCAGCCGATGAACAGGACCCCGTTTCGACCGTACGCGGTCGAACAGAAGGCCGTTTCCTCCATTTTGCGGTACGCCAGACACCCAGCCGGTGGGGCGTCGATGAACAGCACCCCGTTTTGGCTGTTCCGTCCAAGCCGGTTGGCTCCTGATGAACAGGATGCATTCTGACCCAGTCGGTTGCCTTCTGATGAACACGACGTTTTTTCTCTGTTCCAACCCAGCCGGTTGGCTGCCGATGAACATGAGGTTGTTGTTGCCGTCCTTTGCCTCTCTCCATGTACACGAGCCCTGGTCGTACGTCTGCACGAGCACACGTTCGATACCCCGGCCGTATATGTACGTACGTGGCCGTATTTTTTGCTATGTGGCTCTACATACGTGTACACAATTTAGATGGGGTTGCCCGAACTGCTACGCCCGGGGCTCTACTACGACACGTGCCGCTCCTTACATGCCCACGGTTCATCATTGTAGAGAGACCGGTCGACCAGTATGTACGTAAACGTTCGCGACCAGATAGACAACGCTACGTACGCTACGACCGGGTGGGTCCCAGTTGTCAGGGAGGAAAAGGAGGCACTTCCTTGCGTGCGAAGATATAGCAAGCGGGTCCCAGCTGTCAGGGGGGTGGATACTTTTTTTCCGCGTAATAAGGAGGCACTTCCTTGCATGCGAAGATATAGCTGGTGGGTCCAGCTGTTAGCCTCACCGCGTACAGTCCTCTTCCGATGGATGTCGTTCGTTGACCACGTTGACCATGCCGCGCCGAGAGCACCAAGGCGGTGGACGACGGTGAGTCCTGGAAGGGAACTATGCGGAGCCGGGGAAGACGCGGTAGTGGATGCCCACGCGGAGGGGAGTACGAGGGTTGACTGGTTCGGCTGCGCTGTGAGGCTGCCACCGTCGGAGAATAACAGGGGATGTGGGTGAGTAGAGGGAAGGCCTGGTCAGCGGTGGGAGTAGGGTGGGGCGGTGAGGCCTGCGCGGCCGCACAGCCGGCCACGGGAGGCAGGAGCAGGCGGTCCCGCTGGAGCTGGTTTGGGCGGCTGGATCAAGAAGATCAGAGATTGAAGAAGCAGTATGGCCGTTGGATTAACATCCAACGGTCACTGCTGCTAGAATCGTTTGTTGACTAAGTTGACAAAGCCCTGCGTACGCGTCAACTTAGTAGGCCCACAAGTCAGCCTCCAAATATGGTGGGGCCCAGTTGTCATAGGGATGAATCATTTTTTCGCGTAATAAGGAGGCACTTCCTTCCGTGCGAAGATATAGCTGGTGGGTCCCAGTTGTCAAGGGGAGGAATCATTTTTTTCGCGTAATAAGGAGGCACTTGCTTGCGTGCGGCCATGGACCATTGTGGGTCCCTATTGTCAGCCTCTCCACGTACATCCCTCTTCCGATGGCTGTCGTTTGTTGACCACGCAGACCATGCCGCGCCGAGAGCACCAACGCGGTGGACGACGGCGAGGCCCAGGAAGGGAATGACCCGGAGCCAGCGAAGCCACACTAGTGTATGCCCACGATGAGGGGAGTACGAGGGTTGACTGGTTCGGCTGCGGTGTGAGCCCTGTGTCGTCAGTGAATAACAGGAGGTGTGGGTGAGTAGAGGGATGGCCTGGCCAGCGGTGGGAGTAGGAGGGGGCAGTGAGGCCTGCGTGGAAGCACGGCTGACCACAGGAGGCAGGAGCAGGCGGTCCCGCCGGCGCTGGTTTGGGCGGCTAGAGCAAGAAGATCAGAGATTGAAGAAGCAACACGGCCATTGGATGTTGTCCAACGGTCACTGCCGCTAGAATCGTTTCTTGACTAAGTTCACAAAGGCCTGCGTACGCGTCAACATAGTAGGCCCAAAAGTCAGCCTCCAAATCAGTGGCAAACAGCATACAACCCATTTGCCATTATTTTTAATAATTTACAGCCCATTTGCTAATTCTTACGGATTTTTTTGCAGCCCGTATTCTTTTTGCTAGCATTATAGCCCATATTCTGGCCACGGTTAAAAAAATCAACGAAATTTTGCATATTTCGGTGGGGTCCGAACTGTTTTTAATCCCAAAATTTCGAATCCGATTCAAACTAATTTGAAAAATAAATATATATTAATTTAAAATCAAACAAAATTTTCCCGCAAAAAAATCAATGAAATTTAAAATCTAGAAATCATAAAAAACCCATAATTTGAAACTAATTGACGGTTTGCTGTATTGTTTTTAAATTTTACAGCCCATTTTTGGACAAGCCCCGAATACATCCCTCCTCGTCTTGAAAGATTTGCAGCCCAGCAGAGATGGTTTAAGCAAGTAGGCCTCGGTTGGGTATTCTGCAAAAAAATAGAAATGGGCTAGCCATGTTCAGAAAAAAAAAACTGGGCTGGTCATGTGGTAAATAGAAAATAAAAGCCTGGGCTAGACGGGGTACAGCCCCCGCACAGCCAAGTTGATACCCTGCTCCGTCCGTCTCAAAAACAGAAAACCTCAACAAAAAAACTGGGCGAGCTGCTGGGTGTAGGATCGAGGAGATAGGTCTAGAGGGGGGGTGAATAAACTCCTAACCAGCCAAATTAGCAGTTTTTAATTTCTCTTGGAATTTAGGTAGATTTTGGCACAAGTTAAGATCACTCCAATACTTTCTACACATGCATATCTAGAGATTGAGCAGCGGAAATAGTAAAGCATGCAATAGTACGGAAAGTAAAGGGGTAGAGTATGGAAGATCAAACGCAATGAAGACACGGTGGTTTTTGGCGTGGTTCCGATAGGTGGTGCTATCGTACGTCCACGTTGATGGAGACTTCAACCCACGAAGGGTAACGGCTGCGCGAGTCCACGGAGGGCTCCACCCACGAAGGGTCCACGAAGAAGCAACCTTGTCTATTCCACCATGGCTTACGTCCACGAAGGACTAGCCTCACTCGGGGTAGATCTTCACGAAGTAGGCGATCTCCTTGCCCTTACAAACTTCTTGGTTCAACTCCACATCTGGTTGGAGGCTCCCAAGTGACACCTAACCAATCTAGGAGACACCACTCTCCAAAAGGTAATACACGGTGTGTTGTTGATGAACTCCTTGCTCTTGTGCTTCAAATGATAGTCTTCCCAGCACTCAAACACTCCTCACAGATTTGGCTATGGTGGAAGAAGGATTTGAGTGGAAAGCAACTTGGGAAAGGCTAGAGATCAAGGTTCAAATGGTAGGAATGGAATATCTTGATCTCAACACATGAGTAGGTGCTTCTCTCTCAGAAAATGAATGGTGGAAGTGTAGGCACGTTCTGATGGCTCTCCCTACTGAGAAGGATGGGGTGGAGGGGTATATATATAGCCTCCACACAAAATCCAACCGTTACACACTTTTGACCCAACTCGGTGGCACCGAAACGATAATCTCGGTAGCACCGAACTGTGTAAAAGATATGAACGTTAGGAATCTTGGTGGGACCAATACGAACAACTCGGATGGACCGAAGTGCAATGGCTTAGGGCAATCCTCATCTCGGTGGCACCGATTGCATCGACTCGGTAGGACCAAAGTGAAGCAATAAGGCAACTGAGAGTTGGCAAGCCATCTTGGTGAGACCGATTTGCAAACTCGGTGAGACCAAAGTGAATGCAAACGATTACAAAGAGTTGGCAAGGCCATCTCGGTGGGACCGAGATCCATTTCGGTGGATCCGATTTGTTATGGTTTGGCAGTGGCTAAGTCTTGGATGAACTCGGTGATGCCGGATTGGAAATTTCGGTGGGGCCGAGTTGGACTTTGGGTTTTGGACATATTTGGGATTGAGAGAGTGGTTGAGGGTTTAGGAATGCTGTCACTAAGCACTTGAGCAAAAAGGCCATTAAGCAACACCTCATCCCCTTTTAATAGTATTGGCTTTCCTATGGACTCAATGTGATCTTGGATCACTAAACAAAAAATGTAGAGTCTTGATCTTTGCCAATTCTTGTCCTTAGCATTTTGAAGGGTCCACGTCCTCTTGTCCCTGCCACGCCATTGTTGAACTTGTCTGAAATTCACTAGATAAAAGCATTAGTCCAACAACATGTATGTTGGCATAAATTACCAAAACCACCAAGGGAGCAAATGTGCTTTCAATCTCCCCCTTTTTGGTAATTGATGACAACATACATCAAAGCTTTAAATAAAGATTTAGCAGAGGTATGTACGAAAGCTTTGAAGGAAACATGTAACATGTATGAGCTCCCTTGAACTCCCCCTGAAGATGTGCATAACATGATGATATCTTATGGGAAATATACATGTAACATGTATCTTGGCTATATGCATCCGAGCAATATATATATGACATTGGAGTATCCACATGTACAAGATTTTCTCCTTGCAAACAATATATACTTAGCAAGAGGTCAACCATGTACATGAGTGTGATGCATATACTTACCTTGAAGTTCTTGATCAAGTACCTGAAGAAATACACTTGAGAAAACAGGGTTAGATAACACAAGATAATTTCTTCAAGAAAAGGATACAAGATCAACAAGAAACCAAGATTGGGATGACATGTAGAAGAGAGTATCACTAGGTGAATACGTCTTTGAAGCAGACATGTCCCCAAAAAAAAATAGTTGTCTCCCCTTAAAGAACTTCCTCTCCCCCTGAATCTGACATGGATATTGGGAGTAGGTAGGGTGAGAAAACTAGAACAGCCAAAGAACAAACTTATCATGTTTCTCCCCTCTTAGAAACATGTAACATTCTCTCCTCTTGTAAGGTGCATCTTTTGTTTTGAATAGATTAGCTTAAGCTTTGATGTATTCCTCTCTCCCCCTTTGACATCAATTTCCAAGAAGGGTCTTCAAGGTTATTGATTAACTGAGTTTGGTCCTTGAGAAATACAGCTAGATGCATGTAGAGGATAAGAATCATCGAGTGGAGCTGGAGCAGAAAAACTCAGGGAAAATTTGACAGAAAATTCCTTAGGGCAGTCAAAATCGGTGACACCGAGTTGAGACAATTCGGTGGAACCGAGTTTGGTGCAATGGAATATTTTGTCAACTCAGCTCACTAGGCAAGGAAATCTCACAAGGATTTGCAAAGAATTAACTGTGAATCAAGCTAAAAGAGAATAAACAGAAAAGAAGCAAAGAAACGTCTAGATGAAGTTTTTTTTTTGAAAAGAAACACTCTAGCAAGAAGAGAACAAGCAGAAGAAACACTAGAGAACTTCATCTAGATGGGTCGGCGACTAGGTCACCTATGTTAGAGTATTTTGACTTAGGAGTCAAGTGAAAACACTTGATCATAGGTCATACTCGACGTTAAGCTCAAAATGGGGTTGCCATTTTTCCTTTAAGCTTTTGATGTATTCACATCTTGTTGAGTTGCTTTAGCTCATGTCTTTGAGTAAAGCTTCTCTAAGATGTGAGAACTTACATTGGTATTTGGTGAAGTCCATCATGTAGTTGAACTTGAAATGGATGCTCGTGAATTGACGTTTGGAGCTATCCTATCATTTGTAGTTCATCTTCCTACATGGGTTAGATTTGCAAGGAACAACATGTGTATCCAAAATGATAAGAATGAAGCATAACTCAAATGTTGTCAAAGGATATGTTTAGGTTGTCTTGTTCCTTGTTACTCCATCAATTGTTGATACTTGGGTTATACAAGATTGCTCAAGATAAGAGTGAGATGCAAGCTTGTGACATGAAGCTTGTCCAAGTACCTACAAAAGGTTAGATACCATACAAGGGAGCAAACTGTCCAAGATATAAAATGATCATGAAGGATATCATGGATTAGTCAAGAATGCTCATGCCCTTGTATGCATCCACATGAACCTCTAGTTCACGTTTGAAGCATCAATGATGTTCAATTCACTTCTCAAGTGACAAAGCACTTTCTCATCAAGTGGTTTGGTAAAGATGTCCGCCAATTGTTTGTCAGTACGAACATGTTTAAGGTCAATATCACCTTTCTCAACATGATCTCGAATGAAATGGTGACGAACCTCAATATGCTTAGTTCGAGAATGTTGCACGGGATTGTGAGCTATCTTAATAGCACTCTCGATGTCACAAAGTAATGGTACATGTCTCACATGCACACCATAATCTTTAAGAGTTTGTGTCATCCATAGTAATTGAGCACAACATGATCCCGCGGCAATGTATTCCGCTTCGGTAGTAGATAGAGATACGGAATTTTGTTTCTTGGAGGACCAAGACACAAGAGATCTACCAAGAAATTGACATGTACCCGAAGTGGATTTTCTGTCAACCTTGTCTCCGGCATAGTCCGAATCGGAGTAGCCAACAAGATTGAAAGAAGATCCTTTGGGATACCATATGCCAAAGTTCGGTGTATGTATCAAGTATCTCACGATTCTTTTCACCGCCTTAAGGTGACACTCTTTTGGTGCCGCTTGGTATCGTGCACACATGCACACACTTAGCATAATGTCGGGTCGAGAGGCACATAGATATAATAATGAACCAATCATAGATCAATAAACCTTTTGATCAACCGGTTTGCCATCCTTGGTCAAGTCAAGATGTCCACTCGTGGGCATGGGAGTTTTCATACCTTTACTTTCTTGCATGTTGAACTTTTTGAATAAGTCCTTGGTATACTTTGTTTGAGAGACAAAGGTACCTTCCCTAGTTTGCTTGATTTGCAAACCAAGAAAGAATTTGAGTTCACTCATCATAGACATCTCAAACTTTTCCGACATCAGCCTTCCAAACTTTTCACTGAAAGAGGGGTTAGTAGATCCAAAGATAATATCATCAACATAAATTTGGCATACAAATAATTCTCCATTAACCCTCTTAGTGAACAAAGTTGAATCAATCTTCCCAATTTCAAAACCTTTTTCAAGAAGAAACTTTGTCAAGCATTTGTACCAAGCTCTAGGGGCTTGCTTGAGACCATAAAGAGCTTTGCGAAGTTTGTACACATGATTAGGTTTCTTGGGATTCTCAAAGCCGGGAGGTTGTTTAACATATACTTCCTCCTCAATTTCACCATTTAAGAAGGCACTTTTAATATGCATTTGGTAAAGAGTGATATCATGGTGATTGGCATAAGCAAGTAAAATGCGAATGGATTCAAGTCTTGCAACGGGGGCATAGGTCTCACCATAGTCCATACCTTCGATTTGTGTGTAACCTTGTGCTACGAGACGAGCCTTGTTGCGTACAACTTGTCCATCTTCATCTTGCTTATTCCGAAACACCCATTTGGTTCCAATGATGTTTTGTTCTTCCTTAGGCTTCTCAACCAATGTCCACACTTGGTTCCTCTTAAAGTTGTGTAGCTCTTCGTGCATTGCATTCACCCAATCGGGGTCCTTGAGAGCATCTTCTACCTTTAAGGGTTCAACACTAGAGATAAATGAGTAATGCTCACAAAAGTTAGCTAAACGAGATTTAGAGCGAGTAATTCTCCCGGTTTGGATATCTCCAAGTATTTGTTCGACGGGATGATCCTTGTCGATTCTTGCTCTAACTCGAGGTAGCTTTTTCTTGGGTTGTGGTGAGGCTTCCTCATCATCATCATCTTCTTCTTCTTCGTTGGTGTTGTTGTTGTTTGTTTGTGGAGGTGGAGAAGGAGGTTGAGGTGGATCATCTTGTTGCACTTCCTCATTCCCGTCGTCTTGACGTGTTCCACTTGTGGATGCCTCCATGTCAACTTGTCGTTCACCTTGATGTGAAATTGGGGCTTCCACTTGAATAGACGAGGTACTCTCCTTTACTTCCACGGGGCGAATCTTGCCAATGGGCAAGTCTTGGATTGCTTCCGATGGTTCTTGATCTCCTACATCAAGTGGCAATTGCTCGACTTGCGAGCCGTTAGTCTCATCAAACTTCACATCTACCGTCTCTTCAACTTTTCGAGTGAAGTTGTTGTAGACACGGTAAGTGAGAGTTCGATCCATAACCAAGTAGGAAACCTTCATGAGATTTAGGAGAAAATTTTGAACGACGATGCTTATCAAGAATGTAACATTTTCAGCCAAATACTCGAAAGTATCCAACTTGTGGTTTGTTACCGGTGAGCAGTTCATACGCCGTTTTACCAAGAAGCTTGTGAAGATAGAGTCGGTTTGTTGCATGACAAGCTGTTTCAACCGCTTCTGCCCAAAAATGTCTTGGCGTCTTGTATTCATCAAGCATTGTTCTTGCCATCTCAATAAGTGTATGGTTCTTCCTCTCAACAACTCCATTTTGTTGAGGCGTGTACGTAGCCGAGAACTCATGTGAAATACCCTCCTCATCAAGAAAGGTGTCCACATTGGCGTTCTTGAACTCCGTTCCGTTGTCACTCTGAAGTTTCTTGATCTTCACTTCAAATTGATTTTGAGATTTTCTTGCGAAGTTCTTAAAGATCTTTTGTACCTGCGATTTGTCTTCAAGAAAGAACACCCACGTAAATCTGGAAAAATCATCAACAATGACTAAACCAAAAGAGTTACCACCAAGACTCTTATAGGCGTTGGGACCAAACAGATCCATATGAAGTAGCTCGAGTGGTCTCCTCGTGGTCATAATGTTCTTTACGGGATGGCTTCCTCCAACTTGTTTTCCTGCTTGGCAAGCACTACAAAGTCGATCTTTGTCAAATATAACATCTTTTACTCCAAGAATGTGATCTCCTTTAACAAGTTTATCAAGGTTACGCATACCAACATGTCCAAGTCTTCTATGCCATAACCAACCTTTAGAAGATTTTGCAATTAAACATGTACGAGGTTGGGCTCTCTTAGTGAAATCAACAATGTATAGAGAATCCACTCTTTTCCTCTGGCCATATAATCTCGAAGATTTGCCATAAGACTGAGATTCCTCATGGTCTTCTCAAATTCAATATCAAAGTCTTCGTCTTCATCATAATAGCCATGCTCAACATCATCATCATGCATGTGATTAACAGATTCGTTAGTTTCATGATCATGACAATGTTCAAGTTTATGAATTCTAACAGTTTCCATGATAATATTGCTAATAGTTCTAACATCTCCTTTGGCACGCATGAGATCATGAAGCTCAAACAAGCAATCATCAAACTTAGGATCATTAGGACTCATCTTGTGTAAAGCAACAGCCTTATGAAGAATCTTATCAAGACTCTTTAGAGAATAATTGGGATATCGCTTTTCTAAATCATGCCATAGAGTGTAAGCACATGTAAAGTTTCGCATACAACCAAGCACAATCTTAGGTAATCCTCTAATGATAAGATTGATGGTTCTAAGATTACGAAGCATGTCAATTTCCTCTTCATGAGTAGGATGCAAGGGATCAATAGGGGGCACATAAGGATTATGAATATACTTGCTCAAGTTAAACTCATCAAAGATATCAAGCATTTCATCCCTCCAAAAGTTGTAATACTCCCCATTGAGAATAGGCACTCTACGTCTAATACTCCTGAACGTAGACATATCCATCTCCCTCCAATGGTGATGAAACCAAAGCAATGGAGACCAAAGCTCTGATACCAATTGTAGGATCGAGGAGATATGTCTAGAGGGGGGGGGGGGTGAATAGACTCCTAACCAGCCAAATTAGCAGTTTTTAATTTCTCTTGGAATTTAGGCAGATTTTGGCACAAATTAAGATCACTCCAATACTTTCTACACATGCATATCTAGAGATTGAGCAGCGGAAATAGTAAAACATGCAATAGTACGGAAAGTAAAGGGGTAGAGTATGGAAGATCAAACGCAATGAAGACACGGTGGTTTTTGGCGTGGTTCCGATAGGTGGTGCTATCGTACGTCCACGTTGACGGAGACTTCAACCCACGAAGGGTAACGGCTGCGCAAGTCCACGGAGGGCTCCACCCACGAAGGGTCCACGAAGAAGCAACCTTGTCTATTCCACCATGGCTTACGTCCACGAAGGACTAGCCTCACTCGGGGTAGATCTTCACGAAGTAGGCGATCTCCTTGCCCTTACAAACTTCTTGGTTCAACTCCACATCTGGTTGGAGGCTCCCAAGTGACACCTAACCAATCTAGGAGACACCACTCTCCAAAAGGTAATACACGGTGTGTTGTTGATGAACTCCTTGCTCTTGTGCTTCAAATGATAGTCTTCCCAGCACTCAAACACTCCTCACAGATTTGGCTATGGTGGAAGAAGGATTTGAGTGGAAAGCAACTTGGGAAAGGCTAGAGATCAAGGTTCAAATGGTAGGAATGGAATATCTTGATCTCAACACATGAGTAGGTGGTTCTCTCTCAGAAAATGAATGGTGGAAGTGTAGGCACGTTCTGATGGCTCTCCTTACTGAGAAGGATGGGGTGGAGGGGTATATATATAGCCTCCACACAAAATGCAACCGTTACACACTTTTGACCCAACTCGGTGGCACCGAAACGATAATCTCGGTAGCACCGAACTGTGTAAAAGATATGAACATTAGGAATCTTGGTGGGACCGATACGAACAACTCGGATGGACCGAAGTGCAATGGCTTAGGGCAATCCTCATCTCGGTGGCACCGATTGCATCAACTCGGTAGGACCGAAGTGAAGCAATAAGGCAACAGAGAATTGTCAAGCCATCTCGGTGAGACCGATTTGCAAACTCGGTGAGACCGAAGTGAATGCAAACGATTACGGAGAGTTGGCAAGGCGATCTCGGTGGGACCGAGATCCATTTCGGTGGATCCGATTTGTTAGGTTTTGGCAGTGGCTAAGTCTTGGATGAACTCGGTGATGCCGGATTGGAAATTTCGGTGGGGCCGAGTTGGACTTTGGGTTTTGGACATATTTGGGATTGAGAGAGTGATTGAGGGTTTAGGAATGCTGTCACTAAGCACTTGAGCAAAAAGACCATTAAGCAACACCTCATCCCCTTTTAATAGTATTGGCTTTCCTATGGACTCAATGTGATCTTGGATCACTAAACCAAAAATGTAGAGTCTTGATCTTTGCCAATTCTTGTCCTTAGCATTTTGAAGGGTCCACGTCCTCTTGTCCCTGCCACGCCATTGTTGAACTTGTCTGAAATTCACTAGATAAAAGCATTAGTCCAACAACATGTATGTTGGCATAAATTACCAAAACCACCAAGGGAGCAAATGTGCTTTCACTGGGTCCCTGGTGTCTGCCGATCGTTGTGCAATTCTCTCATTTATTGACTATACGTTGACAATGGGGTGGGACCCAGATGTTAGGAAACCATTAGGAGGAAGCATTTATTTTGGCTTGTAACAAGGAGACACTTGCCTGCGTACTGCCATGACCCTGGTGGGTCCCTACTGTCATCCTCTCCACGTACAATCATCTCCTGATTCCTCTCGGTTGTTGACCATGTTGACAATGCCAGAGGGCAGCGCCGCGGTGACCAAACCAAGGCGGAGAACGACGGTGAGGCCTCGAACGGGAACGAACAGGAACCAGGGAAGATGCGGTAGTTTAGTCACAGGCAGAGGGGAGTACGAGGGTTGACTGGTTCAAGTGCGGGGTGGGGCTGACTTCGCCAAAGAATAACAGGAGGTGTGTGGGGTAGAGGGATGGCCTGGCCAGAGTTTTTGGGTGCGATGGGGCGGCGATGCGTGCGCGGCCAGCCGTGGGAGGCGGGAGTAGGCGGTCCCGTCGGCGCTGGTTAGGTTTTGGCGGCTGGAGGAAGAAGAGACTGAAGAAACACGACAGATATTGGATGTCAATCCAACGGTCAACGTTGGCAGAATCATTTGTTGACTAAGCTGACACCACGTTGCATACGTTTTTCGCAAGAAAAGAAAAACTGGGCTCGTTCGCCAGATAACATTCCCGAAACTGCCACCGTTTGATCTTGCGTCACAACTAAAACTACCAGGAAAATGCATTTGTTTGCCATCCTCCTCCCAGGGAACGTTCGCTAGATAACATTCCTGAAAATCAAATACTTGAGAAGGCGTACAGAACAAGCTAGTCTGGCAGTAAAGAGACATTCCTGACTATTAGAAAAAAGAGAGATGTGCTACTGTAACTGGTTCGAATCCAAACCTAGACTATATATGGTGTTATACTACTCTGCAATTAATGAAACTGACATATCCAACATTCGCTTCTCCTCTTCTCTAGTTACTCTGCCTAGCTTCAGAAGCTCCGGCCGCAGCAACCATATCCGCTGGCTTGTCCACCTGCTCTTCAGCAGGGAATCGAGCCAACAACCAGATGTGCGCGAAGTAGCCACCCGTACCACTGCCTGTGGGTCTCATCACACCCCCGCCGGCACACTCACCGCAGCCGGGTGCTCATCGCACCTCGCTACCGTTGGTGTGGTGCCACTGCTGCAAATCATGCAGAGTCATCCGTCGCATCTCCACTACAACCCTCAACCCTGGCTGAGTCTTCTACAAATGCCCAAATCATGGGGTAATATGGTCAAGTTGTTCGCCTGCTTTTCAGTTCCTGAATTTTATTTTTTAAGAGTTTGGTTGATGATCTTTGAATTTGATTCGTCCAGAAAAGGGAGGATTCTTGTGATTTGTATTTCTGGGAAGTTGCAGATGTGGGGGAATGGAACTACGCGGATTATTTGGTTAGCCGACGAATCCCAATACCAGCAGGCTGGTGTGTTGGACAAGTAACTGAAGGAACGGTAGAAGACGAAGATGCATAGCAGAAGGTTAAAGATGATGTAGTTCATCAGATCATGGCCAAGCAACAGTTGGTGAACAGCCTTGGCAGCAATGAGGAGATGAAAGAGCTTGTGAAGATAATGGGCAAGATCGTTGTGCTCTGTAGGATGATTGTCTCTTTATTTGCAGTGTATGTAGCACTCGTGATGTATTAAGTGGCTCTGACATGAGCACTTTGCTGAAACTAGTAATGAATGAAACCTATTTAGCAGGCTGGGCGTCTAGTGTTGTGAACATCTAATGATTTCTATATTAACGGGAATCTGGGGGCATCCCCTTTTGCTAATAAATAAATAAATAAGCAGAGGACCTGTCGGGTCAGCTTTGTTCCCATTGCAAGACGTTCAGCAAATTGCAGTCTAACAGCAAACTGCCATCAACTACATTTGTGGTTGTACAATCATCAAATACAAGTTTCACAACAAAATATGAGTACTACTAAACAACAATGTCATCATGTTTTAGTCATCATACAATCACCAAACACAAATCAACATACATAATAAGTGATGTTCTCACTGAACAACTACTTCATCAGGTTTCAGTTGTCATAGCAAACACAATTTAACATAGTAGATAATAAGTCGTCTTCTCACAGGCAAATACGACAAAAGCAATCTAATCATCATCCGCAGCAGCAGTGTCAACATCTTCACCATGTGTGTCAGTCTGAATCGTAATTCCCTCCAGTGTCATCTTCTTCTTCAACATCAATGTCCTCGAACGTTGGCTTCTTATTGATCAACTCATCTACTTCCATAGCCTGACAGGCAATCTTTTCTCCAGCCTTATTGATGTCATGGTCCGCAAACATATCATAAACATCTATGGAATCCTCTACATCAGCAGCAGTGTAAGCATCATCTTGTTGTGCAACTTCATTAAACAAATTCCTCTGCTCAAACATTTGCAATACTCTCCAGTCTTGGCTACGTGCATATGTGTCTTCCAAGAAAAATATCTGTGTTGCTTGATTTGCCAAAATATAAGGCTCGTGGGTGCGGTACGCCGCCTTGACATTGATGGATTTGAAATAATCATCAGCTTTGGGTTTTGAGATCCTGGTAAACTGGTTATACCAACGATAGCAAAATAGAACCACGCACCGATGACCTCAAAACTGGAGATATACTGCAACTGAACAATGCCTGTTATGTTAGCATACATTTCAGTTGTCACTTTCTTGTGCGTATCCGTGCTCATGACGGCACTGTTTTGTGTCTTCCTGCCTTCATCGTGTGCAAGGGTGTTGTAGCGCACATCTCCAACAACGCAAGATGCATAATGTCTTACCTGAGTATCAAGACCCATTGCTAGTGCGTAAAGGGTATCACTAACTGCCTGCCCCTCCTCCCGCATCTCCTTAACCTATGGTTAGAAAATAGACAAGCTGATCATCTTATGTACTCTATATATTAAAAAAGTTGAGAGTGCAATTCAAAAGCTTACACGGCTCTTCAACCATTTCGCAAATCCTTCCCTAACCCATTTGTCAATGTTTCTTGGATTTTGCGCCCGTAACTTCTCTTCGTACGTGCTGCAGAACATTTTGATCGCGTCAAACATCTAAATATATAAGAATGTGCTGCAAGTTTAGTAGATTATGATGTATAAGCTGCAGTACTTAGAAGTTACTTGATATAAGGTAGAATCTCAGGACAGTTATTCAACACATACCAAACCATTTTGTCCAAATCTTTAGGTTTGTCATCTTGTCGACTCTTCCCTGTTACTCAAATAGCAGGATCAAAAACATTGAGCTTAGGATTTTTTTTGCCCACCTTTTTGCTAGGCTGATCAGCTGTTTCAATGTATCTTGAGCAGAATGTCAACGCTTCTGTAGCAATGTAGGCCTCTGCAATGGAACCCTCAGGTCTAGCTCTATTCCTAACATAGCCCTTGAAAGTGCCTAGCCGCCTTTCAATAGGGTACATCCATCCATACTGTACTGGACCTCTAAGTAGTGCCTCATCAGGTAGATGAACAGCCAAATGCACCATCACATCAAAGAAGGCTGGAGGATATATCTTCTCAAGGTCGCATAGGATAGTTGGTATCCTCTATTTAAGACGCTTCACAGCATCTATCCTGATATTTCTACTGTAGAGTTCCCTGAAGAATTGTCCCAACTCTGCAACTGCTCTGTATAAGTCAGGGCGGCCCAATCCTCTAAGGAGAACAGGTAAAACCCTTTGAAGTTGGACGTGGCAGTCATGAGTTTTCAACCCTTGTACCTTGGTTCCATCTGCACTGATTCTCCTTTCAGGGTTGGAAGCAAATCCATGTGGGAATCTCACACGTGACAGGATCTTGCAGAATTCTTTTCTTTTTTGCTTGTCCAAGACGTACACAGCTGGTGTCATATCCCGTGATTCACTAGTGCTATCCACCTGCAAATCAGATCTAATAGCCAGGTGTGTCAAATCAATCCTAGATTTTAAGATATCTTTTGTCTTGCCTTCAATATTAAGAAGTGTGCCGATAATGTTGTCACATATATTTTTCTCTAATGTTTCTTGGCTCAGTAGCAAACTGTTTGTGTTTCAGATTGAAGCTTGTCCAGTCACTACCATGAGATGGTTGGCTCATTACATTCCGATCTCTTTGCTCCTGGTTCCTAGAATGCCACAGTACATCCTCTCTTGTTTGAGCATCATGAAACAACCTCTACAATCTTGGTATAATTGGAAAATGTCTTAGAACCTTATGAGGAATCCTCTTCACAGCATCACCATCTTTCCATCTTGATGATTTGCATTTTGGGCATTCACTTAAGTTGGCATAATCCTTCCGGAATAGAACACAATTATTCTCGCAAACATGGATCATATCATATCCAATTCCAACCGCACGGAGGAAATTCTTCATTTTACTGTAGGTGTGTGGCAGCTCCGACACAGCTGGGTAACAATCGCGGAAAGCAGCCATCATCGCATTGAATGATTTGTTGGTCATCCGCTGAGATGTCTTCACCTGAAGAAAGCTGACCATAGCTGAGAATACTAACAGCTTACAACCTGCGATGACTGCCACGTTGCATTGCTCCAACATGCGGGCCCACCATTTTTCTTGTACATGTGTAAGTTCTTGAAATGCGTGAGCATTTCATAGCATTGTTTCAATCTTGGTCAAAATCACTGGCTCCACCGCCACATCCTCCTCCTCCTCCTCTTCCTCCTGAGCATCAGGCAGATCAAGATGGTGATCTGCTGCTTCCACATAGTCAGTGACATTGACGTTCACAACTTCACCATGATGAACCCACCTAGTATATGTGACTGACATCCCATACAAGTGTAGATGATTTTGTACAGTTGACTGGGGTCTTGAAACTGAATTCATACAACTGCTACACGGGCAGCGCACATCTGCTTTCGGACCACCGTACTCAGCTCTGATAAAGTTCATGAAGTTTTGAACCCCCTCGACATATGCAGGGGAGAATCATCGAGCAGATATTATCCAAGTCCTGTCCATCTGTCAAACATACAAATTAGTTCTTCTACTAGATATTACAGGAAAAACATATATGTTTCATTATAAAGTCCAGAAAAAATACATAGGTCGATGTCTAAAGCTATGGCAAGATATTTGGACAAGCAGATCTAAGTAACGAAATATATGTAAAGCTAATTCAGCAAACAGATTGAGTGCTAAATTATGGCAGGCTATTTCAGCAATCAATGAGGCCGAGCACACAGCCATCGAAGGCCATCTCAGCAACAAAGATTGAGTGTAAAACAGTGTCGAGCTATTTCACCTAACAGATTGGCTCATTGACCATGTCAATCTACTTCACAATACATACATGGTCATAAAATATGGCAGGATATTTTAGCAACTAATCAGGCGTGGCATGCCATCTCAGCAAAGCAGATTGAGTGCAGAACAAGGCATGGTAGCTTTCTAAGCAGAGCATATTGAGTGTAAACTACTTCGGCAAGCAGTGAGATTAACAGCGTCTATCAGCTAACATCCAGCGCTACTCCGACATGCACGGGGTCTCAGTCTAGAATGCGCGTACCGTGGGAGAAGCTGACCGCCGTGCGTCTCCACAAGAATGTCGCCAGTAGTGGCGGCGCGGCTGGAGGACGGCAGTTTATGAGAGCGTACTGTGGGATCAAGAGGATCTCCGTGCGTCCCCTCGAAGAACCATGGCGTCGACGTATTGGCGCGGCAGGGAGGGCTAGTTTGGCGGAGCAAATGGAGTGGAGGGGGCGGGGGGAGGGGGGTTTTAGGAATATTATTGGCTAGTTGGCCGAAGGGGGGTTGAATTTGGGATTTGGGGGGAATTTTCGCGCGGTGGGCGGGGAGTTTGGCGAATGGTCGGTTTCTCCAATTGCGATCCCATGTGTCAGTGAAGAGGCAAGCCAAAGCGCGTTCCCTTTGGGTGAGCGGTGTGCAGGACCGACCGTGTGAGGGGTGCAATGCGACCGCGACAGGCATGCTGTAAGTGTACCACCTTTTCCTTTTGAACTTGTAGAGTGTAACACTTGGTTTTGGTGCTTCGCGTGATCCATCGATACAAATCCCGACTAAAACGGCGCGGGTAGGTCTTTTCCCGCGCGATATGCTGGGAGTTTGGCTTAGTTGGTTTGACAGACAGAGCGAGAGAAAGACGTGAAATGCGTGAATGTGTAGTGGACGTACTTTTGGAGGGCCTACGAGAAATTGTGTATGTAAACCCTCTGTATTTATTTACTTCGCATATTAGCTTTGTCTCGGGTCAAACTTTCTAAACTTTGACCAAGTTTATACGTACAAAAACAATGACAACCACAATACCAAGTAAATACGATTAGAATCATTATTCAATATATTTTCATACAACATATCTTTTTATTGTGAAAGTTCATATAACCGGACGAGATTCATGCAAACACGGCAAATTTTCATTACATTTCAAACTTTTAGGACAAAAAAGAAAAGAAACCCGACCCTAAACCTATCCTACGGCGACAGCGCACATCCACTTTCCTTTGTATTCCGCATCGGCGACCACGTCCTCCATCTGCCGTCTCCATGAACGGCGGCGGGGTTCAAGACCCGTCAAGTAAAGGTGTGGTCTCCGGCGAGGAAGAGTAGAACACGGGAGACGGACCGGCCCACTTGGGACACCATGCCCTGCCGCCTCCCATGCCCTACTCATCCTCGGAGGAGTCCACAACCTCGGCGGTGCCGGTGGACATGAGGTCGATGATGAACGTGGACGGTATGTCGCTGTTCACGTGCCATATGCGCCCCCGAATGTTGGACGGCGGCGCGTAGAACGCGCGGCTGGTGGTGCTCTTGTCCTCCGCCGCCAGCGCGGCCAGCGCTTGTGCGGACGCATCCACGTCCTGCTACGCCGGCATTGCGTTGTGAGCAGCGGGTTGAGCAAGGGCGGCGACCTCGAGCTTCATCTCCAAACACAAGCTCTCCCGCAGAGCATTCCAGCCCGCGGTCATGGTGGATGTGGTGCCAGGGAGGAGGATGTGCTCTGGTGTGGAGTTTAGCTGGGTGTTGCCGCCTTTAAGTAGCGCATACCGGTGAGGCCAAGCGTCCGGGTGCGTCAATGAGTCGCCGGAGTTCGTACCTCGGGCGGCGAGCCTGCTTAATGGCGGCATGCAGATGGACGGATGAATGCGGGCAGCTGGCGCCGGGGGAGGGGGGGGAACGCACGCGGGCGAGGAACGGTTTATTTTTGTGGGCCAGGGTAGTCAGCTGCGGGCGTGGCAACGTCGCAGATGCCCTTTGCTCACATGCGATCCCACATATTAGTGACAAAGCAAGACGACCCACGTTCCCTTGGGTCAGAAGCATGCCGGACCGACCGTCTGGGGGTGCGGCGTGAACGCGACAGGGGTGCTGTCAGTGCATCGCCTTTTCATTTCAAACTTTTAAACCGTAACACTTGTAGAGCGTAAGACCGAAAGCATATAGTATGAAGTTGGTACCTCACCTATATCCAGCCTAGTAGCCCACATGTACAATAGTTATTCATACTAGCATATGTACCAGTATAATTAGTGTACCTCCCTTTCCTTTTCAACTCATGAAGCGTAACGCTTGATTAAGTAGCCGGACAATGTGTGTTGCGTGTCTTTGTATGTATTTGAGGTGTGCTGATTGAGGTGTCCGGCTGTTTGAAGGAATAATTGAGGTGTGCCCGGTCCGTGCCCGCATTTAGGTGTCCAACTTACCATGTTTTGGCTGTAGTAACTATACTATGTAAGTTGCTTGGAAAAATAGTTACCTAGGTCGGTTTCGTGAGCCGTCCACTACGTGTCGCTCCCCATCTTAGTAGTGACAAACCCCTTCGGTTCATGACCCGACACACCTTGACGAGATCGATAGATGTGGAGAGATCGAGTGTGTGTCGTGCAAATCAAGGTTTTGGTGTGTGTTTATGATAGAAATGATTGTGTGATGTGGAGAGTGGGGGGTGTTTGTGTGTATGCTAGTCGGTCATGTACCATCTAGCTGTAGATCGATTGAAAGAGGACTAGGGTGGGTCCGGAGATCGATCGATCGACCGATGTACATAGGGGTGTAGAGAAAGATGAATGTATGCTTAAAAAATATAGATGAAAGGCTTGGTTACAATTAATGCATGGTAGAGTGACCTAGGCGTGTGTCGAAGGTCGACCTGATGAGCGAGATACAATCCCGATACCTGAAGAGGTCGATCATGTGTGACATGCACAAAGAGGAAGAGAGGTGCTATGCGTGTGTGTGCGAGAGAGAGACCATGAGATGAAACCGAGAGAGATCAAGTGGGTGTGCAATACAGAGAGAGCGTGTGTCAAAGAAAAAAAAACATGACAACACTCTATGTTGGATGTGTGAGACACATTATGCATAAGAAGACACTTCGTACTTGAATCCAACCTAAAAAAAGTTTCAAATATTAGAATTCAACCTAAAGTGGATTCAAATATTTGAATCAGTGATCATAGCATTTGCAAATCATTTGTAAAGGGCATTCAATCTTCGTTTTGCTTTTCAACTTACAATATACTATCTACAAGCACGTACATAAATTTGTATTCAAATAGAAAATGGTTTCCAATTTGTATTCAAACACGTGAATGTTTGTTCTCGCGCATGCGCTTGCTACTAGGATTTCGCCACGTCCAGCCAGTCCAATAGCAGTAGGAGTACTAGTACTAGTACTTCCTTTGTTTTTCGTGCCAAATTTTGACCATAATTTCAACTCAAATTTTTTTAATGCATGTCATAAAAAATCGTTCGATTCGTATTAGAACATAGTTTCCAATGATATTATTTTCGGTGACATGCATTAATATTATTTTAGTTAAATCTAAGTCAAGATTTGACACAAAATATGAAGGGGACCAATAAACCAGGACGGAGGCATCTGCACTAGAGTATGGAGTGCTTATTAACACATGGCCCACCTCACACTCTCAACAAATTTCTTGGAATCCATGGTACAAACTATCCCTCCTCGTCTCTCTCTTCTAGTGTGTTTTTTTACACCAGTCGTCTCTCTCTTCTAAATTCAGCCAATGCTGGCGGGGGAGGGGGAGATGGAGGGGGAAAGTTTGCCTACCATCGGTTTGCTCTCAACTGCGGTCCCGCAAGCAAGCGAAAACGCAAGATGAAGCGCGTTCCATTCGGTGAGCGATGTGCCGGACCGACCGTGTCAGGGTGCAACGCGAATGCGACAAGTGTGATGTATACTGTCAGTTCCTTTTGAACTTCCATAGTTCTTTTTTTGGAGGGAATGAACTTCTATACTTCAAGTACTCCTATTGCGTACGTAACACTTGGTTTTGCTGCTTCTAGCAATCCATTGATACAAATCCCACCTACAACATCTCAAAAAAACAAATCCCACAGACCGACCGGTGGGGAGGTTCGGACGTCTACGACGTCAAACTCCAAAACTCTAGTCCTATCCCACCCCACAACTCTCCAAGCTCCAGCCGTCCGGCTTTGCAAACTCCGCACAGTCAAAACCGATTGACCAGTCGTCACCGGTACCACTATTCACACCAGAACCTTCGCTGCTCGGCCTACGCCAGCTACTTGTCGGCAGGTCACCACTGCCCCAAAACCACACCTCCCAGCCCATTCTCCCACCTTTCGATCCCCTAGCCCGCATCAGCCGTCCCCTAGTTCGCCGGATAGCCATGGTGCGCAGCAAGATCACGTACTACAAGATGTTGACGCCAGAGCGCCGCGCAGAAATCGCAGCGGCGGTAGGCGCCACAGACCTCCATTCCCAAGCTCGCTTTGCGGCGGGTCAATCCCCGAGTCCTCTGGAGCTGAGCTCCGAGGAGGAAGGCGATCCAATGTTCATGGCGGAGGTCGCGGCGCAGAAGGCCCCAGCGGTGAAGGAGATGATGGACGTCAACTTCGTGCCGGCGTCCGGGTCCCCCATGGTGCAGGCGGACCAGTGGTTCAACCTAGCGATCCTAAAGAAGCGCCGGGCGGCGGAGGCTCAACTCGACAGGGAGCGCGCGGATGCCGCTGCCATCGAGGCCCTCCTGGCGGAACCGGTTGTCGTGGTCGTGAACCGGGCGGCGGAGGCTCAACTCGACGTGGAGCGCGCGGATGCCGCTGCCATCGAGGCCCTCCTGCAGGCGGAACCGGATGTCGTGGTCGTGAACCGGGCGGCGGAGGCCCAACTCGATGTGGAGCACGCGGATGCCGCTGCCATCGAGGCCCTCCTGCAGGCGGAACCGGATGTCGTGGTCGTGAACCGTGCGGCGGAGGCTCAACTCGACGCGGAGCACGCGGATGCCGCTGCCATCGAGGCCCTCCTGTAGGCGGAACCGGATGTCGTGGTCATGAACCAGGCGGCGGAGGCTCAACTCGACGCGGAGCGCGCGGATGCCGCTACCATCGTGGCCCTCCTGCAGGCGGAACCGAACGTTGTGGATGTGAATCGGGCGGTGCTCGCGTCTGTGCAGAGCGCCATCACGCCCCGCGTGAACGAGTAGCTGGAGGCCGAGGAAACCACGCCACGGAGACACACGTCGGCAGCTCCAGCAGCTTCGCGCCGGCAGCCAAAGATGACGAGGCCGGCTCGTTCCATGAGCAGTGATAGTTTTTCTTTATGTTGTTCTTTTTAGGGATCATTTATTGTGTAAAAACATATTTATATTTAATAAATCGGCCTTATAAACATACTGTATCGAAGAAAATTAGGTGTCAGCGGTTGGATGGCTGAGTTTGGTATGATCACATGTGGTTTCTCCCTCCGTCTAGGTGTATAAGCCACCTTACGAAAATCAGATATTCCCAAAACGCTTAGGCGCAATGCATTAAATTCCGTCCTCGTTCCCCTCACTGCCTCGTTCATCAGCGAGCGAAAATTTAGGCCGAACCACGCGCGTGGAGGAAATGGCGACCTATGCATGCAGAGAAGGAACATGCTGATTAGGGGAGGGATTGACCCCAGTTTGCATGCATGGGTTGGCTGAAACGGCAGACCTATTAATTAGGGATTCATTGCTAATTTTCGTTTGGTTTATGAGGAAAAAACTGGCGCGGTGATTGGAAGAATTCCCGGTCCGACTCTTCGCCTCCTCCAATCCGCAGCCACCGGGTCGCGCTGCTCCACCTTAGGTGACTTAAATACACCTGGACGGAGGGAGTACCACATGTCAATGATAAAGGCAAGCCGAGGCGCGTTCCCTTGGGTTTGCGGCGTGCCGGACCGACTGTGTGAGGGTGCGGTGTGACCGTGACAGGCATGCGTAAGTGTACCGCCTTTTCATTTTGAACATGTAAATCATAACGTTTGGTTTGTGAGTGAGCAACTTCAATTTTAGTACTGTTTCACCGTGACCGTTGGATGTGACGTGACCACGTCGTTCGAGCTCGAGCTGCCGCAAGGGGACTCGAACGTGACCATGTACCCTTACATGGGCACCGGTTTACTGTCGGAAAGGCTCTTCCGCGTCAGGGACCCGTCCAGCCTGTGCCACCAACAGAAATGTCAGCGTGCAGTTTGGGGCTGGCTCCGCTCATCGATCTACGTCCCAATGAAACAGAGTGGGAGATTGTCGTCCCCGACGGCGTTGTGAGGAAGATAGTCCAGGAGGCGAATCGCCGGTGGTTGCATCAACGAGGAGGGTGTGACTTCAGCTTCGACATGAATGTGGACTGGCATCATGTCATTACCCTGCCGGCGCTACGTTCGTGGAGAAGCTTCTTGGTGAGGAAGGTGCTGGGACGTGCCCGGCATGTCTCGCACACACCATCAAACAAGTAGTACAGTAGTACCACTTATCTAGGCTTTCGCTGGCCTATTGATGCACATACGAGAATTTTTAAATCATATAATGCTCTATGTATGTTTGGTCTTGTCACTAATAAGTACTAGTACTATATTTGTAACCATTGAGTAACTGGTACTACTTGGTGAATGTTGCGTAGCCGTGGATGTCCGAGCTAAATTTGAAACACAGTCACGATAAAATGAGATGTTACCATTGGGCTCCACCAGCCGGAATCACCTTGGCCTATTTGATTTGTAGGATCCTCAAAACGCAGGAATCGCAAAAATATAGGATTGTTCTCTTTGGATGGGAATGGCTTGGATTGGAGTATAGGATTAGGATTGTGTGTTTGATGTCATAGGAAAGACAGATGAATTTTTAAAATACTCCTAGGTTGGAGTAGATGCATGATTTCCTATATTATTAAATGTAGCACAATAGCTTCGTCCGTCTAGCTTACTGCGGGAAAGGTCGTTTCTGGAAGAAGACGATGGAGAAGCGGATTCGATGAAGAGTGAAATGATGGTTGCTTCGCCCGTGACTTTGTGATTTCATGCCTCATTGCTTTGTGATTTGTGATTTAGAAGGGAGTAGACTCTGTGCTCTATGCGTGCGTCCATGCAAAGGAGAAAGAGGAGAGAGGTTGCATTTTTTATTCCTTCAATCAATTTGGCATCGGCGCACCACCGAGTTTCGGTTCCCTCTTTTTTTGGCTTTCGCAGCACCCTCCACAATGGTTCCCATCGATGCCAAAAGCTATTTTACCATTTGGCTACACATTGTGGATGCCCTTAAGCGTACCACATGGTTTTGATTAGTAAAGAGGAGGTGCTTTTGCCACGCGGAAGGCGGGGGAGGTTGGCCTCACGGTTTGCTAACATGCGGTCCCACGTGTCAGTGATGTACCAAGCCGATCCGCATCCCACATGAATACATGAGGCAGAACAACGGCAGAAGCAACTTCAGCGAAGAGTGAAATGATGGTTGCTTCGTCCCTCCAACTTATACTTCGGGAAAGCTGTAACTCTATGATTTGACGCCTCTTTGCTCATTACAACTGCGGTGCCACGACCGGGGTGCATCCCCCCTGCTGCTCTGCACTGTTATTTGGTGCATGGCACATGGACCCGGATGCTGGATGTCCCACATGTCGGCGAAAGGGAGTAGAACATTTATGAAAGCGAGCGCTCCACTCTTACGACGGAGGAGTACAAGACACGGTGGCCCAGTGAACTGTAACTTGTATTGTACTACTGTAGTAGTACTATGTGGTAGTCTTGTACTACTCTTGTACCACTTGGTTTTGCTGTTTTGCGTGATCCATCGATACAAACCCGATTAAACAGGCGAGGGCGGATCTTTTCCCGCGTGGTAGGCAGGGTAGTTTGGCATAGTCGGTTTGACAGAGAGACCGAGAGAAAGATGTGAAATGCTTGAATGTGTAGTGGGTCCTTTTTTTTAGTCATGTGTGTGTGTAGTCGGACCTTTCAGATCACTAGATGATACTAGCCATACATTTCAACGCAATTTTAGTGTATGCAACATGAATAATTGAAGTAACAATATGAGATCTAAAACTTAAAATACATATGATTTATTGTGTTAGAGTATAGTAGTACTGTATTGCATAGTTGTTAGATATAACATGCGAGAGCGTGTAGGGACATACTTTTGGAGGGCCTATAGAGAGAAATTCGGCATAAAGTGGATTCAAATATTTGTATTCGTCATCATAGCATTTGTAACTCATATCTAGAGTTTATACGGTAGACGTGAATGCTTGTTCGCTCTTACGAAATCAGTACAACAATATTGGGGTGGCGTGCGCCAATTTGGGCGTGGGAGGTTGGCCTAGTCGGCTCCACGGAGAGAGCGAGAGAAGAGATAAATACACTGGCGGTCACTGTATTTGAAGCGAAAGCATAATATGATCATCGGACTTCAGAATACGCTCATTAGGATCACTATATACGTTTGACGGTGATTATACGGTCACTCGCTCAACGTTCAGCATCGTATTGCACTCTGTTGACCGGCCAAATAGTCTACGTGGCACTATGTTGACTGGTTAAATTTGCCACGTTCCTTGTGGGTCCCACCTGTCAGTTGGCAGAGGAAAGAGATAAGATAAATAAAAATTTACGCAGGCGTGACAAGACTCGAACCCTTGCGCGTGAACCACCTGGCTGTGTATGTGTGTCTCAGGGCCTGATGTGTGTGCATGCACATGAAGGTTGAGCACTTGAGTGTGAGCGTGTGTGTTGGTCGTGTGGTGAGTGCATGCATGCGTGCGTGCGTGCGTGTGTGCGTGTGTGTGCATGCATGCGTGCATGTGTGCGTGTGAGTGTTGCATGCATGCAGTTCGTGTGCATGCGTGCGTGTGTGTATAATCACCACACTAGATCCTGTGTATTAAAAGAACCAGTCAACCAGCACATCATACCAATACAAGGCCACCTTGTTCGCGCCACTTCGAATCCCTTCTACTAGTTATACCCACCGTGCTATATTTTATTTTCGTTTGTTTACATTCTTATACCCGCTGACAGGTGGGCCCTATGGTAGTGAGATAATGTGCGCTCATGATGCAACACTAGATGCGCCACGTGGACTGTTTAACTGGTCAACTAATCGTGTCTTCAACAAATACAGAGCTCTACGGTGAGCCTGTGACTGTATAACAACCACAAAACGTATAAGGTGGCCGTAATGAGTGTATTGTGAAGTCCAGTGATTGTATCGTGCTTTCGCTTAAAATACAGTGATCGTCGGTGTATATCTCGCGAGAGAAAGATGGAACATGCATGAATGTGACGGGGCGTACTTTTAGAGGGCCTAGAGATGGTTTGTGTGCGTATGTGAAAGAGGCGTAGAGAGGTGGGGGCGATGGGGAGAGAGAGATGCTCTTCGTTTCTCTTTATTATGACTAACTTCATAGTATAAAAATATAAGCATTCACAATGCGGAATAAATATCATTGGATGCACCATGCAATTAACTTTCGTACTCCATATAACTTTGCAATATTGTATAGATGTAGATTTTATAAAATAAATTTGGCCACACTTTGTGTAGTTTTAATTCAAAAGGAATCTTGTATGCAAAGTAAAAGTGAACAGTGGGCTTTTTAGATCAATGGAGCACATGATAAGGTGGAACATGTGTGAATGTGTAGTTTACTTATTTGGTAGGGCCTGGAGAGGGTATGTGTACGTATTCGAGAGAGGCGCAGATAGAGAGGGTGTGTGTGCGATGAGAGATAGATAGCACGAGAAATGAGTGAGGTTTAGAGAGATAGAGACGAATAGGATGTCTCGACGAGAGATGGTCTTGAGTGTGTGTATGCAAGGGAGAAGGGGAGAGAGACATGAGCAGAAATAGTGTGTGGGGTGTGTGTGTATCTGGTATGCATGTGTGGGTGTGACAAGATACCGAGACCTAGGGGTAGGGATGTGTGAGGTCTGGTGGGCCGAGGTGAGGCCCTCGGTCGGTTCTGTCCTGCGCCACATTGGTCCGCCGTGACACATTATACGGAGACCCCTGGAGGACTAGTCGCACAAGACAGAAACCAGAGCCGTGAAGGACTTTGTGTCCACTGACAAAGCCGGCTAGGAATTGTAACCCTAGGCCCTGGGTATTTTTATACAAGCCCGGGGCCTAGTTCGTTGATAGCATACATAGAATCCCTTGGTATTCACGTAGTGTACTCTGTACACACCCTACTCACAAATATACATGACCAAGGGTAGGGTATTTCTTGGATCGCAAGGGCCCGAACTAAGGTAAATCCTTGTCTCTTATTACCATGCATCCAACCTAGCTGTAAGGGATATCCTACTGAATGCTCTGCTGGAATCATATTCGTCAACCAGTAAGAGAGGTGGAGACAATGCGTGTGAGATAGGCCTAAGCGTCCGGGAGACACGTAGGCAGGTATATGTATAGAGAAAAGGGTCGATGGAGATCGTGCGTGCCTATGCGTGTGAAGGAGTTCTTGTGACAGAGATTAGTGAAAGGAGTCGTATATAGTTGTGAGATAGAGGGAGGGAGGGTGATATATATAGACAGCGTGTGTGCGAGAGACACCTCAGGAGAGAGTGTGATGATGTGTGAGAGAGAAGGCCGATGGATATATAGTGTGTGCGCGTATGTGTGAGAGAGAAAGATAACACGTGTGTGAGGAGGGGCCGAGGGAGAGTGAATCTACGCGTAAAAGACTGATGTACACATCAATTTAAAATATAAATTGTATCCAAATATTTGGATGGGATTATGATATTTGCGATTCGCGTATGGAACAATCATTGGTGTAGCAAACATCCATATTCTATCGAATTTGAGCATGTGTATGGTATTATTTGACATAATTGATCCATAGAGTCAGTATTTTGAAATCTAGACAATGCATGGCTTTAGCAATTCAAATATAAGCGTGATTATAATTTATGTTGTGTGTGTAAAGCACATTATACATACAAAAGATACATAGTGAACATTCTAAATAGCTAGCTAGGAACTAGCATACGTTTGAATTCAACTTAAGGTGGTTTCAAATATTCGAATTCAACTTGAAGTGCATTCAATTATTTGAATTCGAGATCATGGCATTTGTAAATCATACCTAAATTAAGGGTGCATCAATCTTTGCTTTGCTTTTGTACATAATAACATATAGTCGTGTACAAAATACATTCAAATTTACCACCTCCATTCCAAAATAATAGTAGTTATAGGATTTTCAAGAGTCAAAATTTCAAAAGAAGCGCATAATTTAATGAGGTTTTCAATCATACAAGGTCAAATTTAACGAGGTCTATTGAGGTCAATCCTAATAGTTCAAGAGTACTGTAAACGTGAATGCTTCTGGTTCAAAATTTTGAACGAAGCGCCAAAAGAGCCTCTCCTCGCCCGAAACCGCGCGAGACCAATGTTTGGTAGAAGGAAATTACCATCCTAACTCTGACCCGTGAAGCCTACCGGCTCGACGTCCAGAAGTCTAAACTGGGGTAGGTTTGTAACTTCACCGAGACGCCACATAACCGCCTCCGAAAAACATTCATATACCGCGGGCACCTAAACGCCGATGCGCTCGGCCAAAATCACTGTCGCCCACTATTTTGGACACATGAGATTACCGTCCTACCCCCAACCCGCAGCATGTCCAAAATTTTAGATGGGGGCAAAGTTTGTAACTTTCCCCAAATTTCAAACAAGCGCCTCCCGGAAACATGGTTCCCCCTTAGCTTCCCCCCTCCCCCGTCTGATTCCCCATTCATACTCCATGGGCGCCAAAACTCCCTCTCCACCAGCCGCGAAACCCCAGCCTCCTTCGTCCTCCACCCCATCGCACCGATCCACCACCGCCCTCCTCCATCATGCCGGAGCCAATACCCCGACGTTGTCGTCCACCGCAACCTCAACCGCAGCACCCTCCAGGACTTAGCAGTTGAAGCCGAGGCAGAGCTGCCTCCATGACGCGGACGTGCGTCGTACCCAAGCCGCTTCAACCCCGCCGTCCTGCGCCTCACCGCTGCTGCTCCAATGTCGCAACCGTCCACCGCACCGGAGCTGTTTCCGCTACGCCGTTGTTCGCTGCCTCGGATCTGCTTCTCCACCGCCGACAGAGGGCCACCGCACCACACTCAACAACTTGGCCATGGGTGCGTCCAAGGCTCCACCGTCTTCCACAACATCTGGTTTCCAGCGAACCATAAGAAGATTGTCGAAAAATCATAAGGAGGACACAGCTTGGCAAGCCGATATTGGTACTCCTCTTCCCTTATTCTTGCAAATCTTACATGTCTGCTCGCACGGTATTGATCCCACGAAGGAAACTAGTTGACCACTTCTTACTACACATTCTTCCTGATACTAGATGTTCCAAGTAAATCGCGATGCACAATGTTTCCCCCCATTTACCATTTCACTTTAGCTAGAGGTCCGTCGCCTGCCTGGATTTCAATTCAGTGTCAGTTGATTCCCAATTAAAGGAAGCAGCACCCGCGGAGGCGCGCGGAGCACCTAGTCCGCCTGTTCGCCGGGGAAGCAGCGCCTCAGTGTCTATCTTAGAGGTGTGTGTGGCGCAGGAGCTACTGGCGCCCGATCTGGAGGTCCGCCGGGCTTAACGGGATAGCCGGGGGGCGCTGCCAAGCATGGCGGTGGGGTGACATCGAGGGGAGGGTGGGGCGGCGGAGGCAGGGTTCTGGGCCGATGGTCGCTGGCGGTTCAAGGAAGATCATCAACAATGACTGGCGGGAGGTAGATGAAGGCCATCTGCCCATTCCTTGTAGATCGGACGGGGCAGAAAAAATCGACTGACCTATTTGTTTTCAGTCGATTGTTATTTTCATAGGACCACATGTGGTGGTTTGCTGGAGGATTACCTGCACTTCCCAGCCATCCCTGTGCTCATATTTCAAAAGCCTAGAATCTAATTTCGTGTGCCATGCATGTTGTAGAGCTATCATATGTCTGCCGTCATTTATTTTTAACCCACCTGCTATCTGATACTTTTACACTGCACTACTTGTGCACAAACTACACCCATACTCTCTCACTATTGTTTTATTACGCATGGGTATTTCAGAATCTCAACCATAGTATTTCTAAAAAGAAAATAGAGTAGTCGCTCCAGTCTGCATCGAGGATTGGAAAGGCGCGGTTTGACGCTCTAAAGAAGAGTGTAGTGTCATTCGATGAAGACTGTCAACGTAGCTCTGTAGTTGATGACCCCATTCGCCATACACCAGCATCGCAGGTGCTTGCTTTAACTTCACGGTGTCATATGTGGTTGCATGTTGCATATGGTGTCTACCTTGTATATTGCTTCTAAATTGGTTAAATTGCATCTGCTTAGCCATATATTGTGAATATGACATGCGTTCCTGTTTTTGGTACATACTACATATGTCTATTAACCATGTTCTTACATCAAACTAATGTTCTTGTGTATCCTTCATCAATCACTTATGATGAGACAGTCAGACTGGTGGGTTAGTGTGAGACGCGCTACTCTTTTAAAGAGTGCAGTGTCATCCTCCCCACATGATTCTCAACAAACAGCAAGGCTAGATGAAGATAGTCAACATAGCTCTGTAGTTGGTGACCGCATTTCCCCTACACCACCATCGCAAGTGCTTGCTCTAACTTGGCAGTGTGATATGTGGTTGCATGTTGCATATGGTGTCTAGCTTGTAATTCTTTTATTTTGGTTAAATTGCATCTGCTATTCTGCTTAGTTTACACATTATACATGCTAATGTGACATGCCTTCCTATTTTTGGTACATAGTACATCTGTCTATTAACCATGTCCTTACATAAAACTATTGTTCTTGTGTATCCCGCATCAATCACTTATGACGAGACACCTTTAGTATATGCAGCTTGATATTTGTTGCATCTTGCATATGATTTATAGCATGTACTGTGTCTAATTTGTTCAAACGCCATTTATTATGAGACGCTTTTAAGTTGGCAGAGTCATATTGGTTGCATCTTTCATGTGGTGTCTACCTTGCATTGCTTCTAATTTGTTGAAATGGCTTCTGCTTAGTTTACACAAATAGGTGTGAATATGCCATGCCGTCCTGTTTTTCGTACATATTTCATCCTCGTATCATGTGTTTGCCTTACATCCAAGTAGTGTTCGTCAGTATCATGCATGAATGAGTTCTGAAGAGTGATTTTTATTCCTTTTTCTTGTCGTTTGACTTGACAATGCAAAATCAATAAAGCGGAAGGAAATTAGCAAGGCAGTGGATGATGGTGCTCCTTCCGACCAACTGAAACGGAGGGTCTCTACAGATTCTACTCCGCCATCCTCCAAACAAGATTTACAAGACAACACATGCATAGACAGTCAACGTAGTTGTGTTGATGATGAGCACATGTCCCCTACCCAACCATCACAGGTGCTCGCTCTAACTTGGCACTGTTATATGTGGTTGCATGTTACGTATGATGTCTAGCTTGTATTGCTTCTAATTTTGTTGAATTGCATCTGCTTAGTTTACACATTATACTTGTGAATAAGACACGTGTTCCTGTTTCTAGAACATACAATATTTGTCTATCACGCCATGTTCTTACATCAAAGTACTACTATTGTGTAACCTGCAACAATCACTTATCATAAGCCGCATTTAACTTGGGAGTGTGATATAGGTTGCATCTTGCATTGTTTTCTAGCTTGTACTGCTTCTAATTTGTGGAAATGGCACTTATGACGAGACAGTTTTAACTCGGTAGAGTGACATTCGTTGCATCTTTCATACGGTGTCTAGCTTTCATTGCTTCTAATTTGTTGAAATGCCTGCTGCTTAGTTTACACATCATAGGTGTGAATATGCAATGCTGTCCTTTTTTCTTACATATTCAATCCTCCTGTCATGCCGTCACCTTACATGAAAGTAGTGTTCGTCAGTATCATGCATCAATGAATTCTGAAAAGCGAATTTTATTCATTTTTCTTGTCGGTTTGACTTGACAAGGCAAAAAAATAAGAGAGAGGAAGGAAAAAAAGTAAGGCAGGGGCTGATGGTGGTCATCTGGCGCCACCGGTAAGGAGGCGCTCTAGAGATTCTGCTACTACTTCTAGTGCAATAGAAGTTCCAAGTAAATATGATGTGCCCAACAACCCTACTCCAGCATCCCGGGTGCTTTCTCTAGCTTGGCAGTGTGATATTTGCTTGCATGTTGCATATGGTGTCTAGCTTGAATTGCTTCTAATTTGATTAAATTGCATCTTCTTAGTTTACACATTATACATGTTAACATGGCATGTCTTCCTTTTTTTTTTTGCATATACTACATCTGTCTATTACATGTTCTAACATCAAAGTACTGTTCGTGTCTATCCTGCATGAATCACTTATGATGAGACACCTTTAACTTGGTAGTGTGATATTGTTTGGATCTTGCATATGATTTATTGCTTGTACTGCTTGACATTTGTTTAGATGCCACTTATGACAAGACACTATTAACTTGGTAGAGTGATATTTATAGCATCTATCATATGGTGTCTTGCTTCCATTGCATTGCTTCTAATTTATTGAAATGCCTTCTGCTTAGTTTACACATCATAGGTCTGATTATCTCATGCCGTCCTATTTTTCGTACATATTACATCCTCCTATCATGCGGTTGTCTAACATCAAAGTTCCGTTCATCTGAATCACACATCAATTAGTTCTGAAGAACTAAATTTTTATTCCTTTTTCTCATGGGTTTGACTTGACATGGAAAAAAGAGAGGAAGGTACACAGAATGGTAGGGGGTGGTGTTACTACTCGAGAGGCACGGAAACGGAAGCGGAATAGCTCTGCAGATTCTGCTGGTACTGATAGTGCAAGAGAAGGTCGAAGTCCACCGGATAAATGTACAAACACAGTATCCCCTGCTACACCACCTGCAAAACGTACCAAAGACAAACGAACAAAACAAACAACGATAGCCCTAGTGGTTGCAGCACCTTCTTCCACAGTACCAATATGTGCACGACTTACTCGTTCGTCAACTCTGCTAGCTGCAAGTTCCCAAGCTCCTTTGCTACCTGACACTACTTCCGAAGCACTCTTGGCACAAGAGGACTTGGCAAGATCTGATGAACCTTGTGAGCTTCAACACCAAGATAGTAGTTGATCGATTCAAGTTACAGTTGCATGCTTCTTTATATGTAGTTTCACAGTTTGATGTACACTAACACTTCCCATGTTCCATCTTCTTCACACAAAGTATTTATCATGCACTACCCCGATGACAAGCCGAGCAATTGGTTCATACTTTTTAACGCGCTTCAGCTTTTTCAACTCCCACTCAATACATGAGCGCAAGCCATGGATATAGCACTATGGGTGGAATAGAGTATGGTGGTAGAGATAAATAAGAGAAGTCAAAAATGGAGAAAGTCTCACATCGACGAGGCTAATCAACGGGCTATGGAGATGCCCATCAATTGATGTCAATGCGAGGAGTAGGGATTGCCAGGCAACGGATGCACTAAGAGCTATAAGTGTATGAAAGCTCAACATGAAAACTAAGTGGGTGTGCATCCAACTTGCTTGCTCATGAAGACCTCGGGCATTTGAGGAAGCCCGTCATCGAAATATACAAGCCAAGTTCTATAATGAAAAGTTCCCACTAGTATATGAAAGTGACAAAATAGGAGACTCTCTATATGAAAAACATGGTGCTACTCTGAAGCACAAGTGTGGAAAAGGATAGTAACATTGCCCATTCTCTTTTTTTCTCTCATTTTTTTCATGGCTCTTTTTCGCCTCTTTTTTTTTGAACGATCTCATGGACCTCATCCCCACTTTTTCGAGGACTCATTAGTCTCCACCATTCTTTCCTCACTGGGACAATGCTCTAATAATGATGATCATCACACCTCTATTTACTTACAACTCAACATTACAACTTGATACTAGAACAAGAATATGACTCTATATGAATGCCTCTGGCAGTGTACCAGGATGTGCAATGATACTAGCGTAACATGTATAACAACGATGAATGGTGGCTTAGCCACAAATACTATGTCAGCTATATGATCATGCAAAGCAATATGACAATGATGATGTATGTCATAAAAAACGGAACGGTGGAAGTTGCATGGCAATATATCTCGGAATGGCTATGGAAATGCCATGATAGGTAGGTATGGTGGCTGTTTTGAGGAAGACATAAGGAGGTATCATATCATGGGATTTGGATGCACCGGCGAAGTTTGCACCAACTCTCGATGTGAGAAAGGGCAATGCACGGTACCGAAGAGGCTAGCAAATTGCGGAAGGGTGAGAGTGCGTATAATCCATGGACTCACATTAGTTATAAAGAACTCACATACTTATTGCGAAAGTTTATTAGCCCTCGAAGCAAAGTACTACTATGCATGCCCCTAGAGGGATAGATTGGTAGGACAAGGTCCATCGCTCGTCCCCGACCGCCACTCATAAGGTAGACAATCAATAATAAATCATGCTCCAACTTCTTAGCATAACGACAGATCATATGTGCATGCTTCGGGAATCACAAACCTTAACACAATTATTCGTACTAAACCACAATTTTCTACTAATACCTCCCCCGTATTACCATCTTAATATCACAAAACTATTGCAAGGAATCAAATTTATCATATTCAGTGATCTACATGAAAGTTTTTATTATATCCCTCTTGAATACCTATCATATCAGGACCAAATTCATAACCCGTGCATATTACCATTGCTATCATAAGACTGTCAAAAAGATATAAGTGAAGTATGAGAGTGCAACTATTTTTTTTAAATATAACCACCGCCGTGCTCTAAAAGATATAAGTAAAGCACTAGAGCAACTACCTAGCTCATAAGATATAAGTGAAGAACATAGAGTATTCTAACAAATCACGAATAATGTGTGTCGCTCTCAAAAAGGTGTGGTCAGCAAAGATGATTGTGACAAACTAAAAAGAAAAAAAAGCAAACAAACTATATCACAAGACGCTCCAAGTAAAACACATATCATGTGATGAATAAAAGTATAGCTCCAAGTGAGTTACCGATAGATTGTAGACGAAAGAGGGGATGCCTTCCGGGGCATCCCCAAGCTTAGACGCTTGAGTCTTCCGTGAATATTACCTTGGGGTGCCTTGGGCATCCCCCAGCTTAGGCTCTTGCCACTCCTTATTCCTTTATCCATCGTAGTCTCACCCAAAACTTGAAAACTTCAGCACACAAAACTCAACAGAAACCTCGTGAGATCCTTTAGTATAACAAATAAATCATTAACTATAGGTACTGTTTTAAATTGATTCATATTTAATATTGGCATAATGCTACTGTACTCCAACTTCTCCATGACTCATACCCCCCGATACGATCCATAGATTCATCAAAATAAGCAAACTATGCAACAAAAACAGAATCAGTCTAAAACAGAACAGTCTGTAAAGATCTGAATTATGGTCAAACTTATGTAACTCCAAAAATTCTGAAAAATTATGACAACGTGGGAAATTCATATATCAATACTGTGTAAAACATTCAGAAGGTTCTGACACTCCAGAGAAAATTAGAAATTCCAACACTGGACGCAAAAGTGTCTGTTTTCAAACAGCATCTATCATACTATCTTCCAAATAATCCCAAAGGCATTACTAGGCACAAACACTAATTAAAACATAAAAAACACAATCATAACAGAAGCTATAATCATGCAAACACTCAAAAGCTGTAGGTAAAAACAAAAATTTATTTTATTCATTGGGTTGCCTCCCAACAAGCGCTATTGTTTTATGCCCCTAGCTTGGCATAATGCATAGTTTCAAGTGTTGTTATCCTTGGATTTGACATCCTTAGGTATGTGATTTTCAGGAGGTTTTTCAAAAACAATGGGGAACACATCATCAACCAAAATACTAGGGTTATTAAGGCTACCTTCTTCAAACCCCTCTTGGTTCCCTTTTACGATCCAAGCATACTTACGATTAATTCCATTAAAAACTTGTTGGATGATATGTATGGGAGGAACTTCCTTTTTAGTATTTTCATCAAAGGCATGGTGATCATGAAAAACATATCGCAACATATACTCCTCATTATATAAAATTTCATCTATCACAGGATTTTCTTGACTCATATTATAGAAATCAAAGATCTCTCTAGCTTCTCGTACTACGTAATCAAACTCATTCATAAGGATAAGAGTAGCTATCTTTTTTGCTTTGGGGTTATTTATAACCGGTAACTCATATAGCAATCTTTGCAAGGTAGGATGAGTACGGATAAATCTTTTTTCAAGTTTAAGAATGAGTGCGGAGATAGCCTCCCCATAACTGTTGGTTCTTTTAAGAATTGGAGTGTCATTACAAACCAAAGTTCCCGTGCAATTAAAGAACTCTTGAATAATGTTTTTCCCTATGACATTTCCACTCCCTACTACAAAAAATTTTGAGTCTAAATTTGAGGGAATTTCTATCTTAGGAACTTTAGCATCCTCATATTTTTCAATAACAAAATCAGACATGGTGGCAACTTTAAGCAAGCAAACTAGCAAACAAGCAAATAAAATATTTTTGTGTTTTTGTAAAAGTAATTTTTTTAGAAGTGGGGGAGATGAATACGAGAGGCAAATGCAAATAAAAGGCAAATAAAGTAAATGCAAGTGAATGATAATTTGTGCGAAGGTACTTGGTAATTTTGATGACGTCTCCCCGGCAACGGCGCCAGAAAATTCTTCCTGCTACTTGTAGTCTGCTTTGGTATTTCCCCGAAGAGGAGAGGATGATGCAGTACAGTAGAGATAAGTATTTCCCTTAGTTAAGAACCAATGTTATCAATCCAGTAGGAGAACCAAGCAAAATTATGTTAAGCGCACCTGCACACACAAGAGCAAACACTTGCACCCAACGCAAATAAGGGGGTTGTCAATCGTTTTAGCGGTTATTTGCAAGGATTAAATCTTATTGAGGTAAATAGATAAACTAAAATACTAATTAAAATAAAAGTAAATAAATTGCAGCAAGGTATTTTTAGGTTTTTTATATGATAAAGATAGACTCGGGGGCCATAGTTTTCACTAGAGGATTCTCTCTCGAGCATAGAAACATACGGTGGGTAAAAAAATTATTGTTGGGCAATTGATAGAAAAGCAAATAATTATGACGGATTCATGGCAATGATCATGTATATAGGCATCATGTCCGAGACAAGTAGACCGACTCCTGCCTGCATCTACTACTATTACTCCACTCATCGACCGCTATCCAGCATGCATCTAGAGTATTAAGTTAATAAAAACAGAGTAACGCCTTAAGCCAGATGACATGATGTAGAGAAGCAAATTCAAGTAATATGAATAAACCCCATATTTTTTATCCTTAATGGCAACAATACAAATACGTGTCATGTCCCCTTCTGTCACTGGGATTGAGCACTGCAAGATTGAACCCATCACAAAGCACCTCTCCCATTGCAAGATAAATCAATCTAGTAGGCCAAACCAAATCGATAGATCAGAGAGAAATACAAATCTATAAAAATCATGCATAAAAGAGTTCAGAGAAGTGTCAAATATTTCTCATGAATAATCTGATCATAAACTCACAATTCATCGGATCCCAACAAACACAGCGCCAAAGAAGATTACATCGGGTAGAACTCCGAGAACATCAAGGAGAACATTGTATTGAAGATCAAAGAGAGGGAAGAAGCCATCTAGCTACTAGCTATGGACCCGTAGGTCTGTGGTAAACTACTCACACATCATCGGAAGGGCAGCAAGGTCGATGTAGAAGCCCTCCGTGATCGATTCCCCCTCCGGCAGAGTACCGGAAAAGGCCTCTAGATGGGATCACGGAAGAACACAGGCTTGCGGCGGCGGAAAGGTTTTCTCTTCTGGCTCTCTGATGGTTTCCAAATATTTGTGAATTTATAGAAGTGGAATTAGGTCAAACGAAGTCATGTGGGCCCCACAAGGCAACACGGCGCGCCCCCTGGGGCGCGCCCTGTTTCCTTGTGAAGCCTCCGTGAGGCTTCTGGCCTCCTCCCGAAGCTTCCAAGGTCTCTTTTGTCCAGAAAAAAATCTCCAAAAAGTTCCGTGGCATTTGGACTTCATTTGGCACTGTTTCTCTGAAAAGCCAAAAACAAGCGAAAAATAGCAACTGGCACTGGGCACTAGGTTAATAGTTTAGTCCCAAAAAATGATATATAATTGCATATAAAAACATCCAAGATTGATACTATAATAGCATGGAACAATCAAAAATTATAGATTTGTTGGAGACGTATCAGCAAGCATCGAGCCAGCAAGCTTCGGGCCGAAGACCTCAAGACCGGCAAGCTCCATCCCACTACTCCACCGTGGCTGTTGTTAGAGACTTGCCGACAGGTGTCGATGTGACACCCTGGTTTTTGGCAACTTTTTCTTTTCAAAATCTTTCTGGTTTTATTTGCAAATTGGTTGGCTTTTAAACCTCTTCAGTTGACTTTGGACTTGGAAAACTTTTGAATTTCTCTCTAAGTGATCCAAAGCCCTCAATATCTTTCCAAAATCTTGTCACACACCATCTGGATCAAATTCCAATTCTCATTTCTTTTCAAAATAATCCATTTTCTCCTTTGGGAAAATCTGTCTTCACTATGGGTTGTGAAGCAACCTATAGTTCTGATGATCAGAAAAATCCCAAATTAATACCACACCTTCTTATCATCATCTACTCCCTCAAACTTCAAAAACATTTCATGGTCCAGTATAAAATTTTGTCCAGAATATTCCATTTATCTTCTGGACAGCACTGGCCATTTGTGAAGCAACCCACATTTCCTCAACTCAGAAAACTCTCAAATAATTCCCTGAGATACTAGGGAACTTATCTTGCCACAATATCCCAAAACATCTCCTTGTCCAGTATAAATTTTCAACAAAAATATTCTGCCAAGTTTCTACTCCTTTCAAACCTCTGTGAAGGAAGTACTAGCTCAAGGTGTCCATTTGAGCTGAAATTTTTATGACATCTTGGCATTACCAAATAACTCCCACACACCAAATTTCAGCTCCAGAAGATCAATCATGTGAGTGAAACAACCTCACCAAGTTTCTGGACCAATATGGCATTTGTACACGAACCATGTCCAAACTTTGATGAAAGTTTCTCAAATCTTGCCAGCTTGTAGTCCTTCCAACGTAGATCACTCCAGACATCTCTTTGGGTTCATCTCTAGCTCATCTTCTCTCCAGATCCCTCCCAAGTTACTGACAGCAAAATGTTGATGAAGCTACACTTCGGCTCAGTGAGTCTCTGGACGAACTAGTGGCACGAGAGGGTTCCAGTATGCAAGGTCGACGCACCAGACATGGCCTGGCAGGCTAGCTCGCGCCGCAAGTGGCTGTGCACGTGGTGACCGCGTGGCCAGCCCTGCCAAAACCGCGCTCTAGGCGCCGCCAGGCACGGGTCTCGTCGGAGGCCGACTACCGCGTCGCCGTACCGTGCCCCCTTGCGCCAACTAACTCTCCGCCGTCCACCTAGCCGCTCCAGGTTCTTCCCCTCGCCGGAATCGCTCCCGCCGGCCGCCACCGCACGTGGCCACTGTGGCGCCCATGCTGTCACTGTGGCCTCGCTGGCCGTCTTCTTCCCTACGTGCCGCCACTGCGCGCATTAACTCTCTCTGTCTCCTCCGTCACGTCGCCCGCGCCACACCAGCTAGCGAGACGTCCACACTCCAGCGACGTGGCCGCGGCGCCGCCCGACTCCAGAAGCTCCGCCCCGCCTATAAAAGCCCCTCCCTGGCCTCTCCTAGCTCCTCACCCCACTCCCTCCACTTCCTATCGACCACCAGAGCACCGAGCCATGGCCGAGAGGCCCTCTGGCCTCGCCGCTCGCCGGCATTCTTCCGCCCAGCCAACTCCGCCACCCGCTCGATTTGCTCCACCCCAGCTCTGCCCGACCACATACAGAAGCTCAGTGCATCACCATGACCTCCCCTGACCTCTTGACTAGCCGAGACTCTGCCGGATTTGCCGTCACCGACGACACCCGAGAATAGCCGCCGCCGGAGAGGAAGGGGACGACGCCGTCAGGCCGTCTCCGGAGATGCTGCGAGTATGTGGAGGACCCCCGTCGTGCGCTCGTTCCATCCTTGCAGTCGCCCGAGCTCGCCGCTGTCGCTATCGCCGGTGATCGCCGTCGGTGAGCCACCCATCTCTGTTCCTCTCTCTCTCTCTTTCTGTTTAAATCCCAGCCAACCCCACCTGTCAGTGACCCAGCCGCGTACGAATCGGTATCTAAGTGGAAGCGTATTCGGGAAATACGCCTTCGACGTGGCCTTTCCAGAGATTTTAGAATTTCTGTTAAATTTCAACTTTGACCATCCATTACTTTTTATCCACAAGTCCAAATCAATTGATTCTTTTTGCATTGTCTTTGACTTGAGCCCCTCTATTTTCTAGTAAATTTTGGTATTTTTCTCACATATACAGAATTTCTGGTGAACAGAAATGTATAATGTGACATTTTCTTTTGCTATTTTAAATTATTTTCAGAAGGAAATCAGTTTAGTTTTGAAGACCAGGAGTTTGTGGACAACCCAACAGAGCAAGGCAAGCCACATCATCCATTACATGGAGCATTTCAATAGTATTGGTTTATTTTTGAATTATTTGCATTATTTTAATATGTGATAATTCATAGTAAGTTAAATTGATGCATAGCTACTGCCATATCAATTTATGTGTGATAAACAACATTGCTTGACATGCAATATTTAAAACCAAGCTTAATGGTTGATCAAGTGCCACCGACCCGGACTTACCTGTGGAGCCACATCTGCCAGAATGGGACGGCCTTGACTTGGTCTGACCGCGTGCTCTTTTATCGGTACCACCAAAGAGGGAGGGTTATGCGTGCGTGCTACCCTGATCAGGTAGGCGACGATAACCCTGTGAGCCAGTTGAGTTATTTGCTGGCGTCCCCGTTTGGGATAGTTGAGTTGGCCACGACGGTGGCAGGTGTCAAGAGTGACACAGAGGCCACCTAGGGCATGAATCCGGGGGAGGATGATTGTTGCTGGTGCGGTGGAGGAGTCATGGGTTAGGCAAGTTTCGTTGGAGCAGCACCGGTCTACCCAGAAGGAAGCGTACCGAGGTACGGGACCAGCAGCTCCATGGTGTGGGCAAAGTGCGCAACCTTTGCAGAGTGTAAGAATCTATTTGAATAGCCGCGTCCACGGTATTGGACACAGTCCGCACTAGGTCACACTGAGTGGTCAACCGTAGTAATAATAATAATGATGGAAGAACGTGTCTTATGTTCGGAAGTGCTCGATGGATCATGAGTATTCCGAGGGTTGCGGGACAACCCGGAAGAGAGTAAGTTGATATTTTGTAACAGTAAGTAAGTAACTTAAGCACTTAACATGTTTATTGCCATGCTGTTGTTTGCTGCATCGTTTTGGTTGCTGTGAGCTTGCGAGTACATTCCAAGTACTCATCTGGCGTATCATGCCAGATGCAGGGGAAGCCGAGAACGGAGGTCCCGATGGTTCGTGCTACGCTAACTAGGTCGTGTTCCAGCAGTGTCCCTATGGGATGGAGAGTTTCACCCGTTGTTCCGCTACGCCATAGAATCACCTAGTAGTACCGAGGCCTTGCTATGTTCCATAAATAATGTAGATATTGTCATAGCACGTGTCGTGCTTCTGGCCTCGTTATCAATGTAAATTCCGAACTTGTACTCGAAGAATATTAATAAAGATCAGTTCTGTTCTGTTCCAAGTTGTTGTGTGTTTCTAGAAGACATGATCTCTGGGTTGGAAACACTGGGTAAACCGGTCCTCTGAGCCGGGGTGCCACAACGCTTGGTATCAGAGCCACGCTGACTGTAGGACACCCTAGTTAACCCCGCGCTAGAACCACGATTAGCCTAGAGTCTTGGTATGTGCTTTGCTTGTTGCATCTGGTTGCTGCAGGGCATGCATATAGTTTATTGTTGTGCTAACCGTTGGCCTTGTGAGTGTAGATGACACCAGTTCCGTACCACTACAACCATGAGCCGGCACCGTTCACTTTTCCAGTACTGCTCCGTAGCGTCTGGCTTCGACTGTATCCCAACGGCGAAGACCCAGTGTACCAGGTGTTCCGAGAGAAGCTAACTGGTTCAGTGTACGAGTATCACGCGGAGGCCTTTCTTACTGCGAGTTCGGATATCGGCAGCTACTCCCACTCTTCCAAGGGCGGAATTGCTTCTACTCCAGAGCTGGCGATCCAGTTTGCTGCGATGGAGGCTCTCACTGCCTGGCGCTTCCACGAGGTTGAGATGCAGACACATCCAGGTTTCTTTCACTACCCCACCCTGTCGCCTACGACATGGCAAGTCCTTTTTCGCACCTGTTGACCCGGCGAGTGATCGTGCTACTAGTGTTTTATCTCGTTATCTGAACGCCAGTTACCGTATGATCACTTCACTAGCTGAGGAGCTGACTCATGCCCGAGAGGCACTTGCAGCTGTTGCGGCAACATAGTCTCCTCTTCCTCCTGCGTTTTCACCCGTATATACTCCACCCGTTCCACCTTCACTAGCACCTAAGACTCCTTCTAGTTCGTTCGGACCGCCAGGCTTTTCGTTTGGTAGTCGACGTGAGACCCCGGCAGAGTGGGCCTCACTTCTAGCTACTCCAGCTGCTCTGATGCTGCGTCATCGTGCTTCTTCTCCTTTAGAGGGAGAACCTTCCCGTCAGCGTCGCCATGTTTCCTTTGATCCGGAGACCGAGATTCACATCATCAGCTTAGATTCCGAGACAGGATCAGACGACGAGGAGTCTTCAGTTTGCCAGTGTCCGTGTCACCTGCGCTACTAGAGTGGAGGCTTGAGTTTCAGTGCATGCATCGTAGCATCTCTGCATGTTTCAACTGCCGTATGAGCAGTTTTAGCCATGATAACCCCCTACTAGCTTGTCATGTATGATGTTGGGTTGCCTTGTATAATTATGTTGTTCGCTTTGTTCTTCCTTTTTATTTGGTTTCTTATCCTGGTGTCATATTGTGGTATTTCCCTTATGGATGTCGCTCATCGATTCGGTATTTTGCAATGGGAACAAATTTAGGATGAAGAGGTGTAGTAATCAAGGCGGCGATGGAACTCCCGTTCATCGATCCGCCAGACAAGCAGGACAATCACCAGAAGATTTGCCACCTCCACCACCATAATCACCGACCACTGATCAGATCATGAGAATGTTTGAAGAGAAAAGAAATCAAGAACTCATGGAATTTCTGAAAAGTATGCAGACTATGGTGGGTCAGAATCACAACAATGGGACACACTCTAAATTGTCTGATTTTCAGCGTACCAAGCCACCCAGTTTTGGTCAAGCTATGGATCCTATGGAAGCTGACGACTGGCTAAGGACCATGGAAAAGAAGCTGGACATAGCCCGCTGTGATGAGTCAGATAAGGTTCCTTTTGTCACTCACTATCTGGAAGGACCGGCAGCTATATGGTGGGACAATACAAAAATAATGTGGCCTTCTAGGGAAGATATTTCCTGGGAGAAATTCAAGGAGGTATTCCGCAAGTATCACATTCCTACCGGCATAATGAAGGTGAAGCAGAGGGAATTTCTTGCTCTTACTCAAGGGAATATGTCAGTGGGTGAGTATCTGAACAACTTTAATAATCTAGCACGGTACTCCACTCACGACGTGTCCACAGAAGAAAGAAAGATAGACCGATTCCTAGGAGGACTTAATCACACCCTCCATTGTCAACTTTGTATGCTGGATTTTCCTAACTTCCAGACTTTGGTGAACAAGGCTTTCATAGCTGAACGAGAGCATAAGTCAGGGTATGATGATCGCAAGCGGAAGTTTGAACCCAAGAAGGACAACCGTGAGCAATTTGTGCAGAAGCCACGCATCTGGCAACCAGGTCCGTCTGAATACAAGCCTGCCTGGAACAACGGCAACAACAGCATTAAGCCCGTCAGCCAGGACAAGACCTTTGGCAAACAACCAGTGCTGGAGGACTGCCACCGCAACAATACTTGCTTTACTTGTGGTCAGGGCGGGCATTACTCCAGACTGTGCCCCACAAGAAATGGGAAGCCACCGTCCGACTACAAGCCACAAGTCAACAATGTTGGACACCGCCCCAATCCGAACTTCTATCGTGGCCAAGTCCATCATATCTCCGCTGAGGAAGCCCGCGAAGCACCAGACGTGGTCCTTGGTATGTTTTCTGTTGACGACATACCCGCAATAATTTTATTTGATTCTGGGGCTTCTCATTCGTTTATTTCGCGGAGTTTTGCCACCATACACAAACTTTCTCCTTCTCTTTTGGACAAAATCATGGTGGTACAATCCCCTGGCTCCATGCTCAGAACAAATGTTATATATAAGGATCTGGAAATCTTGATACATGGAGTTAAGTTTCCAGCTACCCTTGTTGCCATTGAATCCCCTGGACTGGATATAATACTAGGGATGGATTGGTTGACACCCCATCAGGTTTGTATTAACTGTGCCACCAGGACGGTGACATTGGTTAACCCGGCAAGTCAAACAGTACAATTTACTGCTAGCAGAATGATGTCAAAGAAGGGAATGGCATTCAAAGCCACTGCTACAGATATAAATCTGATTCCAGTAGTCATTGAATTTCCGGACGTATTTCCAGAAGAACTACCAGGAATGCCACCTGATCGGGAACTAGAGTTTGCTATTGATGTTGTTCCCGGAACCGCTCCAATTTATAAGAAGTACTACCGCATGCCTTCCCCAAAGCTGGTGGAATTAAACAAACAGTTGGATGAATTATTACAAAAAGGATACATTCGTCCAAGCACCTCGCCATGGGGATCACCTGTGCTATTTGTTAAGAAGAAGGATGGCAGCCTACGGATGTGCGTGGACTACCGCCAATTGAATGAGGTTACCATTAAAAATAAATATCCGCTTCCCCGCATTGATGATCTGTTCGACCAGTTAAACGGGGCCCGGGTATTTTCCAAGATTGATCTTCGAACGGGGTATCATCAACTAAAAATCAGGAAAGAGGATATCCCCAAGACAACCTTCACTACCAGATATGGTCTGTATGAATTCACAGTCATGTCATTCGGGCTGACAAATGCTCCAGCCTAATTCATGAGCATGATGAACAAGGTCTTAATGGACTTTTTGGACAAGTTTGTGGTAGTGTTCATCGATGATATTCTTATCTATTCCAAAGAGGAAGAAGAGCACACGCAACATCTCCGTGCTATCCTGGAAAGACTAAGGACCCATCGCTTGTATGCCAAATTCAGTAAGTGTGAATTTTGGCTAAGAGAGGTGGGATTTCTGGGACATGTTCTGTCAGAACAAGGTGTGGCCGTCGACCCCAGTAAAGTGACTGCTGTATTAATCTGGAAGACGCCAGCCACGGTAACTGAAGTTCGCAGCTTTCTGGGATTGGCAAGCTACTACCGTCATTTCATTGAAGGCTTCTCAAAAATAGCCAAGCCATTGACAGAACTGTAGAAAAAGAATCACAAATTTGCCTGGACGGAAGAATGTGATAGCAGTTTCATGGAGTTAAAGACGAGGCTAACTACGGCCCCTGTCTTAGTTCTTCCAGACATTCACAAGAGCTTTGATATATATTGCGATGCTTCCAGGCGTGGAATCGGCTGCATTCTAATGCAAGAAGGAAGGGTTGTAGCATATGCATCCAGACAGCTACGACCCCACGAAGAGAACTATCCCACTCATGATTTGGAATTGGCAGCCGTGGTGCATGCATTAAAGATTTGGAGGCATTATCTCGTTGGGCAGCGATGTGAAATATACACAGACCACGAGAGTCTCAAGTATATTTTCACCCAACCCGATCTTAATCTTCGACAGAGAAGATGGCTTGAACTAGTCAAGGATTATGACATTGGAATTAATTATCATTCGGGAAAAGCCAATGTGGTTGCCGATGCTCTCAGCAGAAAACAAGGCACCATGAATGCAATGACTGAGGGTATCCACCCAAGGTTACAAGAAGAATTTGCCAAGCTTAATATGGTGTTATGCGGCCCAATTAGCCCGGATACATTGGAAATTACTCCAACACTTATGGAAGAAATTAAGGCAGCTCAGAAATCAGATAGAAGTGTACAAGAAATCAAGGAGAACATTCAGCAAGGGAAGGCCAAGTTCTTTCGTGTTGATGACCAGGGCACCTTGTGGTCTGGGAACCAAATATGCGTGCCTGATCAAGAAAACTTGAGACAGCAAATACTCAGGGAGGCACATGAATCCGCATACTCTATTCATCCGGGAGGAACAAAAATGTACCAGGACTTAAGGGAAACCTTTTGGTGGCCAGGAATGCGGAAGGACATTGCGTACTATGTTGCCTGTTGTGATGTTTGCAACAGAGTCAAGGCTGAACACCAGAAACCCGCTGGACTACTGCAGCCTTTACAGGTTCCCCAGTGGAAATGGGATGACATATGCATGGACTTCATTGTTGGACTACCCAAGTCAACAAGAGGCCATGATGCTATCTGGGTCATCGTGGATGTACTTACTAAAGTGGCTAACTTTATTCCAGTGAAGACCACCTTCAGAGCCGATCAGCTTGCACAGCTCTACATGTCCCGGATTGTTAGTCTTCACGGAGTACCCAAGTCTATCACATCGGATAGAGGCTCCTTGTTCACTTCAGCATTCTGGCTGCGGTTGCACCAAGCCCTGGGAAGCGTGCTAAAGCATAGTACAACATATCATCCACAGACGGATGGACAGACCGAACGAGTGAACCAGATATTGGAAGATATGCTTCGGTCTTGTGCTCTCACCTATGGACTCAAATGGGAGGATAGTCTACCCTACGCGGAATTCTCTTACAATAACAGTTATCAATCGAATCTCAAGATGTCACCATTCGAAGCCTGTATGGACGGAAATGTCGCACCCCTTTAAACTGGTCCCAGACAGGAGACCACTGTATCTTCAGCACGGATTTGATGCTTGAAGCTGAGAAGCAAGTTAAGGATATTCAGGAATGTCTTCGAGCAGCCAAGTCCCGTCGAAAGAGTTACTATGACCCTAAGCATAGAGAAGTAACTTTTGAGCCTGGAGAGTATGCTTATCTCTGAGTCAAGCCCATGAAAGGAATAAAAAGGTTTCACACCCGAGGAAAGCTTGCACCGAGATATATCGGTCCCTTTCCAGTTATTGCTAGAAGAGGCAGAGTGGCATATCAGTTAGAGTTACCACCGGAGTTGTCTAACGTTCACGATGTCTTCCACATATTATAGCTGAGAAAGTGCATTGCACCTCCGATCAAGCAGGAAAATATGAGTGAGCTAGAACTGACTAAGGATTTGACCTACGAAGAAAAACCTATTAGAATTTTGGATGAGATGGAAAGAACTACCAGGAGTAAGATAATTAAATTTTACAAAGTATTGTGGGATCATGATACTGAGGAAGAAGCTACCTGGGAAACAGAGGATTTTCTGAGATCAACATATCCGCATTTGTTTCCTGAGCAACCGAATCTCGAGGACAAGATTCATCCTAAGGGGGTAGGTTTGTGACACCCTGGTTTTTGGCAACTTTTTCTTTTCAAAATCTTTCTAGTTTTATTTGCAAATTGGTTGGCTTTTAAACCTCTCCAGTTGACTTTGGACTTGGAAAACTTTTGAATTTCTCTCCAAGTGATCCAAAGCCCTCAATATATTTCCAAAATCTTGTCACACACCATCTGGATCAAATTCCAATTCTCATTTCTTTTCAAAATAATCCATTTTCTCCTTTGGGAAAATCTGTCTTCACTATGGGTTGTGAAGCAACCTATAGTTCTGATGATCTGAAAAATCCCAAATTAATACCACACCTTCTTATCATCATCTACTCCCACAAACTTCAAAAACATTTCATGGTCCAGTATAAAATTTTGTCCAAAATATTCCATTTATCTTCTGGACAGCAGTGTCCTTTTGTGAAGCAACCCATATTTCCTCAACTCAGAAAACTCTCCAATAATTCCCTGAGATACTAGGGAACTTATCTTGCCACAATATCCCAAAACATCTCCTTGTCCAGTATAAATTTTCAACAAAAATATTCTGCCAAGTTTCTGCTCCTTTCAAACCTCTGTGAAGGAAGTACTAGCTCAAGGTGTCCATTTGAGCTGAAATTTTTATGACATCTTGGCATTACCAAATAACTCCCACACACCAAATTTCAGCTCCAGAAGATCACTCATGTGAGTGCAACAACCTCACCAAGTTTTTGGACCAGTATGGCATTTGTACACGAACCATGTCCAAACTTTGATGAAAGTTTCTCAAATCTTGCCAGCTTGTAGTCCTTCCAACGTAGATCACTCCAGACATCTCTATTGGGTTCATCTCCAGCTCATCTTCTTTCCAGATCCCTCCCAAGTTACTGACCGCAAACTGTTGATGATGCTACACTTCGGCTCAGTGAGTCTCTAGACGAACTAGTGGCACGAGAGGGTTCCAGTATGCAAGGTCGACGCACCAGACATGGCCTGGCAGGCCAGCTCGCGCCGCGTGTGCCTGTGCATGCGGTGACCGCATGGCCAGCCCTGCCAAAACCACGCTCTGGGCGCCGCCAGGCATGGGTCTCATCGGAGGCCGACTACTGCGTCGCCGTACCGTGTCCCCTTGCGCCGACTAACTCTCCGCCGTCCACCTAGCCGCTCCAGGTTCTTCCCCTCGCCGGAATCGCTCCCGCTGGCCGCCATCGCACGCGGCCACTGTGGCGCCTGTGCTGTCACTGTGGCCTCGCTGGCCGTCTTCTTCCCCGTGTGCCGCCACTGCGCGCATTAACTCTCTCTGCCTCCTCCGTCACGTCACCCGTGCCGCGCCAGCCAGCGAGACGTCCTCACTCCGGCGACGTGGCCGCGGTGCCGCCCGACTCCAGAAGCTCCGCCCTGCCTATGAAAGCCCCTCCCCGGCCTCTCCTAGCTCCTCACCCCACTCCCTCCACTTCCTATCGGCCACCAGAGCACCGAGCCACGGCCGAGAGGCCCTTTGGCCTCGCCGCTCGCTGGCATTCTGCCACCCAGCCAACTCCGCCACCTGCTCGATTTGCTCCACACCAGCTCTGCCCGACCACATACACAAGCTCAGTGCATCACCACGAACTCCCCTGACCTCTTGCCTAGCCGAGACTCTGCCGGATACGCCGTCGCCGACGACACCCGAGAACAGCCGCCGTCGGAGAGGAAGGGGACGACGCCATCAGGCCGTCTCCGAAGATGCTGCGGGTACGTGGAGGACCGCTGTCATGCGCTCGTTCCATCCCTGTAGTCGCCCGAGCTCGCCGCTGTCACTATCGCCGGTGATCGCCGTCGGTGAGCTGCCCGTCTCTGTTCCTCTCTCTCTCTTTCTGTTTAAATCCCAGCCAACCCCACTTGTCAGTGACCCAGCCGCGTCCGAATCAGTATCTAAGTGGAAGAGTATTCAGGAAATACACCTTCAACGTGGCCTTTCCTAGAAATTTTAGAATTTCTCTTAAATTTCAACTTTGACCAGTAACTTTGACCATCCATTACTTTTTATCCACAAGTCCAAATCAATTGATTCTTTTTGCATTGTCTTTGTCTTGAGCCCCTCTATTTTTTGGTAAATTTTGGTATTTTTCTCACATGTACAGCATTTCTGGTGAACAGAAATGTATTATGTTTCATTTTCTTTTGCTATTTTAAATTATTTTTAGAAGGAAATCATTTTGGTTTTGAAGACCAGGAGTTTGTGGACAACCCAACAGAGCAAGGCAAGCCACATCATCCATTACATGGAGCAATTCAATAGTATTGGTTTATTATTGAATTATTTGCATTATTTTAATATGTGATAATTCATAGTAAGTTAAATTGATGCATAGCTACTGCCATATCTATTTATCTGTGATAAACAACATTGCTTGACATGCAATATTTAAAACCAAGCTTAATGGTTGATCAAGTGCCGCCGACCCGGACTTACCCGTGCAGCCACATCTGCCAGAATTGGACGGCCTTGACTTGGTCTGACCGCGTGCTCTTTTGTCGGTACCACCAAAGAGGGAGGGTTATGCGTGCGTGCTACCCTGATCAGGTAGGCGACGATAACCCTGTGAGCCAGTTGAGTTATTTGCCGGCGTCCCCGTTTGGGACGGTTTAGTTGGCCACGACGGTGGCATGTGTCAAGAGTGACACAGAGGCCACCCAGGGCATGACTCCGGGGGAGGATGATTGTCGGTGGTACGTTGGAGGAGTCACGGGTTAGGCAAGTTTCGTTGGAGCAGCACCGGTCCACCCAAAAGGGAAGTGTACCGAGGTACGGGACCAGGAGCTCCATGGTGTGGGCAAAGTGCGCAACCTCTATAGAGTGTAAGAATCTATTCGAATAGCCGCGTTCACGGTATTGGACACAGTCCGCACTAGGTCACACTGAGTGGTCAACCGTAATAATAATAATAATGATGGAAGAATTTGTCTTATGTTCGGAAGTGCTCGATGGATCATGAGTATTCCGAGGGTTGTGGGACAACCCAGAAGAGCGTAAGTTGATATTTGGTAACAGTAAGTAAGTAACTTAAGCACTTAACATGTTCATTGCCATGCTGTTGTTTGCTGCATCATTTTGGTTGCTGTGAGCTTGCGAGTACATTCCAAGTACTCACCTGGCGTTTCATGCCAGATGCAGGAGAAGCCAAGAACGGAGGTCCCGATGGTTCCTGCTATGCTAACTAGGCCGTGTTCCAGCAGTGTCCCTATGGGATGGAGAGTTTCACCCGTTGTTCCGCTACGCCGTAGAATCACCTAGTAGTACCGAGGCCTTGCTATGTTCCATAAATAATGTAGATATTGTCATAGCACGTGTCGTGCTTCTGGCCTCGTTATCAATGTAAATTCCGAGCTTGTACTCGAAGAATATTAATAAAGATCAGTTATGTTCTGTTCCAAATTGTTGTGTGTTTCTAGAAGACATGATCTCTGGGTTGAATACACTAGGTAAACCGGTCCTCTGAGCCAGGGTGCCACAGTCAAGTGGGCAGGCGGGATGGTAGAGCTTGTCGGGGCACATGGCGACCCGTGGCTGAAGAAACAACTTTATTGACACCCGTCCAAGTGGCGTGTCAATGGAATAGAAAGTAGCTAGGCGACCGGAATAGGTGGAGTTGGGTTCCCTTGCCGGCATGCCTCCCCAGCGTGCCACCTAATGGAGCATTTATTTCTTTTGTCCTAATCCATCTGTATTAGGTATGATAGCACTGTTGCTGTCACTTCACAATGTAATTATGGTTTTGCCACTGTCGTAGCCGCTTTCACCTATAAAAGTAGGCCCACGGCAACCTTTACAAGGGTCGACACCCTGCCCAATTGCACTAAGTAGCTGCACCTCCGAGCTCCTTGCCGGCAAGGTTGCACACTCTTGTAACTTGGGCATTTCACCACCATAATCCACCAAAGCGGGAGTAGGGTTTTACGCCTCACGGCGGCCTAAACCTGGGTAAATTCCTTGTGTGCTTTGCTGCTGTATCTGCTCTTCGTGTATTGTGATTCCCACAGCCGAACCGCAAAGGGACCTTGCTGGTCCCATAGCTTGTCATACTTCAACATTTTTGGCGCGCCAGGCAGGGGGATCGCATACGTGAATCTGCTCCAGTAGTGTAGGTGTTAGCTTCATTGTCCATGGCGCCCAAGAAGGCCAAGGGCGCGGCCGCTACTCCTCCATCTACATCCAAGTTGCCGTCCCAGATGTCCGCAGGCGGCGCAGGCAGCATAGGTGGCACAGGCGGTGTGGACGCAGGCGGCAGAGGCGGCCAACATCAGCATCGTTCTGGTGATCCTAGTCACCAGAGCGGCAACGTCCGGAGTGTTGTGAGCCAAGATCATGTTGTCGCCACGTCCAAAGGCGGCATTGCGACGTCTAAGGGCGGCATGACAACATCCAAGAATAGTGCAATGAAGCACACATCAAGGCCATCGCAAGATGGACGTGACACACTTCCCCACGACGCTGGCGGCTCCGGTAGACGTCAAGACAAGAACCCTGAGCATCCTTCCCAAAATGCTCACGGGCAACCTCTGCACTAGCCTGCCAGTGAAAATGGCCCACAGTAGCAGGTCCGGGATGGAGCTCCTTCTGGCTCTATCAGCAGTCAAGATCTGTCTCATTCCTCGCGCCTAGTCATGCTGAACACGCCGGCAGAGGCCATGGCACGGGCCCAAATGTTGTTGAACTTCCCTCCAACGCCAGAGAAGATGGACCAGTGGAGAGCCACTAGCCAGAGTCTCATCAGCTTTGCCAACAACGATGGGGTAGAGCTAGCGGGACCTTCACGGCGACAGCCAATTGCTCCGGCAAGGGCAACTGACGAACGGACTGGAGGCGTCGCACAAACGGTGCAATCTCCTCCATAGCAACACTGGCAAGATAGGCGAACCGATGCACAGGACGACGTGTCCATGGCGTCGTCAGATCCCCGAGGCCGGCAAGATCAACGCCAAGTGCTGCAAGACCGGCGAGTCGAAGATGCACGTACAACCATCGAGCGGCGCCGGGAAGCACATCGTTAGTCAGATGATCGTGCCGGACCGGCAGTGAACGAGCCTGCGCCGGTACCCTGGGTGTTTGCCGTACGGCGTAGACTGCTAGCATTTACCCATGAGTTGTGGCAAGTTCGCTGGCCCTCCTCCAGGAGCTTCAAGCCGGACTTGCCAGACAAGTATGACGGCAAGATCAACCCGTCAGAGTTCCTCGGTATCTACACCATAGCTGTCCAAGCTGCGGGTGGTAGAGACGAGAAGGTTCTCGCCAACTACTTCCCATTGGCGCTCAAGCCCAATGTGAGGTATTGGTTGATGAACTTACCGGAGTGCTCAATCTCGTCTTGGGTAGACCTATGCCATCAATTCGTTGGTGCTTACCGTGGAGGCCACAAGCTTCCCAGTCAACCCAGTGATTTGCATGTGATCCCACAGAGAGATGGTGAGCTGCTCCACAAGTATATACAGAGATTCAGTCATGTGCACCACAACATCCCAGACGTTCACCCTGCTGCCGTCATTGCCTCATTCCACACGAACATGCGCAATCGGAGGATGCGGGAAGAGATGAGCATTAACAAAGTGAGGGATATCGCCGAGCTATATGCTCTGGCCGACAAGTGTGCACGTGCTGAAGAAGGAAGGAGACTTCCTGGGGAGGATGCAGGAGCCGCTGTTGATTCAGAGGATGATGATGCAGCCACCCCAAAGAAGAAAAACCGCAAGCGCAATCACAAGCGAAAAGGTAAAGCAGTCATGGTTGTCGAAGGGTCTGGAGACACCACAAGAAGCAGAAGACCGAAGGTGCCGGCAAGGAGGTTTCTGCATGTACCTGTGGTCAGGAAGTTGCTGCCGGCGAGAAGACTGACAGTCCATACTGCAAGATCCATCGCACAGCTGGTCATGATCTTCAGGAGTGCCGGCAAGTCGAGCACCCTGCTGAAAAGCAGAAGCTCGAGTATGAGAAGCGTGACAAGGAGAAGGGCCAGAACGATGCTGGTGGGTCCGGTAAGAAAAATCGTGGCAACCGCGGGGTCCGCCATGGCAAGGCCGGCAAGCAAAAGGAGAAACTCGCACGTGGCTGTGACAAGAAAGAAGGAGAGGAAGATGATGGTGATGACGACGAGGATGAGTCTGAGCAAGAGTTCCAAAATGTTGTGGACGCTATGTGCATTGACGAAGGTGCATCTTTGCACTCCTCTCACCGGCAGCTCAAGCAGTGGGCCCATGAGATCAATGCTGCAGAGCCGACAACCGCAGCATAGAAGCCATTGAAGTGGTCTAACACCCCCATTATCTTTGATGCCGAGGACCATCCTGATCGCACCACTGCGGTTGGGTGTTTGCCGTTATTGGATCACCGACAATCCGCAACCTCAAAGTCACAAAGATGCTGGTTAACGGTGGCGCTAGTCTGAACTTGATCTCTCCAGAGGTGATCAAGAGGCTGCAAATTTCTGACGAAGATCTCCAAGAGACAAGATCGTTTCAAGAGTCAATCTGGGAAGGACCAAGCCCAAAGGCCGGATAACATTGCCGGTCACTTTTGGTAACGAGCTCAACTACAGAATAGAAAAGATAGTCTTCAACGTCGTCAAGATTCCATTGCCTTATAATGGAATTCTTGGTCGCCCTGTCCTGGCAAAATTCATGGCAGCATCACACTATGCTTACAACACATTGAAAATGCCAGGGCCCATGAGTGTGATCACCATCCACTCCGACAAGAAGGACGCAGTAATTTGCACCGACAAGTTATACCGGGAAGCAGTCGCAGCATCTACCGGCAAGGTACTTGCTCCTGCCGACAAAGCTCCAGGGGGAAGAAGACCGGCAAGTCCTTCGGTAAGACCTCCGAAAAGCGTACTGCAGAGTGTAGCACGTCCGTTGAGGAGCCAGATGTTGGGGAACGGAGCATGAATTTAAAAAAATTTCCTATGCTCACACAAGATCTATCCATGGAGATGCATCGCTACGAGAGGGGAGAGTGTGTCTACGTACCCTCGTAGACCGTTTAGCGGAAGCGTCTCACAACGCGGTTGATGTAGTCGAACAATCCTTCGAGCTCCACCGATCGAGTACCGAACGTACGGCACCTCCGAGTTCTACACACGTGCAGCTCGGTGACGTTCCTCGCCTTCTTGATCCAGCAAGACGTCGAGGAAGTAGATGAGTTCCGTCAGCACGACGGCGTGGCGACGGTGACGGTGAAGTAATCTCGGCAGGGCTTCGCCTAAGCTCTCCGAAAATATGACCGAGGGTGTAAACGGTGGAGGGGGGGCACCGCACACGGCTAACAATGAATCGTGTTCTTTGGGGTGCCCCCTTGCCCCCGTATATAAAGGATGAGAGGGAGGAGGCCGGCCCCCTAGGGGTGCACCAAGTGTGGGGAGTCCTACTAGGACTCCTTAGTCCTAGTAGGATTCCACCTCCCATACGGAGTAGGAAAGGGGGAAGGGAGAGGGAAAGGAAAAAGGGGGCTGCGCCCCCTCCCCTAGTCCAATTCGGTTTGGGCAAGGGGGGGCGCGCGCCTCCTCACGTGGCCTGCCTCTCCTTTTCCCGTATGGCCCAATAAGGCCCATTACTTCTCCCGGTGAATTCCCGTAACTCCCCGGTACTCCGAAAAATACCCGAATCACTCGGAACCTTTCCGACGTCCGAATATAGCCTTCCAATATATGAATCTTTACCTCTCGACCATTTCGAGACTCTCCGTCATGTCAGTGATCTCATCCGGGACTCCGAACAAACTTCGGTCACCAATCACATAACTCATATAATACTAAATCGTCATCGAACCTTAAGCGTGCGGACCCTACGGGTTCGGAAATGATGTAGACATGACCGAGACGGCTCTCCGGTCAATAACCAACAGCGGAACCTGGATGCTCATATTGGTTCCTACATATTCCACGAAGATCTTTATCGGTCGAACCTCATAGGACAACATACGTTGTTCCCTTTGTCCGGCGGTATGTTACTTGCCCGAGATTCGATCGTCGGTATCCAATACCTAGTTCAATCTCGTTACCGGCAAGTCTCTTTACTCGTTCCGTAATACATCATCTTGCAACTAACTCTTTAGTCACGGTGCTTGCAAGGCTTCTGTGATGCTGTATTACCGAGAGGGCCCAGAGATACCTCTCCGATAGTCGGAGTGACAAATCCCAATCTCGATCCATGCCAACTCAACAAACACTTTCGGAGATACCTGTAGTGCACCTTTATAATCACCCAGTTACGTTGTGACGTTTGATACACCTAAAGTATTCCTACGGTATCCGGGAGTTGCATGATCTCATGGTCAGAGGAACGTGTATTTGACATAGTGAAAGCAATAGCAATAAACTGAACGATCATTTGCTATGCTAACGGTTGGGTCAAGTCCATCACATCATTCTCCTAATGATGTGATCCCGTTATCAAATGACAACTCATGTCCATGGTCAGGAAATCTTGACCATCTTTTGATCAACGAGCTAGTCTAGTAGAGGCTTACTAGGGACTCAGTATTTGTCTATTATCCACACATGTATTAAGTTTCCGGTCAATACAATTCTAGCATGAATAATAAACCATTATCATGAACGGAGAAATATGATAATAAACACTTTATTAATTGCCTCTAGGGCATATTTCCAACAGTCTCCCACTTGCACTAGAGTCAATAATCTAGTTTACATCTCCATGTAATTAACATCCAATCAGTTCTAGGGCTGATCATGTTTTGCTTGTGAGAGAGGTTTTAGTCAACGGGTCTGCAATATTCAGATCCGTGTGTTCTTGGCAAATCTCTATGTTATATGTAGATGCTGCTACCACACTCTGTTTGGAGCTACTCCAAAAAATTTCCCCACTATACTTATCCGGTCTGAGACTCATAGTCTTTCGGATCAGTGTTTAAAGCTTGCATCGACGTAACCCCTAACGACGAACTCTTTATCATCTCTATTCCCGAGAAATTCTTCCTTAGTCATCTTAAGGATAATTTGACCGCTGTCCAGTGATCTACTCCTGGATCACTTTGGTACCTCTTTTGCCAGACACATGGCAAGGCACACAGCTTGGCATACTTTATAGAACCTATGGCCGAGGCATAGGGGATAACCTTCATCCATTCTATTTATTTTGCCGTGGTCGAGATTTGAGTCTTACTCAACTTCACACCTTTCACCACAGTCAAGAACTCCTTCTTTGACTGATCCATTTTGAACTTCTTCAAAATCTTGTCAAGGTATATGTTTTGTGAAAGTCATATGAGGCGTCTCAATCTATCTCTATAGATTTTGATGCCTAACATGTAAACAACCTTTACCTAGATCTTCAAGTCTTACTCCACTTCACACCAGCCAAGAACTTATTTCTTTTGACTTGATCCATTTTGAACTTCTTCAAAATCTCATCAAGGTGTGTGAAAATCTTTTTTTATTAGGTGTCTTGATCTATCTCTATAGATCTCGATGCCCAAACTATGGATAACTCAAAACAGGTTTTTATTGAAAAACTCCTTTCAATTAATTCTTTATGCTTTCCAGAAATTCTACATCATTTCCAATCACATATACTTATTAGAAATGTTATAGAGCTCCCATTCACTTTGTTGTAAATACAAGTTTCTCCATAAACTTGCATAAACCCAAACGCTTTGATCACTTCATCAAAGCGAGTATTCCAGCTCCGAGATGCTTGCACCAGTCCATAGATGGATCGCCGGAGCTTGCATACTTTGTTAGCACCTTTAGGATCGACAAAACCTTCCGGTTGCATCATATACAATTCTTCCTTAAGGAAACCATTAAGGAATGCCGTTTTGACGTCCATTTGCCAGATTTCATAATCATAAAATGCGGCAATTGCTAACATAATTTTGACAGACTTTAGCATCGCTACGGGTGAGAAAGTCTCATCGTAGTCAACTCCTTGAACTTGGTGATAACCTTTAGCAACAAGTCGAGCTTTATAGACGATGACATTACCATCAGCGTCCGTCTTCTTCTTAAAGTTCCATTTATTTTCAATAGCTCGCCGTTCATTGGGCAAGTCTACCAAAGTCCATACTTTGTTCTCATACATGGATCCTATCTCGGATTTCATGGCTTCAAGCCATTTCTCGGAATCCGGGCTTGCCATCGCTTCTTCATAGTTCGAAGGTTCATCGTTGTCTAGCAACATGACCTCCAAGACTGGATTTCCGTACCACTCCGGTGCGGAACGTGTCCTGGTTGACCTTCGAAGTTCAGTAACAACTTGATCCGAAGTTTCATGATCATCATCATTAACTTCTTCTCTGGTCTGTGTCGGTGTCACAAAAACTTCTCTCTGTGGCGTACTACTATCCAGAGGAGGTACAATTACCTCATCAAGTTTCTACTTTCCTCCCACTCACTTCTTTCGAGAGAAAACTCCTTCTCTAGAAAGGATCCATTCTTAGCAATGAAAGCTTTGCCTTCGGATCTGTGGTAGAAGGTGTACCCAACAGTCTCTTTTGGGTATCCTATGAAGACGCACTTATCCGCTTTGGGTTCGAGCTTATCAGGCTGAAGCCTTTTTGACATAAGCATCGCAGCCCCAAATTTTCAGAAACGACAGCTTAGGTTTCTTGCCAAACCACAGTTCATACGGTGTCGTCTCAACGGATTTAGACGGTGCCCTGTTTAAAGTGATTGCAGCTGTCTCTAATGCATAAACCCAATGTGGCAAATCGGTAAGAGACATCATAGAACGCACCATATCCAATAGAGTACGATTACGACGTTCAGACACACCATTACGCTGTGGTGTTCCTGGTGGCGTGAATTGTGAAATAGTTTCACATTGTCTTAAGTATATGCCAAACTTGTAACTCAAATATTCTCTTCTTCGATCAAATTGTAAGAACTTTATTTTCTTGTTACAATGATTCTCTACTTCACTCTGAAATTCTTTGAACTTTTCAAATGTTTCAGACTTACGCTTCATCAAGTAGACATAGCCATATCTACTCAAATCATCTGTGAACGTGAGAACATAACGATATCCACCGCGCGCCTCAACACTCATCGGACCGCATACATCGGTATGTATTATTTCCAATAAGTCTGTTGCTCGCTCCATTGTTCCGGAGAACGGAGTCTTAGTCATCTTGCCCATGAGGCATGGTTCGCATGTCTCAAATGATTCATAATCAATTGATTCCAAAAGTCCATCTGCATGGAGTTTCTTCATGCGTTTAACACTGATATGACCTAAGCGGCTGTGCCACAAATATGTGGTACTATCATTATCTTTTGGCATTCGTGTTATGAACATATGTATTACTACGATCAAGATTCAATAAACATTTCATTTTAAGTGCATGATCATCAATGATATTATCCAAATAAATAGAATAACAATTATTCTCTGAAATTGAATAATCGTCTTGCAATAAACACTATCAGATATAATGTTCATGCTTAACGCAAGCACCAAAGAACAATTATTTAGGTTCATCACTAATCCTGAAGGTAGAAAGAGCGTGGCGATGGTGATCATATCAACCTTGGAGACACTTCTAATGCACATCGTCACCTCGTTCTTAGCTAGCCCTCGTTTATTCCGAAGCTCCATGTTTCAAGTTGTAAGCAACTGAACAAGTATCAAATACCCAGGTGCTCCTACGAGTACTAGTAAGGTACATATCAATAACATGTATATCAAATATCTTTGTTGACATTGCCAGTCTTATTATCTGCCAGTTACTTTGGGGAAGTTCCGCTCCCTCTGACATTTCCCTTTGCAATAGGAGCACTAAGTCTCGGGTTTGGTTCAGCCTTGGGTTTCTTCGCGTGAGCGGCAACTGTTTTACCGTTCTTCTTGAAGTTCCCTTTTCTTTCCCTTGCCCTTCTTGAAACTAGTGGTCTTATTAACCATCAACACATGATGCTCCCCTTTTTTTTGATTTCTACATCCGCAGATTGTAGCATCGCGAATAGCTTAAGGATCTTCTATCCCTTGCATGTTTATAGTTCATCACGAAGATCCAGTAGCTTAGTGATAGTGACTAGAGAACTCTATCAATCACCACTTTATTTGGAAGTCTAACTCCCACTTAATTCACGTGATTGAAGTACTCAGACATTCTGAGTACATGCTCACTAACGGAGCTGTTCTCCTCCATCTTGTAGCTATAGAACTTTTCGAAGGTGTCATACCTCTCGACCCGGGTGTGAGCTTGAAAAACAAATTTTCAGCTCTTGGAACATCTCATATCCTCCGTGTTGCTCAAAACATATTTGGAGCTCCGGTTCTAAGCCGTAAAGTATGGCGCACTGAACTATCGAGTAGTCATCTTTTCTTGTCTGCCAGACGTTCATAACGTCCTCAGACGAAGCCGTAGGGGTATTTCACTGAGCGGTGCATTAAGGACATAAGCCTTCTGTGCAGCAGTGAGGACAATCCTCAGATCATGGACCTAGTCCGCATAGTTGCTTCCATCAACTTTCAACTTCGTTTTCTCTAGGAACATAATAAAAACAGGGGAACTACAGCGCGGTCTATTGATCTACAACATAAATTTGCTAAGACAAGTAAGACTATGTTCATGACAATTGAAGTTCAATTAATCAAATTAATTAAGAACTCCCACTTAGATTAACATCCCTCAAGTTGTCTAAGTGTAACATGATCCACATCAAGTAAACCACGTCCGATCATTACGTGAGGTCGATTAGTTATCAATGGTGAACATCTTTCATGTTGATCATATCTACTATATGACTCATGTTCGACCTTTCGGTCTCTTGTGTTCCGAGGCCATGTCTGTACATGCTAGGCTCGTCAAGTTTAACCCAAGTATTCTGCGTGTGTAAAACTGGCTTACACCCGTTGTATGCGAACGAAAGAATCCATCACACCCGATCATCACGTGGTGCTTAGAAGCGTCAAACCTTCGCAACGGTGCATACTAGGGGAGAACACTTATCTTGAAATTTAGTGAAGGGATCATCTTATAATGCTACCGTCGTCCTAAGCAAGATAAGATGCATAAAAGGATTAACATCACATGCAATTCAATATATGTGACATGATATGGCCATCATCGTCTTGTGCTTTTGATCTCCATCAGCAAAGCACCGTCATGATCTCCATCGTCACCGGGTTGACACCTTGATCTCCATCGTAGCGTCGTGACACCTTGATCTCCATCGCAGCGTCGTGGTCGTCTCGCCGGCTATTGCTACTACTACTACTGCTAACTCATAGCGGTAAAGAAAAGCAATTACATAGCGTTGGCATTGCATACAATAAAGAGACAACCATAAGGCTCCTGCCGGTTGCCTGATAACTTACAAAACATGATCATCTCATACAACAACTTATATCACATCATGTATTGACCATATCACATTACCAGCATACCCAGCAAAAACAAGTTAGACGTCCTCTACTTTGTTGTTACAAGTTTTACGTGGCTGCTACGGGTTTGCAAGAACCGTTCTTACCTACGCAAAACCACAACGTGGTGTAGTGATTGCTTTTTGATCTTCTAAATGAACCCTCTTCATTGAAACCGATTCAACTAAAGTGAGAGAGACAGACACCCGCCAGTCACCTTTATGCAACGAGTGCACTTAGCGGTGAAACCTGTCTCGCGTAAACGTACGCGTAATGTCGGTCCGGGCCGCTTCATCTCACAATACCACCGAATCAAGTAACAACTAGTAACGGCAAGCAATATGTATACACCCACGCCCACAACTCACTTGTGTTCTACTCGTGCAAAACACATCTACGCATAGACCTGGCTCGGATGCCACTGTTGGGGAACGGAGCATGAATTTGAAAAAAATTCCTACGCTCACACAAGATCTATCCATGGAGACGCATCGCTACGAGAGGGGAGAGTGTGTCTACGTACCCTCGTAGACCATTTAGCGGAAGCGTCTCACAACGCGGTTGATGTAGTCGAACAATCCTTCGAGCTCCACCGATCGAGTACCGAACGTACGGCACCTCCGAGTTCTACACACGTGCAGCTCGGTGACGTTCCTCGCCTTCTTGATCCAGCAAGACGTCGAGGAAGTAGATGAGTTCCGTCAGCACGATGGCGTGGCGACGGTGACGGTGAAGTAATCTCGGCAGGGCTTCGCCTAAGCTCTCCGAAAATATGACCGAGGGTGTAAACGGTGGAGGGGGGGCGCCGCACACGGCTAACAATGAATCGTGTTCTTTGGGGTGCCCCCTTGCCCCCGTATATAAAGGATGAGAGGGAGGAGGCCGGCCCCCTAGGGGTGCGCCAAGTGTCGGGAGTCCTACTAGGACTCCTTAGTCCTAGTAGGATTCCACCTCCCATACGGAGTAGGAAAGGGGGAAGGGAGAGGGAAAGGAAAAAGGGGGCTGCGCCCCCTCCCCTAGTCCAATTCGGTTTGGGCAAGGGGGGGCGCGCGCCTCCTCACGTGGCCTGCCTCTCCTTTTCCCGTATGGCCCAATAAGGCCCATTACTTCTCCCGGTGAATTCCCGTAACTCCCCGGTACTCCGAAAAATACCCAAATCATTCGGAACCTTTCCGACGTCCGAATATAGCCTTCCAATATATGAATCTTTACCTCTCGACCATTTCGAGACTCCTCGTCATGTCCGTGATCTCATCCGGGACTCCGAACAAACTTCCGTCACCAATCACATAACTCATATAATACTAAATCGTCATCGAACCTTAAGCGTGCGGACCCTACGGGTTCGGGAATGATGTAGACATGACCGAGACGGCTCTCCGGTCAATAACCAACTGCGGAACCTGGATGCTCATATTGGTTCCTACATATTCCACGAAGATCTTTATCGGTCGAATCTCATATGACAACATACGTTGTTCCCTTTCTCCGGCGGTATGTTACTTGCCCGAGATTCGATCGTCGGTATCCAATGCCTAGTTCAATCTCGTTACCGGCAAGTCTCTTTACTCGTTCCGTAATACATCATCTTGCAACTAACTCTTTAGTCACGGTGCTTGCAAGGCTTCTGTGATGCTGTATTACCGAGAGGGCCCAGAGATACCTCTCCGATAGTCGGAGTGACAAATCCCAATCTCGATCCATGCCAACTCAACAAACACTTTTAGAGATACCTGTAGTGCACCTTTATAATCACCCAGTTACGTTGTGACGTTTGATACACCCAAAGTATTCCTACGGTATCCAGGATTTGCATGATCTCATGGTCAGAGGAACGTGTATTTGACATAGTGAAAGCAATAGCAATAAACTGAACGATCATTTGCTATGCTAACGGTTGGGTCAAGTCCATCACATCATTCTCCTAATGATGTGATCCCGTTATCAAATGACAACTCATGTCCATGGTCAGGAAATCTTGACCATCTTTTGATCAACGAGCTAGTCTAGTAGAGGCTTACTATGGACTCAGTATTTGTCTATTATCCACACATGTATTAAGTTTCCGGTCAATACAATTCTAGCATGAATAATAAACCATTATCATGAACGGAGAAATATGATAATAAACACTTTATTAATTGCCTCTAGGGCATATTTCCAACACCAGAGACCTCTGCCGGCAAGAGCAAGAAGTCCAAAGCTGTTGCACCTGCAATGAAACAAGTCTCTGTAAAGGAAGATGGGACCGGAGGCACTTTCACCATAAATGCCACCCTTAATGACAAATAGGAAAGTGCGCTCATCGCTTTCCTGCGGGCGAATGTCGAGGTGTTTACATGGCATCCATCTGACATCCCCGGCGTTCCCAGGTAAGTGATTGAGCACCACCTTGCCGTCTGTCCTAATGCAAGACCCGTCAAGCAGAAGGTCCGAAAGCGAGCTTTGGAGCGAGAAGAATTTATAGCCCAAGAAATCCAAAAACTTAAAGCAGCAGGTCTGGTCAGGGGAGTGCTGCATCCAACATGGTTAGCCAATCCAGTGGTAGTTCGCAAGGCAAATGGAAAGTGGAGGCTTTGTATTGATTTTACGGATATCAATAAAGCATGCCCAAAAGATCCTTTTCCTTTATCGCAGATTGACCAGATTGTTGACTCCACAGCCAGCTACGATCTTCTCTCTTTTCTTGATGCCTACTCTGGTTATCATCAGATCTTTATGGCCAAGGAAGATGAGGAGAAAATGGCATTCATAACTCCATGTGGCACATACTGTTTTATACGTATGCCTTTCGGGTTAAAAAGTGCCGGAGCTACATTCACAATAGCTATCCAAATTGATTTTGGTCCTCAGCTACACAGGAATGTGGAAACCTATATGGATGATATAGTGGTCAAGACCAAGGATAAATCAACACTTATTCAAGATCTGGAAGAAACATTTGCAAACTTGCGCAAGATCAATTTGAAGCTCAATCCCGAGAAGTGTGTTTTTGGTGTTCCATCCGGCAGACTTCCTAGTTTCTTTGTGTCTCAATGTGGAATCGAAGCCAATCCTGACAAAATCAAAGCAATTGAGCAGATAGAAGCACCAAAACACATCAAGGACGTACGTTGTCTTGCCGGTTGTGTCGCCGCACTAAGCAGGTTTATTTCCAAGTCAGCAGAGCGCGCCTTGCCGTTTTTCAAAATCTTGAAAAAGGCAGGTCCTATGAAATGGACCCCGGAAGCGGAGGCCACACTCCAAGACTTAAAGAGATACATGTCCTCTCCACTAGTACTGGTTGCGCCTAAACCACAAGAGCCATTGCTGCTATACTTGGCGGCAACGAATCAAGTGGTAAGTGCTGCACTAGTTCTTGAGAGAGAAGTAGATGATGAAGAGGTAGGAACTGCAGAGCCGTGAGCCGACAAGCCGGAATCTTCTCTGGCAAGGTCAGGTGCTGACAAGTTGAGTTCAGTGCAAGCAAATGATCTAGAGCAACAAAGTGTGTCAAAGAATAAGATGGTGCAGCACCGAGTTTATTTTGTCAGCTCCTTGTTGCAAGGGGCTAGGTCAAAGATATCCTGGTGTGCAGAAGCCGCTTTTTGGCCTCCTCATGGCCTCACGAAAGCTGCACCATTACTTCCAAGCACACCAAGTTACCGTCGTCACTCGCTTTCCACTTCAGCGCATCTTGAGAAATCCAGAAGCCACCGGCAGGATAGTGGAGTGGGCGTTGGAGCTGTCGAGTTTTGATTTGAAGTTTGAGAGCACTTCAACAATGCAAAGCAGAGCCTTGGTAGAGTTCATTGCAGAATGGACACCACGCAAGATGAAGAAATACCAGAGACCTCTCTCCCCGGCAAGGAAACAACAGATGAGTGGGTCATGTACTTTGACGGTGCTTTCACGCTCCAGGGCGCCGGTGCCAGCGTGCTGCTTGTCGCACCCACCGGAGAGCACCTCAAGCACATGGTTCAGATGCATTTCCCCAGGGAGAAAGCCACCAACAACACTGCTGAGTATGAAGGGTTGCTTGCTGGTCTCTGGATCGCAGTAGACCTTGGAATCAGAAAATTGATCATCAGAGGCGACTCACAGCTTGTTGTGAAATAAGTTAACAAAGATTACCAGAGCCCGTTGATGGAAGCATATGTTGATGAAATGAGGAAGTTAGAAGAGCACTTTGACGGTCTGCAAATGGAGCACATCCCCCGTGCTCAAAATGAGATTGCCGACGACCTGTCAAAGCGTGCCGCCAAAAGATCACCTGTGGAACCAGGAACTTTTATGCTACAACTGACTCAGCCATCAGTTACACCATCAACGAAGCCATCGAAAAGAAGAAAATCAAACAATGATGTTACTTTCCGGTAGAGCTGCCAACAGCCGCCGGCAAGGACAATACTACCGACAAGACACCTCTTGCCGGTGAGCAGCAATCTCCGACAAGGCAAGCCCTTGCCATTGAGATATGCGCTCTAGCAGAGGAAGACAACCATTGCTCCTTGTTATCGAGCCACAGGCTCCGGCATGGGTGCAGCAAATTGTCCATTACCTTCAAACAAGTCAACTTCCCAAAGATCAAGAAGAAGCTGAATGAGTAGCCCGGTAGTCAAGTATGTACCAATTTGTTGACAGCATTCTGTACAGAAAGAGACCAAATGGGGTGAAATTGAAGTTCATTTGCCGGGAAGATGGACAAGCGCTACTGGCAGAAATACATGGAGGCATGTGTGGCTCCCACATTGGCTCACGTGCCCTTGTCGGAAAAGCTTTCCGGCAAGGTTTTTACTGGCCGACATCCCTCCAAGATGCAACGGCGGTGGTAACAAGGTGTAAAGCTTGCCAGTTCCACGCGAAGAACATACATCAGTAGCTCAAGCCCTTCAAACTATCGCTCTCTCCTGGCCCTTCTTGGTCTGGGGGTTCGACATCCTCGGCCCCTTTCCCCGTGCAACCGGGGGTTTCAAATTCTTGTACATAGCAATTGACAAGTTCACGAAGTGGACTGAGGTAGAGCCAGTGAGGAAGGTGACGGCACAGTAAGCTATCATGTTCTTCAAAGGATTGGTTGCTCATTTTGGCGTATGCAATAGGACATCACCGACAACGAAACCCAATTCACAAGTCGCGCCTTCACAACATACTGTCAAAAAATTGGCAGCAAGATTTGTTATGCCTCTGTTGCGCACCCGAGAAGCAATGGACAGGCAGAGAGAGCTAATGCTGAAGTGCTGCGAGGCCTCAAGACAAGAGCTTTCAACAAGCTGCACAAGTGTGGAAGACGCTGGATTGATGAGTTACTGGCAGTTCTTTGGTCTCTCAGGACGACACCAACAAATCGAGCTATCGGCCAGACACCCTTCTCCCTTGTTCATGGTGGAGAAGCGGTGCTCCCCACGAAACTCAGATACGGATCACCTCGAGTCCACGCCTTCGATGAAGCAGATCAAGAAGAGCTGAGGTATGACGATGCTACACTCCTCGAGGAAGATCATCTCTGGGCTGCTGTGCGTGCTGCACGATACCAGCAAGCTTTGCGCCGCTACCATAGCCACAAAGTGCATGCCCAGAAGCTTGAGGAAGGCGAACTTGTTCTTCATCGGATTCAGCCCACAAAGGGATCAAACAAGTTGACACCGAAGGGGGAAGGCCCTTATTGGTTAGTTTAAGTCACTAGACCTGGCTCAGTTCGTCTAGAGACCGAAGATGGCTCCCTAGTGCAAAACTCATGGAACATTGAGCATCTTCGCAAGTTCTACCCGTGAGGCGCAGTTGTCGGGCCTCCCGGCAACCTCTTTTGTACAAGTTTGCCGACAAGGCGTGTAATTCTTTGTACAGAGACGGGCGCAGAACCCGTACGTAGTGAAATAAAGCTAAGTGTTTCACAACTCTTTGTCAAAGTACATATTTACTTGTGTATGTCAAATGCAATGTTGTGTTATCTTCTATGAGATGATTAATGAACCGGCAAGGGTTCTAGCCTACTTGTTTTCTCTTCTTTCCTTTTCTAAAAGGTAGAAGGGTTCCTCCACGTGCAAAGTTTCCCGGGGGGGGGGGGGGGGGGGCAGTGGTGTAGAAACCCAATGACGTTCAAGTTATCATCAAGTACAAGAAGCATAACAAAGAAAGCTAAGTTGCAAAACTTTGAAACAAATTTCTTTGTTGATATTGACATTTTCCTTGAATAATTTCTGTTTTTGTATGAAAAACCTGCACGCAAAGGAACCTTGTCAGGATTGGCTGTGCTCTTGCTTGTTTCGAGTCCGCTCAACAATGTAAGTAGCTTTCGGAAGTCGGGCTCCGGGGACCCAAAGGTTCGAACACTGGGGTGAGCTCGTTCTACCACTTCGTCTCCTACCACGGCTAAGCGACGGCGAGGCTATGGCGAGAGCGTGCTAGCGAGGACACAGCAGTTTACCCAAGGTCGGGCCACCTTGCGGTGTAAGACCCTACTCCTGCTTGTGGTTGGGATTGCTCTGGTGCGAGAGAGAGAGAGAGAGTACAAGGTTGAGGATCATGAGAACTCCGGGCCCTCTACAATGGCTGCTCTGCCCTTTATATCGGCCTTGGTCCTCTTCCCCCTAGAAACTTAGGCGGGAAGGGTTGCCACACTTGGCGATTTTGAAAGGGGACAAGTGCTTAGGCTATCCTATCTAAATGCGGTCTTCGCCTGCGAAAGCATGATCCATGACGCGCCGGTGGGCTCGGTGATGACCTCCGCCCTGCGCGCCCGTCGTCTTGGTCTTCCTTCGCCGATCGGGCAACCTTTGGGGTTGCTTTGGAGAGTACATAGCTGGCCCTGCTCCCTTAACACAAAAGAGGAAACCATCTTCATGTGCGCCTGCTGGCTCAGCCTCTGCTGCCGCTCGTCGCCGCGCGCGTCACCCAAGTGACGGGCTCCAGACCGCGCGGCACGCCGAACGGCCTTCATCTTGAGCACCTGTGGGAGGGGGCCTCGGGAGGCCACCTCAGAAAGCCGCCTCGCGAGGCCACTTCAGGAAGCCGCCTCGGAAAGCCGCCTCGCGAGGCCATCTCGGGAAGCCGCCTCGTGAGAGGACCTCACGAGGCCATTGATGGTGGTGCTGAGCATTGCTCACTACTTCCTGAGGAGGGGGCCTCGGGAGGCCAGGGCCTCATGAGGGGTCTTGGTGAGATGCTCGATGGTGACGGCCCGCTAGGCCCACACCAGGCGTTGTGCCCTGGGCCAAAGGCAAATAGGCCTGGATACCCCGGGTTCCATGGGCCCGACAGTAGCCCCTGGGCCCGCGGCGCGCACGTTCCCGCCTACTGAGGGGCGAAACGGCGCGGGCCCTAACCGCCTGCGGCCAGGCGCGACGCATGGCACACGATGTGACGGGGGCCGCCCCCACTTCCCCACGACGCCTCGGCAACTGCCGCGCTGACATAAATCCTGGCGCGGGCTGCACGAGGCCATCATTGCCTTCCTTCACGCGCTCCATCTCCCTGTGCCTGAGAAGGCGGAGCGACGAGGGGAGTTCCGCGCCGAGAATAAAGAGGGAGAGGGGATAGCCGGTGTCCCCCACCCATCTTCTCCTTCCTCCAGCTTTCTCTGTCTTCCTGCTAGAGCCGCCACGAAAATGGCAAGGGGGAGAGGGCGTGGCCACGCTTCCGCCGCTGCATCCCAGGTTCCGCCCCGGGGGCGCGGTCGTTCCCCGACGGCTGCCGGCGCCGGGCCCAGCAGTCGCGGAAGGGGCGCCGCTCGCAGGCGCAGCGGGCGGGGCACGCGAGGCCGAGGCGGCCACGGCGGAGCGGCCGCGCTCCCGCCCCAGGCGGGGAGCCACTCGGCGGAGGCGGCACATGAGTTCATTGTGAACATGCACCGCAGCCCCTGCACCTGGCTCCGGCTCCCGGACACTTTCGCGGTGGCGATGGCGGACCGCGCGCCCTTGGGCCTGTGGGTGCAGGCCGACGGCTGCTGCAACGGCCCCTCCTGGGTGGCGACGGAGCTCACCCCCTCGGGCTTCATGTTCCTGAGGCAGGGGTGGAAGTCGTTCGCCCTCGCCCGCAGCTCAAGCGGGGGCACGTCCTCCAATTTAAGTACTACGGGGCCGCCACGCTCTTCGTGAAGATCTTCGGGCTCTCTAGTAGCCCCCTGGAGTGCTGCGCGGAGAGCGAGGATGGCAGCTACAGCGGCTCCTCCAGCGACGACGATAGCTCCAGCAGTGCCGCCCCCTCCGGCGGGGGCGGAAGCGGCGATGACTCCCCCTGCGTCAAGAGCGAGGACGAGGACTCCGACTAGGCGCACGCGACGACGACTCCGGAACCCCTGGCGGCGGGCATTGCGCGCACGGTGACGGAGTCGCACTTGCCTGCAGCGCCTTCTTGGGAATGCTCGCGGCGCCCTGCGCTGGAGTCTTGAGGGCGACGGCGCCTCGCCTAGGCCCTTTCTTTCTTTTTACCTTCCTGCATTGATCCGGTGTAGCCCCGCGGGGTCATGAAAACAGCATCTTCCATGTTTTAATTGAACATTTTCGTGATTCGGGATGTATGCATTCTCTCCCGAAGTCCTCTCGTGAGGCTACTTTTTTTTTCTTTGTTCGCCTCAGTGCTCTACGTCATCAGGACCCAGCCCCCGAGCGGGCCTTAGCCATCGCTGGTATGTCCGGTCGCGATGCCGGGACAAGGCCAGGAGGTGAGGGGCACCGGGAGCTAGTGAGGGCTCCTGAGGCGCGATGCTCAGGGAGCCCCCCTTTGGCGTGCAAGCGGCTTACGCAGAAGAAAAAACGCTACACTCAATGGGATCACGAGGGGAGAGCGCTTGAGTGATGGTAAGGGCGTCTCGCGAGGTAGTCAGACTTAGCTTTTGGCGGAGAGCGGTGTCGGGTGAGCCACGGCTCATGAGGGGCTCACGCAGCTCGCCAGGCATGCTCACGAGGCTCGGCGTTCGAAGCGTCTTCGCCTCTTGAGGCCGGCTCGTGAGGGACCGCCCGCGAGGTCTTCGCGCAGCTCAACTCCTGAGGGGCTGCATGTCGAATAGATTTCACGATAGGGGGAGCGACACACGCTCACTAACTCACCCGTGGCCGTTGCGTGAGGAGATAAGGCACCAAGGACCTTGGTGAGGTGACGTGCACGGGACCAGGCCCGCGAGCCAGAGCTCAGTTGCTTGGATTTGGCGGCACTGCAGGGACGGACCCGAGCACAGGCACCGTGCCTAGCCCCCGCTCACGAAATCGGTCAGGGGAGGGGTCGCGAGCGTGCGGCGCTCTCAGGCGGCATCGAATTTATCATGGAAATTAGCAGGTAACTTAACTCATCAGGGCGAAATCAGCAAAATCCATGACACAACCAAAAGACTGAGGCTAGGTTGCCGTGTCCGGCACGGATCATCTTGAGGTTGGTGCAGCCCGCGGGGCGTCCTCAGCCACATTTAAACAAAATCACCTTGGCGGAAGAGTTCCGATGGAGTGAGAGGCGCAGTGCGAAGTAGCGTGAGCCGTGCGAGGCGGCACGCTAGACGCGCCTGGCAGGACCGCGCTGGGGCGAGGTCATACCGCTTGGCGGGGCGCGCCAGGGGAATCCGCTCCTCCAGGGGCAGGGGGCTCGCGAGGCCTTGGGGGCTCGCGAGGAGCAGGAGGCTCACGAGGCCCTGGCGCGAAGGGCGCCAGCCTCTGGAAAGAGGCGATGGCGTTCCTCAGCCCGAAGGGCATGCGCGTGCTGCCGAAGGCGGGGCCAACGCCCAGGCCAACTCGCGACAGCTGGAAGGGGTCATGAGGGCAGAGCTGGTTGAGGCTGGTGTAGTCGACGCACATGCGCTCCTTGCCGCCCTCCTTGGGGACGACGACTGGGTTGGCGAGCCATTCGGGATGGCGCACCTCAGGAACGACTCTGGCTTCTTGGAGCTTCTGAACTTCCTTGACGATGAACTCTTGCTTCTCTGGCGCCTGGCGCCGTGCTTTCTGCTTGACCGGGCGTGCATTGGGGCACACCGCTAAGTGGTGCTCGATCACCTCCCTCGGCACACCAGACAAGTCGGATGCTTTCCAGGCAAAAACATCCGAGTTTGCCCGAAGGAAGGTGACGAGCGCGCTTTCCTATGCGGGAGGGAGGCCTGTGCCGATGGTGAAGGCAGGGCCGGAGCCGCTGCCGTCCACCGACACCTTCTTCGTCCCGGCGCGGTCCTGAGAGAACAACTGCTTCTTCTTTGCGGGGGCGGCCTCGGAAGGCTCGCCCGCGTCCTCATCGGTCGGGTGCGCGACAGCGGCAGCCTTGTAGGCGCGCTCGAGGGTGCTGGCCGCGTCCTTCTCGTCGCAGGCGACGGTGATGATGCTGCTGCAGCCGGGCATCTTGAGGACGTTGTAGGCGTGATGGGTGGCCGCCATGAACTTGTTTAGAGCTGGGTAGCCCAAGATGGCGTTGTAAGGCAGACCGATGTGTGCCACGTCGAAGTCGATGAGCTCAGTGTGGTAGTTCTTGCGGGTGCCGAAGGTGACGGGGAGGCGCACTTGCCCCAGTGGGATGGTGGAGCCATCGGTCACTCCGGAGAAGGGCCTGGTAGGCATCAGCTGGTCGTAGGGCACCTGGAGCGTCTCGAAGGTCTCGATGGAGAGCATGTTGAGGCCAACACCCCCGTTGATGAGGGTCTTGGTGACCGCGATGTTGCTGATGGTGGGGGTGCACAGCATGGGGAGTGCGCCTGCGGAGGCCGTGGACTTGGGGTGGTCCTTGGAGTCGAAGGTGCTGGCGTACTGTGACCACTTGAGGGGCCGCGCGACCTCGGGCCTCGGGAGGGCGGCGTACACCTCGCGAGAGAGTTGCTTGAAGTGGCGGATGGATGCGGGGGCTTGGGACCCGCCAAGGATGCAGGCGACCGCGCGAGGCTCCAGGTAGCCCCCAGCGCCCTCGTCAGGCTGGTTGACGTTGTTCCTCCGGGGAGGCGGCGGCAGCGGCGGGAGAGCGGCATTGGCCTGAGGATTCGCCTCACGAGGCTGGTCGCGCCAGCCCTGGCGGTAGTTGCCATTACTGTTGTGGCTGTCCCAGCGGTTGCCGCTGCGGCCACCTCCGCGGCCGGCGCCGCGGTCATTGCGGTCGTCCCGACGGCCCTGGCGCTCGTCACGGAGCAGCTTGAGCTCCTGACAGTCTTCGGTGCTGTGGGAGCGGACGTTGTGAAAAGCGCAGAGTGGCCGGTTGTCCTTCCTGGGCTCGTCGTGGTCGCGGCCGCGCTTCTGCTCGGGCTCCGCCGCAAGCACGGCAGGGCCCTTGCGCTTGACGTCCTTGCTCTTGGCCTTGGCGGCGTCGAGCGCCGCGTCGGGGTCGTTGTGGACGAAGAGGCGGCCTTCTTCAGCCTGGGCGCACTTGTCGGCGAGGTCGAGCAGCTCGAGCACGGAGTCGAGCTCGCCGTTGATGGCGAGTTTCTCGCGCATCTTGACGTCCGTGACGCCAGTGGAGAACACGGAGATGACGGCCGTGTCGAAGGCACGCGGGATCTTGTTGCGCACCTGACTGAAGCGCTGGATGTACTTGCGAAGGGTCTCGTCTGGGCGCTGCCGAACACGCCGCAGGTCGTTGATGGTGAGGGAGCGGTCCTATGTGCCCTTGAAGTTGGCGATGAACTGGCTGCAGAGCTCGGCCCATGACGAGATGGAAGCCTTGGGGAGGTTCATGAGCCAGGAGCGCGGGCCGTCCTTGAGGGCCATGGGGAACCAGTTCGCCATGACCTTGTCGTCGCCGTTCGCCGCCTCGACGCTCAGTGCGTAGAGCTGGAGGAACTCCGTGGGGTTGGGGGTGCCGTCGTAGCGCGGAGGCAGCTCAGCCTTGAACTTCGCGGGCCAGACCACGCGACGCAGCTCATGGGTGAAGGCACGGCAGCCCACGCCGCTCGAGGGGATGCCGCTAGCGAGGGTGGCGCGGTTTTGACGTCCGGCCACTGCAACGTCCTGAACGGCCTGGTCCTGGCGCTGGCGCTGCCGCTCGAGGAGCACTCGCGCGTCGGGGGGCGCGCGGCGGATGATCTGGCAGCTGGCCTCGTCTCGGTCTGGCGAGGACGCGCCACGGGACGGCTCACGAGCCCGCGTGCTATGCTGGGGCCCGGCGCGCTCGTCGTGCAGAGGAGGCGGCGGGGGAGCGCCGTGTGCTAGTTCCTCAGCACGAGACGGCAGAGGGCGGAGCGAGTGAGAAGGCGCCGGAGCGTCCCCGGCGACGTTGACGAGCTCGGCGATGCGGCCAAGCCAGGCGTCGTAGCCGGCGTCAGCCGGACGGTAGCGGAGCAGCTCGCGCGCCATGAGCAGCGCGGCCTACGGGTTCGGCGGCCCACCGTGGGCGAGGGAGGAGGCCGTGGCGGTGTGGCCGTTAGCCTGCACGGAGGGGTGCAGGGAGGAGTCCTGCTGCTCGCGGGCAGCGAGGTCGGTGGCGGCAGCAGCCTTGGCTTCGGGATGGCGGCGATTGCCGTGGGCCACCGGCTCCGTCTGAGCCACGCGGCCAGCCCTGCGCTCGGAGCGCTCGCGACGTGCGTCGGCCATGGGGTTGGTGGAGCTGAGGGCGGAGCAGAAGAACAGTAGCTTACCCCTACCTGGCGCGCCAAATGTCGAAAGTCGGGCTCCGGGGACCCAAAGGTTCGAACACTGGGGTGAGCTCGTTCTACCACTTCGTCTCCTACCACTGCTAAGCGACGGCGAGGCTACGGCGAGAGCGCGCTAGCGAGGGATGGAGCAAGGACACAGCGGTTTACCCAGGTTCGGGCCACCTTGCGGTGTAAGACCCTACTCCTGCTTGTGGTTGGGATTGCTCTGGTGCGAGAGAGAGAGTACAAGGTTGAGGATCATGAGAACTCCGGGCCCTCTACAATGGCTGCTCTGCCCTTTATATCGGCCTTGGTCCTCTTCCCCCTGGAAACTTAGGCGGGAAGGGCTGCCACACCTGGCGATTTTGAAAGGGGACAGGCGCTCAGGCTATCCTAACTAATGGTGGTCTTCGCCTGCCAAAGCATGATCCATGACGCGCCGGTAGGCTCGGTGATGACCTCCGCCCTGCGTGCCCTTCGTCTTGGTCTTCCTTCGCCGATCGGGCAACCTTTGGGGTTGCTTTGGAGAGTAGATAGCTGGCCCTGCTCCCTTAACACAAAAGAGGAAACCATCTTCATCCGCGCCTGCTGGCGCGGCCTCTGCTGCCGCTCGTCGCCGCGCGCGTCACCCACGTGACGGGCTCCAGACCGCGCGGCACGCCGAACGGCCTTCGTCTTGAGCACCTGCGGGAGGGGGCCTCGGGAGGCCACCTCGGAAAGCCGCCTCGCGAGGCCACTTCAGGAAGCCGCCTCGGAAAGCCGCCTCGCGAGGCCACCTCGGGAAGCCGCCTTGTGAGAGGACCTCGCGAGGCCGTTGATGGTGGTGCTGAGCATTGCTCGCTACTTCCTGAGGAGGGGGCCTCAGGAGGCCAGGGCCTCAGGAGGCTAGGGCCTCATGAGGGGTCTTGGTGAGATGCTCGGTGGTGACGGCCCGCTGGGCCCACGCTAGGCGTTGTGCCCTGCGCCAAAGGCAGACGGGCCTGGATACCCCGGGTTCCATGGGCCCGACAGTAGCTGCGCCAAGACCGAGCAGTGTTAACTGTACCGAGAAGCGGCATTTCCGGCAAGCTGCTAAGGACCCGTTCCTCAAGCGCTGTTGGCTAGAATGTGTGCATCGGGAAGGTTTTTCGGCAAGCGTAGGGCACAATAACTACAAAGGAAAAATAACACAAGGAAGATGCATGCATTCAATCATTTCAGGCATAAAATTTATATCATACATATAACAAAACAGAGCTAACTTAAGAATGAATGTGTCTTTTACATGGCAGCTACCAGAACAAAGGCGTAGATTTAATTCCTGAGTTGGCCTTGTTGCCGGCTACATCTGTCGGTGATTTCATTAGCAAGGGGCGTCACAAGTTCCCGAGCAGCCGAGGTGTCGACGTTGTCGGGAGTCCTCTTGAGGATCACGGAGATATCAACGCCAGGGTTGTAGTGCACCACTTTTGTGAAGATCCTCAAGAAAGCACTGCGCACAAGCATGCGCACTTCATCAGCAAACTTCTGTGTGTGGTCCTTATGATGTGCGTCCAATGCCGTCAAGTGGCCCTCAAAGAACAGAGTCAGCGTCACACTGGCCGGTTGGTGGGAGCTCTGCTCGAAGCCCCAGCTTCCCATCTCCATAACCGCCAGCTGCTTGGTGATGCACTCAGCTATATCAACAAGCCGGCTGGTCTAGACAACCACAGAGATCTCAGCTGCACAAATTTCTCTTCGGCGTCGGTTAGAAGGGCCTTGTTCTCCTCCAACTCCTTTGTCAGGAGCCGGTTCTTGGCGTTGGCGTCGTTGAGGGATTTCTCTGAGCCGGAGAGCCTAGACAGCAGGTATTCCTTGGCATTCACAGCAGACTGGAGCTCTCTGTTTTTGCTTGCCAGCGAGGTTTGCAGTTCCGCCAAGGTGTGGGTGTTCTTCTGATATGACTCCTTGAGAGTAGCAATCTCGTTCTTGGCGGCTAGCTCTGCTTCAAGCTCTTTGATCTTGGATTCAAGCTGGACCTTTACGGCATCTGCAGCATCAACAGCATCAAGGGCCCTTTTGAGCTCGCTGGCATGTTCCGTGGCTTGAGCTTGAAGGGCTTCTCGGTGCTTCTGCTCCAGTTCCTCGATTCGCTTGGCCAGGAGAGTGTGAATTTCATCATCCTTGGCGCGAAGCTTGGCGGTAAGATCTGCTTCTCTGGCGGCAAGATCCTCCTCATGTGAGTCGAGGGCAATCTTGTGTTCGAACAAGTCGGCATTGGTTGCAGCTGCTATCTTGTCGGCCTCTTCTTTGGCCATGTCAGCAGCAGCTTGCTCGAGGACAAAGGCTTCTCTTGCAGCGGCAAGCTGGGCCTCATGTTCTTTGATATTCAGGACCCGGTCCTCATACCACATGTGGGCCTCCTCGATCTTCTCCTTCAACTTCTCCTCGGCCAATTCCACGACAAGTTGCCCTGTCTGGAGCTTCTCCCAACGCTTGCTACAGTGCTCTTGCACATCCTTGAAACCATCGCCCATGGCCTTCAAGAAAGCAAGATCTGTAGCATTGTCGTTGGTGGCGCGGACCTCTTCAGTGCTCCGAGACATAGGCACAACAAACTTGCCATCAACATTTTCGAGGGCGTCATTCCCAGCACCGGATGAGCTGGGGGCTTCAGGTTCACGTGGCTGGCCCCGGAGCATCAGAAAGTCTATTGTTGGAGGAGTAGCAGACGTGGATGGCTGGTCGCTAGTAGCCGGCAAGGTATCATCGGCTGCTCCCACATCTATGTTCATGCCAGCGCTTGGCGCTCCTGGGGCTGGAATGTCGCTAGTGGCCTTGGCGGCTTCATCTGTGGCCACCTTGGTGGCATCCTCTACAGCAGCCATGGCGGCTTCCTCCGCGGCGACCCTAGTGGCCTCGTCAGCAACACTCTTCGTAATCCCATCGACGTCAACAGAAACATCCATGTTTTCTGGTGGAGGTGGATCTGTGTAGATGGGGAAGATAGAAATGGAGTTCAGGATCAGAGTCCAAGAGAATTCAAGTTCAAGAAGACAAAAAAGAAAAATAGAAATGGAAGAAAAGCACTCAAGGGAAGTTGGTTACCTATGTTGGTCTGTTGAGGGGGGACAGCTTCCTCTCCAGCAACATTTTTTGCCGTCGCCTGGCTACCGGTAGTTCCACTTGTCGGCACGTCCTCAGTGCGGACGGGCTCATCGATGGTGATCCTTCCTGGCAAGCTGCTCTCTGGGATGGTAGTTGACAAAGAAGACACCAAGGGATCAGTTTCTTGGTGCTCTTCTTCTTGACAGCCACCTTCCGTCCCCTTGTCAGCATGGGTAGTGGGGGCGTTAGCCGTGGTGCTTGCCAGCGGGTACTGAACAACAACTTCAGGAGCTGCTGTTCCCTGGTTTGTGCTGGTCGCCGGCTTGCTCGTCTTAGCAGTCCTTGGCCTCTTTCAAGACCTCTGATGCAGCGGCTCCTCATCCCTGCAAGGGTGAATAATACAACATGTTAAATCGACAAGCAACAAGTAATCAAGAGATGCAATGAGTAGAGGAAGAAGCAAGTACTTACTCTTCTTCTTCCTCCTCGAAAAGGCGAGAGAGGTTCCAGTATGCCTGATTTCTAGTGTCAGGGGCTGGGGCTAGAGGTGGAGAAGACTGGATGTGCTCCTCTGCCATTGAAGCCGGGGGCTGAGAAGTTCCTGCTTCCTCTGCAGTTGATGGAGTCCGTCGCCGAAAAGCTGGGCGCTTGCGCTGTTGTCGGAGAGGTTGCTGTCGGGGAGCTTGGACTGCTGCGTCTGTGCCAGCAAGCTCGCTGCTTGCCGGTTCATCACGCGTCTGTGTCTTCTTGGTCTGCCTTCTTAGAGTAGCGGACCTTGTTCGAGCAGGAGGAGCAGGGGGCTCTTCCTCCCTTTCCTCCTCCACCACACGCTCTTCGGTGTGCTCCTCTTCGCCGTGCTGCTCGTCGGTGTGCTCTTCTCCACCTTCCTACGACTCCGCGCGTTCCTCGTCGCCTTCAGGCTTGTCGGCATACTCACCCTCATCGGTGTAGGCAACCACTGCCTTGGAGTGTGAAGCCTTCTTCAATTCCTCCGCCCTAAAAGTGATGAACTCAGACTCGTCTTTGGTGGGGTGGATCTTGTCATTCTCTTCTCTGACGGGCATCTCTGTCAATTTGGTGAACCAGGCTTTAACCCCAGCCTTGCCGGACACCCTCCAGTCTGCTAGGACACCCCTGCCATTGCATGCCAACATCATTGCTAGGTTGGAGTCCTTGGCGGCATTGTTGCACAAGGGAATTACCGTCGCCGGCAAGGTAAACTGGCAACCCTTGTTGAAGAGCTGACAGATCAACTAGTAGTGCTCCATGACCGTCAAGTTATTGTGGAGCCCAGGATATAGCCGCATCATGTCGGCTAGGTTCTTGTACTCCCAAGCTCGTCGGCCTCCTCTTTGCTGCAAAGGGGCAATCCGGCGCCAGATGAAGTCTGCGCCCACCATCTCAACGGCCAACCCAGCAGCTTGAAGACCAAGGATTCAATCCAAGGCGAGGCCGAGCTTGTCGTCATTGGGGCCTACGTCACCCCAGCGCTGGTTCCTCATGATCTTCTCAGTTCTGGGAGCATAGTATGCCGGGAAGTTTTCTTGTTTGATCCAGCACCAATCTTCCCGCCATTCAGGCCACTTGATGTGAAGCTTGCCGTCAAGATAGTGTTTCTTCAACCCTGATCTCGGGATCCAGGTAACACTGCCGAAGAGGGCTTCACCGCTCTCAATCCGAGGGATGAAGTGACGGAAGAGAGGCACATTGGGTACTACCGCCACAAAATTTTCACAAAGGTGAGCAAAAACTGAAATGCAACTGATGGCATTCAGAGCAAAATCAAGCAATCTGAATCCATACGAATGCATAATCTCTTCGAAGAAATCTGAGAAAGGGGGACAGGGCCCACAGTAAAAATATTCGGTGAAGCACTGATACTTATCGTTGGTTTGGGGGCCGTTCCTGGAAGAACTTCTATGGCTTCATGGTCCTTGGTCTTCCCCGACCACACGTATGCACATCTGGTGATGAGGTCATTCTCTGTCAATGATGGCGGGAAGACGACGCTCTCCCTCCTCTGCTTGGTGATGGCAGCTTTCCACTTCTCTGCTTCTGGGTCAGCCTTCTTCGGAGCCATGGCAGACTGGGGAAGGAGGAGATTTGATGGAAAGCGCTAGCTAGGCGGCGCGGCGGCAGAGATGGATTGCAGGCGAAGGAAGCATCAATTGAGCACCACACCCGCAGATTCCCTTTTATGGGGCAGGCGCGGGGGCTGGCACTTCACTGCTCGGCGTGGTCGCACTTTTTCAGGCGCATAACCACATGTTACCGTTTCAATCCACCTCTCCCACGTCCGCATTTACTGCGCCATCGTGGGCGTGCAGTAAAGATAATCATTGTGACAATTATCCTCTACCACATGTGTCTGTGCATTGTTTTTGGGCCTAGCCCAACAATGCCTCGCACGTGTGTGTGGCCAAGGCCCGGGGGCTCCTGTCGGTGTGTTAAACATGGGTGTTCATACCCTGATGATGCACAGACAAGTTGCAGCCTTCCCGACGGCAAGGGCTTGTCAGAGGATGGCAATTCAATAACACTCAAGACTTGGTAATCAAAACCATGAAGAAGACCTCCAGGAAGGTCATCGAGAAGTACTAAAGAAATACTGAAGAACAAGATTCAAGTAGCCGGCAAGCATCGAGCCGGCAAGCTTCGGGCCGAAGACCTCAAGACCGGCAAGCTCCATCCCACCGCTCCACCGTGGCAGTTGTCAGAGACTTGCCGATAGGTGTCGAGCGGGCAGGCGGGTTGGTAGAGCTTGTCGGGGCACATGGCGACCCGTGGCTGAAGAAAGAACTTTATTGACACCGATCCAAGTGGCGTGTCAATGGAATAGAAGGTAGCTGGGCGAGCGGTCTAGGTGGAGTTGGGTTCCCTTGCCGGCATGCCTCCCTAGCGTGACACCTAATGGAGCATTTATTGCTTTTGTCCTAATCCATCTGTATTAGGTATGATAACACTGTTGCTATCACTTCACTATCTAATTATGGTTTTGCCACTGTGGTAGCCCCTTTCATATATAAAGGGAGGCCCACGTCAACCTTTACAAAGGTAGACACCCTGCCCAATTGCACTAAGTAGCTGCACCTTCGAGCTCCTTGCCAGCAAGCTTGCACACTCTTGTAACTTGGGCATTTCACCACCATAATCCACCAAAGCAGGAGTAGGGTTTTACACCTCATGGCGGCCCGAACCTGGGTAAATTCCTTGTGTGCTTTGCTGCTGGACCTACTCTTTGTGTATTGTGATTCCCACAGCCGAACCGCAAAGGGACCTTGCTGGTCCCATAGATTGTCGTACTTGGACACCTGCGATTTGTCATCAAGAAAGAACACCCACGTAAATCTGGAAAAATCATCAATTATGACCAAACCGAAAGAGTTACCCCCAAGACTCTTGTAGGTGTTGGGACCAAAAAGATCCATGTGAAGTAGCTCAAGTGGTCTTCTCATGGTCATAATGTTTTTCACGGGATGGCTTCCTCCAACTTGTTTTCCTTCTTGACAAGCACTACAAAGTCTATCTTTGTCAAAGATAACATCTTTCACACCAAGAATATGATCTCCTTTGACAAGCTTATCTAGATTTTGCATACCGACATGTCCTAGCCTTCTATGCCATAACCAACCTTTAGAAGATTTTGCAATAAGACATGTATGAGGTTGGGCTCTTTTAGTGAAATCAACAATGTATAGATCACCTGTACGAATGCCGGTAAAGACCATATTCTGATTGTCTCGACGAAACACTTGGCAATCTACTTCGGTAAATAGAACATTAAAACCAAAGTCGGCTAGTCTAGATACGGAAAGAAGATTGTAGTCAAGAGATTCAACAAGCATGATGTTTTGAATGGAGCTATCATTGGATATGGCCACCTTACCAAGGCCAAGTACCTTACCCTTGGAGTTGTCTCCGAAAGTCACATACTTGCATGGACCATCATTGCTTTCAAGCTCACGAAACATGTCTCTATCTCCAGTCATGTGATCGGTGCATCCACTATCAGGAATCCATTCCTTTCCTCCGTCCATGTAATCTCGGAGCCATGAGACTAAGATTCTTCGTAGTCTTCTCATATTCGATGTCAAATTCTTCATCTTCATCATAATAGCCATGTTCAACATTGTCATCATCACCTAGGACAATAGTTTTGTTAGTTTCATGATGGTGATCATGTTTAGGATTGTGAATTCGAATAGCTTCTATGATGACATTGCTAATAGTTACAACATCTCGTTTAGCATGCATAAGGTCACGAAGCTCAAATAAGCAATCATCAAAGTTAGGATCACTAGGTTTCATCTTGTGAAAAGCAATAATCTTATGGAGAATCTCATCAAGATTCTTTAGAGAATAATCGGGATATCGCTTTTCCAAGTCATTCCATAGGGTATAGGCACACTCAAAGTTTTGCATGCAACCAAGCATAATTTTAGGTAATCCTCTAATGATAAGATTACTGGTTGTAAGATTATGAAGCATGTTAATCTCTTCCTCATGAGTGGGATGCAAGGGGTCAATGGGAGGGACATATGGGCTATGAATATACTTGCTCAAGTTGAACTCATCAAAGATATCAAGCATTTCATCTTTCCAAAAGTGATAATACTCCCCATCGAGAATAGGCATTCTACATCTAAGACTCCCCAAAGTAGACATATCCATCTTCCTCCAATGGTCATTAAACCAAGGCTATGGAGACCAAAGCTCTGATACCAATTGAGATATCGAGAAGATAGGTAGAGGGGGCAGAATAGACACTTAACAAGGCAAAGGTGCATTTTTTAGTTTTCTTGATAATTAGGCAGATTTTGGCACTAGTTAAGTTGCAACCAATACTTTCTACACATGCATTTCTAGAGATAGGGCAGCGGAAATGGTACAACATGCAAGAGTGCGAAAAGTTAAAGAGTAGAGATAGGAAGATCAAACGCAATGAAGACACGGTGATTTTTGGCGTGGTTCCAATAGGTGGTGCTATCGCACGTCCACGTTGATGGAGACTTCAACCCACGGAAGGTAACGACTGCGCGAGTACACGGAGGGCTCCACCCACAAAGGGTCCACGAAGAAGCAACCTTGTCTATTCCACCATGGGTTATGTCCACGAAGGACTAGCCTCACTCGGGTAGATCTTCACGAAGTAGGCGATCTCCTTGCCCTTACAAACTCCTTGGTTCAACTCCACATGATCTTGGAGGCTCCCAAGTGACACCTAACCAATCTAGGAGACACCACTCTCCAAAAGGTAATAGATGGTGTTGTTGATGATGAACTCCTTGCTCTTGTGCATCAAAAGATAGTCTCCTCAACACTCAATCACTCCCTCACAGATTTGGCTTGGGTAGGAGAAGGATTGGAGTGAAAAGCAACTTGGGGAGGCTAGAAATCAAGGTTCAAATGGTTGGATTGGAATGCCTTGATCTCAACACATGAGTAGGTGGTTCTGTGTCAGAAAATGAATGGTGGAAGTGTAGTTTCATTCTGATGGCTCTCTTAGAGAGCGAGTGGTGGTGAGGGGTATAAATAGCCAGCACCCAAAATCCAACCGTTACCACATTTTGACTCAACTCGATGACACCGAAACAAAATCTCGGAGAGACCGACCTGTGTAAAAGATTCGAACGTTGGGTTTTTCGGTGAGACTGAATGGATCAACTCGGTGGCTCCGATTAGCGATAACTGATGTCTACTACACAACTTATTCTTGTAGACTCTGTTGGGCCTCCAAGCGCAGAGTTTTGTAGGACAGCAGCAAATTTCCCTCAAGTGGATGACTTAAGGTTTATCAATCCGTGGGAGCTGTAGGATGAAGATGGTCTCTTTCAAACAACCCTGCAATCAAATACAAGCAATCTCTTGTGTCCCCAACACACCCAATACAATGGTAAATTGTATAGGTGCACTAGTTCGGCGCAGAGATGGTGATACAAGTGTAGTATGGATAGTAGATATAGGTTTTTGTAATCTGAAATAATAAAAAAAGCAAGGTAACAAGTAATAAAAGTGAGCACAAATGGTATTGCAATGCTTGGAAACAAGGCCTAGGGTTCATACTTTCACTAGTGCAATCTCTGAACAGTGCTAACATAATTGAATCATATAACAATCCCTCAACGTGCGACAAAGAATCACTCCAAAGTTCCTAGCAAATGGAGAATATAAGAATAAATTGTTGTAGGTAGCAAAACCACCTCAAAGTTATCCTTTCCGATCAATCTATTGAGCCATCCCTATAAGTGTCACAAACAGCCCTAGAGTTCATACTAAAATAACACCATATGATACGCATCAATCAACTCTAATATCACCTAGATACTCCAATCTCACCACAAATATCCGTGAGTCAATTATTCGATATGCATCAAGCAATTTCAGATTCATAATATTCAATCCAACACAAAGAACTTCAAAGATTACCCCAAAGTTTCTATCGGAGAAAGTAGGACCAAAACATGCATCAACCCCTATGCCTAGATTACCCCAATGTCTCCTCGGGAATCCGCAAGTTGATTACCAAAACATACATCAAGTGACTCAATGGAATACCCCATTGTCACCGCGGGTATCCACATGCAAGACATACATCAAGTGTTCTCAAATCCAAAATATTCAATCCGATAACAATGAAACCTCAAAGGGAAAGACTCAATTCATCACAACAAGATAGAGAGGGAAGAACACCATAAGATCCAACTATATTAACAAAGCTCGTGGCACATCAAGATCGTTCCAAATCAAGAACACGAGAGAGAGAGAGAGAGAGAGAGAGAGATCAAACACATAGCTTCTGGTACATACCCTCAACCTCGAGGGTGAACTACTCCCTCCTCATCATGGAGACCGCCGGGATGATGAAGATGGCCTCCGGCGATGATTTCCCCCTCCTGCACGGTGCCGGAACAGGGCTCCGGATGAGATCACTTTGGAACAGAGGCTTGCGGCGGCAGCGTGGGAGTTCTAGGTTTCTTTCTGGGGGTTTTGGTATTTATAGGAATTTTCTGCGTTGGATTCACGTCAGGGGGGCCACGAGGGACCGACAAGCTCAGGGGGCGCACCCTAGGGGGGCGCATTCCCCAGGCTTGTGGCTCCCTCGGCCACCCCTAGTCCATCTCCGGCACTCCGTGGGTCTCTTTTGGTCCATAAAAAATCACCGCCAAATTTTCAGTCCAATCCGAGAACTTTTATTTCTGCACAAAAAACAAAACCATGGTAGTTCTGCTGAAAATAGCGTCAGTGTCATGGGAAAACGACGATCTATGGGATCGAGAGGATCCCTTTGTGTTTCGGCTGTGGGATCAATATACAACAAAGAGCAGGGCTAGTAGATGTGAGAACAAGCAAAAATTTATCCAGGTTTGGGCCACTGTGAGCGTAAAACCCAACTCCTGTTCTGGTGGTTTGATTGTATATGAGCTCAAAGGTTACAAAGAGCACAGCTTGCCGGCCAGGTGCGCGGGAAGTGCAGCTACAGCGTGTGATTGAACTAAGAGTCGACCATTCTAAGTGTAGCTATGGGCCTCCTTTTATAGGCCAACGGGTTACCACAGTGGCTAATACGGTCATTTACAGGGTATGAATAGTGACTTGCACCGTCACCACGTAGGATGGTAAAGAGCCAGCCCCCGCGCCTTCCCCATAAAAAGGAATTCGTGAAGGGCACTGCTCATTTACCCCCCTTCTCCCAATCTAGCCATCCGCCGCCTCCGTCTTCCTCCTCACGCAAGAGCAGAGCACGCCATCCGCCTCCACCGCCGCGCAGCGCAGTTCTCCCCCACAAATCTCGCCATGGCACTGAAGAGAGCCGGGAAGGCCCCGAGTTTGGCGGCGGATGAGAGGAAAGCTGCTAAGGCTGCACAGTGGCGGGCTCACGCTGTTTTCCCGCCGGTGCTTACAGAAGACGATCTGACGAAGGACTACGCGTACGTGTATGCGAGCAAGACGCAAGATCATGAAGCCACAGTGGTGCTTCCAGGATCCCTCCCTCCTACCGACGATCAATTCCATTTCTTCGCCAGGTACTTTTGCTGCGGGCTATGCCCGCCCTTCTCTGATTTCTTTGCTGAAGTGATGAATACCTTTGTATTCAGATTGCTTGATTTCACACCCAATGCGGTCACCTGCCAGTCAGTCTTTGCACACCTATGCGAGAACTTTGTGGGAATAGCCCCAAATGTTGCTCTGTTCCGGCATTTTTTTCATTCCTCGGGTCGAGGATGATGCCCTCTCCGGTAGTGTGACCTAGATTCCAAGGGGGAACTTGAAGAAATATTACTTGGAAGGCAAACTTCACATCAAGTGGAACGAGTGGCGGGGCGACTGGTGCTGGATCAAGCAGTGAGATTTTCCTGCCTTCTGCCACCTTAGGACTGAAAGGATCTAGAAAGCTACCAGCTGGAGCAATGTTGATCCTAACGACGCTAAGCTGGGAGTGGCGCTGTGCCGAATCCTCGCTCTGAAGGAGGCCGGCTTGACGATCGAGAAGGTGGGAGCAGATTTCACCCGCTGCCGGATCACCCCGCTGCAGCACAGAGGAGGTCGGCAAGCGTGGGACTACCAGGGCCTTGCTGACCCAATGCGTCTGCATCCAGGCCCCGACAAAAACTTGACGGTGATGGAGCACTACTTGCTCATTTGCCAGCTCTTCAATAGGGGTTGCATCTTCAATCTGCCAGCGAAGGTAATCCCACTGTGCAACAATACCGCCAAGGCTCCCATCTTGGTGATGATGCCAGAATGTGATGCCAGGACGGTTCTGTGCACATGGAAGGAATCCAGCAAGGAAGATGTGGAAAGCTGGTTTGCTGGCTTAGTAGAGAAAGCCATCAGAGTCGAGGATGACATGGCTCATCCGACGAAGGATGACCAGAAGGAGTTCCTAGCCTTGAGAGCTAAGGAGATCAAAAGAGTGAAGGCAACTCGTTCCCGGGCGGCCAAAGGCACCGGCAGTGGAGGAGGCACAGGAAGCCCGGCTGAACGGCAAGCCACAGTTCCGGGAACTAGCGGGGGAAGCCGCCCCCAAGAGCATGCCGAAGAGTATGCTGGTGAGGAAGAGCAGGCTAAGGAGTCTGAGGAGGGGGAAGAAGAGGAGGACCAGCCCGAGGGGTCTTCGGACGAAGAGGAGGAGGAAGAGGAAGAAGAGCCACCTCGCCCTCCTCCCGCCAAGGTGAAGATGACCGTTGCCAAGAAGCCCGCTTGAAAGAGGGCAGCGCATACCAAGCCGGCAAGCCAAGAGCTTGCCGCCGTCAAGGTATCAGCCGCAGCCTCCCGGGCGCAGCCTTCCCGGCAACAGCCTTCCCGCGCTGCTGCCCCTCGTCGACCTATCCCGCCAACCATGGAAGAGGTGGGTGTTTCACAGCCCCCAGCTCCCCTGAAGCATCCCAGGAATTCACCACCATTACCTACGACTGCAGGGATCGGGGACACAGTTCTCTATGATCTGTCAGTCCTTAGTGACCCCGACGAGGACGAAGAGTAAGCACCTCCATCTCCCCATATTTTTCTTGTAATCGTCCAAACTCTGTTGTTGAACTGATCTCTTTACTTGTTCTAGTCTTGCAGGGACAAAATGCCACTGGCGGATAGGCACAAGAAGAAGCCCAGGACCGCTGAAGAGGGCGAGATGGCAACCGACACCGATCAAGGCGCGAGTTCATCTGAGGTTGCCGGCTCAAGCCCCCCGCGTGAGGTTCATGTGCAGTTTCCGCAGGCGAGCACTACCGTCGAGTCTTCCGCAATGGAGACCAACAAGGGGTTGGAAAGCAGCCAGCCGGAAGGAGAGCGCCAAGGGGTAGACCCCTTGATGGCACCCTCAACTCCCAGGCCATCGCCAAGACCTTCACCGGCAAGGAGCAGCCCTCCTCTAGAGGAGCCCTGATGCGGAGCATCCCGAGGTCATCCCCATGGACTCACCTTCGTCACCTCAAGTGCCATGAGGACCTATGACACGAGCACGAGCAAAAGCCATCGAGAACGAGGTGACATCTCTCCTTTCACAATTTCCCTTCAACGCACATGAGACATGGATGCTACCTCAAGCGGAGACCCTATGCATACTCAGGTACCAAGAGGATCATCATGAAGAAGCTAAGGATCATGGCCGAGCGAAGGAGAAAGAGGGACGCGAAGACAAAGAAGAAAAGGAGCAAGACAACAGGAGCCTGGACGATCCGGACCGCCATCCGGATGATCCGGCCAAAGCCCGGACGATCCGGACCGCCGTCCGGACGATCCGGCCGAAGCGCACCCCGGCTACAGAACCTGCCCCGACGAAGTCGGATCATCCGGACCCTGGCCCAGATCATCCGGCCTAAGCCCGTATGTCCGGACCCCGGCCCGGATGTCCGGCCCTCCCGCGCCCGCTTCTGACTTGCCCGGACGTCCGGGCGACTGCCCGGATCATCCAGACTCCCGAAGGCCGAATCATCCGGACGACCACCCGGATCATCCGGGTACCCCGTAGCTTGTGTGTGTGTGTGAGGCCCGAGGCCCATGTAACCCATCCGTCCACTACACTATAAATACCCCCTCCTCCTCTATGTTTTAGGGTTAGCAAAGTGTTGGCTCTTGAGATTGGAGCTTTGCTCATCCATACCTCTCCCATGGAGATCAAGACCTCCATGAGACCCATGTGAGAAGATCCACTCCGGATATCAAGACCTCGACTCCTCTCCGGATCGGGATGAACTCGTTACCGTGTATCCTCCCGTGTTGACTTTGTATCGTGAATCCTCGTATGTGTATGTGGATCTAGTGCATGTGTGACTTGTGATTGTGTCAATTGAGTGATTTGTGTTCTTGTGTTCTTGCCTTTTTCCCCTCCAATTGTGAAAAGATCGATGAACTAGGGTTCCACCCTACATCATCTTGGATCAGAGCCACGTGATTCACAAATTGGAGTCCTTCCCCTCCATTTGTTACCCTCAATTTTGTTGTTTTTCCCCAATTTCGAAAATTCCCACGAAAATAGCCCCCCAATTTTTTTTGTGATTTATTCGTTTGATGATGTTTTGTTGATTTTGATCCGTGGATTTCGTGTGTTGCAAGTGGATCTACACTTCCCCACCTCGAAAACCCCTTGAAATCCTCGAATTTTTTGAATTTTTACGAATTTTCCAGCACTTCTTGCGCCCTCCCCGAGCCAGTTTGACCTGCCCGGATTGACTGGACCGGCGCCTGGATCATCCGAACGAGCCCGGATCAGCCGGACCAGGGCCCGGATCAGCCGGCCTCCTCTGAAATTGCTGATTTTTTTTTCAGACTTTTGCACCACCGCCACCGCTTCCACTTCGTTTCCCCGAGCCCCACCATAGCTTCACCACCTTCACCTATACCCCTAGACCACCACCCCATCCCACCACCACCATTTGACATTTGCATTTGAGATTTTGAGTTGCGGATTTCCGTTTCCTAGTGTGTTTCGGCTAACTAGGCACGGTTCGACATCGACTTCACTGCCACTCATCATCGCCATGGACTCGACATCGACAACGACCGTCTCACCATCGTGACATCACCACCGTAAGCAAGGACGGTAACCTCGACGACAACTTGTTCCTTCCCTTGCCATTGCATTGTTACCAAAGGCCCTCTTTTGCGTCGCTTTCCTACAAGACTAGCCATTGAGTATTGCAGGGCAACGAAACTTGTGCACTCTAGTGTTCCCAATATATCATCATATCATCTCGTGTGCCAAAATTTTGTTCCCGCATATACATCATTACTACCATCATGAGAGCATTTCGCATAAGTGGCCCAAGGAATATATCAAAAGAAAGAAAAGCTTTTAAGCAAAGAGAAAAGAGCAACAACAAGCTTGTAAACAATAGCCATAGCATCACCACATTACATATCATATTTGATCATCTTGGATCATCGTGACAAGTTCACCGGGACTCAGACATACAAAGCATACTTGAGATACAAGTTGATCGTTTGTCTCCTATAGGTTGTGCACAAGTGTCGTATCCGCCTATTAAGCAATCGTGCTAGCATCTCTCTAGTTGTGCAACACGAGCATTTCCGGGTGTTTCACATTTTGTGCTCATTCCTTGGTTCCACGACCTCATTTATCTATCCGTGTGCGTGTTTCCATGTAACTTTGCTATTGGTCTACTTGTTTCACTTGCGAATTTGCGAATCTTTCTCAACATTATTGATATCTTGCTTACAATGGCAAATATTTTGTGCCACCATCCTAACCAAACTCCTCCAAAAGCTTTACTTTTGTAGGTGTGAGAATTGACATGATCCGGTACCAATTGCACTATTTCCATAATACCATATTGAGGAATCATTGATCCATCTTCAACATTGGATAAGGTACATTGGTCTAGTTCATTCCCTTCTTCCACTAACACTTGTTTGAGAATCATGGATAGGTTGGGCACTTCTTCGAACCCTCTCTTTGAAGAGCAAGACGATGCACCGAACGACTACGTCACCAAGGCACACCTCTTTGGCGTCCAACGAGCCTTACATCAAGAAAGTGAAGCTTTGGGAGAACGCATCGAACAACTCGCCTCCGACTTTCGACAAACTCTTGACGACAATTTATCATCCCAAATGGAAGAGTTCCATGCTATGATGGTCAACCGCGCTTCTTCCACTTCGTCAAGCTCAAGATCAAGACGGCGCCACTCAAGACGCAACTCTTCGGACACTTCTTCGGATGCAAGTCCTCCACGAGCACGCTCTCATCGCCCTCAAGTACATGAAGACTGGCAAGCGGCAAGAAACCCATTCCACAATGGTTTGCAAGACTTTCTTCGAGAGCGCGAATGACAAAACCGGCAAGCACAAGCTAACATGGAGCAAGATGAAGTTCCACAATGCCAACGTCAAGTAAACCAAGACGACAACGCTCTACTACAAGAACGGGAACGTCGTGAGGAGCAAGCACTTGAAGCTCAATGTGCCCTACGCGAAGCAACTCGCAACGTCGCCAACCACCATGTGCGACAACAAGAAGAGGCCTCCCCAACACGAGCAACAAGAAGAGGTCGCAAGAAATGAGGAGTGCCAAGAGATGAGGAACCGTGCAAGAATTCCATGACCTCGACGTCAAGTCAATCAAGATGAGCACGACGAGCAAGAGCTAGAAGATCCTCCTCCAACACACGAGCGTCAAAGAGCACTACGACAAGCTCAAGTTCACCATGCCTAAATTTTTTGGTGGAAATGATCCCGAAGAAGACCTCTCATGGGCATTGAAGGTTGAATAGATATTCTATCTTCACAACTACGAAGAGGAAAAGAAGATTGCCGTGGCATCTCTTGAGTTCCAAGACTATGTTCTCATTTGGTGGGAGCAAGTTATTCAACGACGCCATGAGAAGGGCGAGCCACCAATCGCCAATTGGAATCAAATGAAGGATGTCATGCGAGCTCGCTTTGTGCCTACACACTATAGCCGTGACCTCTTCAAGAAGCTCCAACTCCTCAAGCAAGGCACCAAGTCCATTGAAGAATACTATCAAGAATTGGAGATTGCAATGATACGAGCCAATGTGAAGGAAGATGATGAACAAACTATGGCGAGATTCTTGAATGGCCTCAACCATCCCATCAAGAAAATTGTGGATTTCCAACCATAATCCAACCTCCTCAAGCTAGTGCAGGAAGCAACCAAAGCGGAGCGACAAGAACAATAGGACTACAAGTACTCCAAGTACTCTTCCAAGACCTACGGTTCATACACTCAAGCTTCAACGACTTCTACATCTCCTTCCCCGACTTGATCTACACCAAGTACCGGCGACAAGTCAAGCTCCAAGCAACTTATGACCTCTTCAAGTTGTCATACCTCAAGCTCCAAGCAAAAGCCTTCGCCATCAACAACTCCTACGGACGACATCATGATGAGTGACATCAAGTGTTTCACTTGCAAGGGACGAGGCCACAAGTCTTTTGAGTGCCCCACTCGGCGCACCATGATCGTCAATGCGGACGGCACCTATGACTCCATGAGTGAAGATGAAATGGAAGCCTTCGAGCAAGTGGCCATGCACCGCCAAGTGAATGAAGATGAAGACGCTCAAATCTTTTGCGATAATGATTCAAGCCCCGCTCTTGTTGTCTCCAAGGTCTTCACACTTCAACAACATCAAGATGAAGACCAACGTTGCCACATCTTCCATACCAAAGCGGGTATTCAAGGACGTTCCGTCAAGGACATCATCGACAGCGAAAGTTGCCACAACTTGGCAAGTGAAGAGTTATGTTCCAAGCTACAATTGGTCAAGAAGAATCACCCTCACCCCTATAAGGTCCAATGGCTAAGCGACTCGGGCACCATTCAAGTGGAGCACACCGTTCAAGTCTCCTTCAAGATTGGAGCATATGAAGACACCTTAGAGTGTGATGTGGTTCCTATGTCCGTATGCCATCTCCTACTTGGACGACCTTGGCAATTCGATCGCGGCGTCACACACAACGGACGGACCAATCACTATAGCTTCAAGATGAAGGGCAAGGAATTCATACTTCGACCAATATCACCAAGTCAAGTCATCGCGGACAAGCAAGCATCTACCCATCGTGGAGAGACAAGTGAGTGAGTGAACCACCAAAAACAGAGTGAGCGCCACAAGCCAAAAATGAGCGACTCCACGATGAACGACAAAAGAGATCTAGTTCTTTTAGCCACCAAAAGAGATTTGAGGGATGTGAGTGAGAGCCCATCAAGTGTTCTTCACTTTGTGCTTTTATGCAAAGGTGAAGTTGAGCGGACTAATACTTCACAACATCTTCCTCTAGTGTTGTCTCATCTCTTGCAGGAATACAAGGACGTGTTTCCCGGGTGAGCTACCTCCCGGACTTCCTCCTCTACGCAGAATCGAACACCACATCAATCTCTTCCCCAGTGTACCTCTACCGAACAAGGCACCTTACCGCGTCAACCCTGACAAGACCAAAGAGATCCAAAGGCAAGTGCAACATCTCATGGAGAATGGGTATGTACGCGAGAGCTTGAGCCCATGTGCCATTCCGGTAATTCTTGTGCCTAAGAAAGATGGTTCCTATCGCATGTGTTCCGATTGCCATCCCATAAGTGCTATCACCGTTAGATATCGCCATCCCATTCCACACCTAGATGGCATGCTTGATGAACTTTCTGGAGCCACAATTTTCTCTAAAATTGACCTTAAAAGTGACTATTATGAAATCCGCATGCAAGAAGGTGATGAATGGAAAACCGCTTTTAAAACCAAATTTGGCTTGTATGAATGGTTAGTCATGCCTATGGGTTTATCGCAAGCACCTAGCACCTTTATCCGTGTGATGCAGTATGTTCTTCGCAAATTAATTGGCATTTGTGTTGTGGTTTACTTTGATGACATCCTTGTGTTTAGTGAAACTCTTGAAGATCATGTCAAACACCTTAGAGAAGTATTGCAAGTTCTTAGAGATGAGCGACTTTATGCTAACATGGAAAAATGCAATTTTGGTGTTGATAAGCTCGTTTTCTTGGGCTTTGTTGTCTCATCTAAGGGTGTTCATGTTGATGAAACTAAAATTGATGCTATTAAAAATTGGCCACAACCAACCAATTTGCTTCAAGTGCGTATCTTCCTTGGTTTAGCCGGATTTTATAGATGCTTTGTGAAGGATTTTAGCACTATTGCATCACCATTGCACGCATTGAGTAAGAAGAATGCACCATTTGTTTGGGGTCCATCCCAAGATGCCGCATTTCATGAGCTTAAGAATTTGCTTACACATGCTCCATTACTTGCATTACCCAACTTTGAGAAAACTTTTGAAGTGCATTGTGACGCTAGTGGTAATGGCATAGGTGGTGTGTTAATGCAAGAGAAGCGACCAATTGCATATTTTAGTGAAAAACTCTCCGGCGCACAACTTAACTATCCTATCTATGACAAAGAGTTATATGCCTTAGTGAGAGTCTTGCATGTGTGGGAACATTATCTCCATCCACGTGAATTTGTCATCCATACGGATCATGAAATGCTTAAGTACCTAAAAGGTCAAACAAAATTGAATAAGCGTCATGCTAAGTGGAGTGAGTTCGTTGAGTCATTTCCTTATGTTATCAAGTATATCAAAGGTAAGGAAAATGTTGTGGCGGACGCTCTTTCACGCAAGTGCATGTTGGTTACTCAACTTGAGTTGAATGTCATAGGATTTGAGCACATTAAAGACTTGTATGTGAATGATGTTTCCTTTGCGATTCCTTATGCCAAATGCCTAACTCACAAAACTTGGGAGCAATATTACTTGAAGGATGGTTATCCTATGAAAGCTAACAAACTTTGTATTCCCGAGTCTTCTCTTCGTTTGCTACTTTGGCAAGAAGCTCATGGTGGAGGACTCATGGGACATTTTGGACGTGACAAGACATTCGCTAGGCTCTCCAAGAACTACTTTTGGCCAAAGATGTTTCAAGACATTTCACGCTACACCAACCGGTGCTCTACATGTCGCAAAGCTAAGTCAAAAGATCAATCTCATGGTCTATATATGCCACTTCCTATTCCATATCAACCATGGGAAGATATTAGCATGGATTTTGTTCTTGGTTTGCCTCGTACTCAAAATGGCAAAGATTCGGTATTTGTTGTTGTGGACCGTTTGTCTAAGATGGCACATTTCATTCCTTGCAACAAGATAGATGATGCTTCACATGTTGCAAATTTCTTTTGTAGGGAAATCCTGAGATTGCATGGAGTGCCCAAAACGATTGTATCGGACCGCGACGTGAAGTTCCTAAGCTACTTTTGGAAGACCCTATGCGCCAAGCTCGGAATCAAGCTAATATTCCCTTTGGCATACCATCCACAAACCGATGGCCAAACGGAGGTCACAAACCGGACGCTATCCACACTCCTTCGCGTGTTGATCAAGAAGAACATAAGGGAGTGGGAGGAATGCTTGCCCATTGCCGAGTACGCCTACAATCGAGCAATACATTCGACTACCGGCAAGTCCCCCTTCGAGGTCGTCTACGGCTTCAACCCGTTGTCTCCATTGGACATCCTACGGTTATTGGCAAAGATCAAGACTCTACATTTTTGGTTTAGTGATCCAAGATCACATTGAGTCCATAGGAAAGCCAATACTATTAAAAGGGGATGAGGTGTTGCTTAATGGTCTTTTTGCTCAAGTGCTTAGTGACAGTATTCCTAAACCCTCAACCACTATCTCTACCCAAATATGTCCTAAACCTAAAGTCCAACTCGGCCCCACCGAAATTTCCAATCCGGCCCCACCGAGTTCATCCAAGACTTAGCCACTGCCAAACCCTAACAAATCGGATCCACCGAAATGGATCTCGGTCCCACCGAGATGGCCTTGCCAACTCTCTGTAATCGTTTGCATTTACTTCGGTCTCACCGAGTTTGCAAATCGGTCTCACCGAGATGGCTTGCCAAGTCTCTGTTGCCTTATTGCTTCGCTTCGGTCCTACCGGGTTGATGCAATCGGTGCCACCGAGATGAGGATTGCCCTAAGCCATTGCACTTCGGTCCATCTGAGTTGTTCGTATCGGTCCCATCGAGATTCCTAAAGTTCATATCTTTTACACAGTTCGGTGCTACCGAGATGATCGTTTCGGTGCCACCGAGTTGGGTCAAAAGTGTGTAACTGTTGGATTTTGTGTGGAGGCTATATATACCCCTCCACCCCATCCTTCTCAGTAAGGAGAGCCATCAGAACGTGCCTACACTTCCACCATTCATTTTCTGAGAGAGAACCACCTACTCATGTGTTGAGATCAAGATATTCCATTCCTACCATTTGAACCTTGATCTCTAGCCTTTCCCAAGTTGCTTTCCACTCAAATCCTTCTTCCACCATAGCCAAATCTGTGAGGAGTGATTGAGTGCTGGGAAGACTATCATTTTAAGCACAAGAGCAAGGAGTTCATCAACAACACACCGTCTATTACCTTTTGGAGAGTGGTGTCTCCTAGATTGGTTAGGTGTCGCTTGGGAGCCTCCAACCAGATGTGGAGTTGAACCAAGAAGTTTGTAAGGGCAAGGAGATCGCCTACTTCGTGAAGATCTACCCCGAGTGAGGCTAGTCCTTCGTGGACGTAAGCCATGGTGGAATAGGCAAGGTTGCTTCTTCGTGGACCCTTCGTGGGTGGAGCCCTCCGTGGGTTGAAGCCTCCATCAACGTGGACGTACGATAGCACCACCTATCGGAACCACGCCAAAAACCGCCGTGTCTTCATTGCGTTTGAAATCTCCTATCCCCTCTCTACATACATATGCAATTGCTTACTTTCCGCTGCTATACTCTTAGAATTGCATGTGTAGGGTGATGCTTGACATGTACTATTGCTAAAATCTGCCTACAACTAAAATCTAGGAAAAGGTTAAGTTTTATTTGGTCAAGTAGTCTAATCACCCCCCCTCTAGACATACTTTCGATCCTACAGAAAGTGCATCTGAAGTACGTACTTGAGGTGCTCTCCGGTGGGTGCTATAAGTAGCACGCCGGCACCGGCGCCTTTCAGCGTGAAAACACCGTCAAAGTACATGATCCAATCATCAACAGTTTCCTTGCCGGGGAGAGAGGTCTCTAGAACTTCTTCGTCTGGCGTTGGGGTCCATTCTGCAATGAATTCCGCCAAGGCTCTATTCTGAATTGTTGAGGTACTCTCAAACTTCAAATCAAAGCTTGACAACTCCAACGCCCACTCCACAATCCTGCCAGCTGCTTTTGGATTTCTCAAGATGCGTTGTAACGGAAAGCGAGTGATGACGGTGACTGGGTGTGCTTGAAAATAATGGCGCAACTTCCTTGAGCCATGAGAAGGCCAAAGAGTAGCTTCTGCACACCAGAGTACCTTGACCTAGCCCCTTGCAGGAGGGAGCTAACAAAGTAGACTGGGCGCTGCACCATCTTCTCCTTCAGAACTTGCTAATCTGGCTTACTGGCTTGGACAATCTCTGGCTTGTCGGCACCTGACCTTGCCGGAGAAGATTCTGGCTCGTCGGGTCGTGGCTCCGCGGCTGCTACCTCCTCCTCATATGCCTCTCTTTCAGCCACAAGTGCCGCACTAACCACTTGATTCGTTGCCGCTAAGTATAGCAGCAACGTCTCTTGTGGCCTAGGCGCAACTAGGACTGGTGGAGAGGACAAGTACTCCTTCAAATCTTGGAGCGTGGCCTCCGCTTACGGAGTCCAGTTTACTGGACCTACCTTTTTCAATATCTTGAAAAACAGCAAGGCGCGCTCTGCTGCTTTGGAGATGAACCTGCTGAGGGCGGCAACGCAACCGGCAAGACACCTGACATCCTTGACGCGTCTTGGTGCTTCGATCTGCTCAATTGCTTTGATCTTGTCAGGGTTGGCTTCAATCCCTCTTTGAGATACAAAGAACCCAAGAAGCTTGCTGGACGGAACACTGAACATGCACTTCTCGGGGTTGAGCTTCAAGTTGAGCTTGCGCAAGTTCGCAAATGTCTCTTCCAAATCCTGGATCAGGGTTGACTTGTCTCTGGTCTTGACCACAATATCATCCATGTTGGCTTCCACATTTCTGTGTAGCTGTGGCTCAAAACCGATCTGAACTGCTCTGGCAAAGGTTGCCCCGGCACTCTTCAATCCAAAAGGCTTACGCAAAAAGCAGTATGTGCCACATGGAGTGATGAATGCGGTTTTCTCCTCATCTTCCTTGGCCATAAAGATCTGATGATAACCAGAATAGGTGTCAAGGAAAGAGAGTAACTCACAGCCAGCAGTGGAGTCTACAATCTGGTTGATGCACGGCAAAGGGAAAGGGCCCTTTGGACAGGCGTTATTTATATCAGTGAAGTCAATACAAAGCCTCCACTTCCCATTCGCCTTGCGCACTACGACCGGATTGGCTAACCATGTAGGGTGTAGCACGCCTCTGACTAGACCTGCTGCTTCCAACTTCTTTATTTCCTCGGCAATGAACTCTTGCGGCACCAAGGCTTGCTTCCTTACCTTCTACTTGGCGAGTCTCGCATGAGGGTAGACAGCAAGGTGGTGCTCAATTACCTCCCTAGGAACACCGGGGATGTCAGATGCTTGCCAAGCAAAGACATCGACATTCACCCATAGGAAGGCAACGAGCTCGCTTTCCTATTTGTCACTGAGAGTGGCACTTACAGAAAAAGTGCAACTCGTCCCATCCTCTCTCGCAGAAACTTGCTTGGTCACCGACGTAGAGGCCTTGGCTTTCTTGCTCTTGCCGGTAGAGCTCTCTGGTATGTCCTCGACGGGCATGCTGCACTCTAAAGTGCGCTTCCCGGAGTCCGTATCAGGGGTCTTGCCGGACTTCTTCTTCTTTCCTCCCCCGGGAGCTTTGCCGGCAGGAGCAGGTGCCTTGACGGCAGGTGCTGCCACTGCCTCCCGGTAGAGCTTGTCGGCGCAGATGATTGCGTCTCTTTGGCTGGACTTGATAGTGAGGACGCCCATCGACCCCGGTATCTTGCTGACATTGTAGGCGAAGTGCGACACGGCCATGAACTTGGCCAGCGGCGGATGGCCCAGAATGCCATTGTATAGCAGGGGCATCGGGATCGAGAGGATCCCTTTGCGGTTCGGCTATGGGATCAATATACTACAAAGAGCAGGGCTAGTAGATAAGAGAACAAGCAACAATTTATCCAGGTTCGGGCCGCTGTGAGTGTAAAACCCTACGCCTGTTCTGGTGGTTTGATTGTGTATGAGCTCAAAGGTTACAAAGAGCGCAGCTTGCCGGCCAAGTGCGCGGGAAGTGCAGCTACAGCGTGTGATTGAACTCAGAGTCGACCCTTCTAAGTGTAGCTGTGGGCCTCCTTTTATAGGCCAAGGGGTTACCACAGTGGCTAATACGGTCATTTACAGGGTATGAATAGTGACTTGCACCGTCACCACGTCTATCTCCTAACAGGGTAAGACAAGTGCATTTAATGCACCGTTAGGTGCTACGTCGGGGAGGCGAGACTTTTGGGCAAAAGATCTGTACCACCGGTCCTGGTGCCCTCCTGTTATCTTGACATGTCCCAGGGACGGGTGTCATTAAAGTTAATCCTTGCGTGGCATGCCGACACGTGCCTTGGCCAGCTATGTTGACTGCCTGCCCGCTCGACACCTATCACACGTGCTTATCTAGCCGATGATGAGGTGGGGCGGTAATGGGATAGAACGAGCCTGCCGGCGCATAGCTTGCCAGCACGTAGCTTGACGGGCCTTTGCTTGCTGGCAAGGAGCTTGCCGGCAACCAGAGTCTTGGTCTTCACCTTGCCGATACGAAGCTTGCCAGCAAGGGCAATGTTGATCTTCAGTACTAGAATAGTACTTCTCAATGACCTGCCTTGAGGTCTTCTTCACGATCTTGCTTAATCTAAGTCTTGGATCATAGCAACCCTCCGGCAAGCCCTTGCCGTCAGGAAGGCTACAACTGCCTATGCACAAGTCAGGGTATGAGGGCACCCATGCTTTAGTACACCGACAGAAGCCCCTGGGCCTGGGCCACACGCGCATGCGAGGCGTCGTTGGGCTAGGCCCGAACAGTGCACAGGCACGCGTGGTAGAGGATAACTATCGTAATCTTCTCTTTTACCACGTCCCCACGACGCGCATTAAATGCGGGCGTGGGAGAGGTGGAATGGAATGGGTGCGGGGAGGTAGCACGCCTGAAGCTTCTGGAAGTACTCGCCCATGGCCTTAAGGACCCACTGCTCTTTGGTCTCGTTGATGTCGGCATGCGGCTCATCGACGACCTTGAGCCCGGCAGTAGTAATAACCTCACCATCCAAGATCTCTCCTTCTGTGGGCGCCCCGATGCTTGACGTCCCAGGGGGGTTGACGAACAGGTTGTCGCCAACCTTCAGGTATCTGCTTGAGAAGGGCTCCTCAGGTGTCGAGGGGTGATCATCAACGGCCGTCTTGCCGGTCAGGATCGCCCTCATGGCCGAGTCAACACTTGGTGCCCTTGGGACAGAGATGTCTCCAGTGGCCTCGGCACCATCATTGCCGCCTTCCTCAGCAATATCCTCGACGACCTCTCCTTGAGTGGCCTCGGCGGCCTCCTCGTCAGTCCCCGTGATGGCCTAACCAGCAACAATGTTGTTGGCCTCATCGGCGGCGTCCCTCACGATATCCTCGATGGTGGAGTCGATGTCCATGTCGTAAGATAGAGGTAGATCTGAAAGGATGGGGAAGACAGGAAATCAAGACTCAGATAAAGTTCAAGAAAACAAAAATAAGACTAAGAGAGAAAGATACTTGATGGCAGGAGGCCTACCGGATTGAGACCGTGTAAAAGACCGTATTAGCCACTATGGTAACCCCTTGGCCTATAAAAGGAGGCCCACGGCTACACTTAGAGCAGTCGACTAAGATCTTTTACATATTTTCACATGCATTGTTGTTTTCTTTCCTTTAGCTGGGATTTCAGTTTAGAACTGTGACCAAGTGTAACACTGGTAAATCCATTTCTTTTTTATATGGAGAAAAAATTAGATATGACACTACAACTGACCTCTGAGTTGCGATAATCTCACACACATCACATGATGTAGCCATAACAACCACCTCTCAAAAATTGCCAGTGCATTGCATCGGGGACATATACTCGTGTAGTTCAACACCAATCTAGATGGGATTGCATTGATGTGGACATGTGCATCATAACTAAAGCTAGATTAATCAATAATATAATGACACTAATTGATCATCAATCTATTCATTATCATGCCAAAATTCAAAAATAAAGAGTAATAAAGAGTTAATTTTGGCTCTTTGTTCGGAAAATAGACAATATGTTCACTAGTGCAGCGACCTGCTATACTAACGGTTTTTACCCCCTTTCCGCGACAGAGTTTTAAACTGTCGCCTTGCCTGTGTGTGGGATAGGGGAGGTCCTTCCCACCCGACCCAGAAACCGTCAGCGATAGGGCCTCCGGTCACACACGAGGGGCAGAAAGAGCTCATGTGCGATCGGGCGAGCCATCGCAGACAATTATACTTGCCCAATCGTTTCCATTCGTATGTACATCCCACACAGTGAATCCAAGACAAACGTTTCCGTTCGTATATACATCCCACACAATGAATCCCAGACAAACGTTTCCATTCGTATATACATCCCACACAGTGAATCCCAGACAAACGTTTCCGTTCGTGCGTACATCACACACAATTTTCCGCATCACATCGTCTGTGATAGCGTTGCCATTGCAGACGATAGTAACAATTTTATCGTTTGTGTTATTGAATGCATCACGCACGGTGCCTAGAAGAAACTGTGTGGCATAGGCTGTCCATCACACACACTTTTTATGTGGAAAACGTTTGTGTAAGGTGGCCTAACGCAAACAGTTGTCCAAAGGAAGTCGCGTGTGATTGTTCATTGATCCAACACATTTACTTCCTAGAAACTGTGTGGGTTGTCTGAGATCATCGCCCACGGTGTTGTCTCAATAACCGTTTGCACTAGAAAACCCCAATAAGCAGGCTAATTGGCCTATTATTAATCCATTTAGTGATCAAATTGACATTTTATATTAGACACACAATATATTTCATTTTCGTATTACGGAACCAGGATTTCATAATTGAAATACATCAGAGTACAACATCATATAGCTTCAGCACTCACTTACACCATATAGGCATATAGCTAGCTACCCCATCACAACAGAATCAAGTTTCACATGCAACATCTAAAACCTTTGGAAATTAGCATCATAGATGGTAGATAGACAGATGAATCTCATCTGGAAAACTGCTGAAGCGGAAGGCGAATATTGAGCCTTCAATGATGTTGAAGGTCCTTACAACTTTAGGCCAGTGCCTGTGGATGATTGATCGCCCATCCTTCGTCCTCTTGAGGAAGACTTCAATATCGTACCGTGGGTGTTCTATGAACACATTCATCGCCTCTTGACCATACAGGTGGTTTGAGAGGTAATCATCTGTGAACTGCTTTGGAAAGGTGTCACGCCCAATATGCGATCCTATCCCCAAGGAACACGAAGTTCCACTAAGGATAGAAGCGCATATCGAAGATGCTTCACAAGGTGGATATCGTTACAACATACCATGTACTGAATAGATGAGAATACCAGATAAGGGCTTACACTCGCCACAAGCTACAACATGAATACATGAATACATCGATACACAACAATCATCATACAAAAGAGCAGGATCCGACAACGGATGACATCAAACGAAAAAGAAGAACGACATCCACCCTGCTAATCCCAGGCTGCCAACCGAGAATGTCGGCGTACGACACCTATGGGATCGAGAGGATCCCTTTACGGTTCGGCGGGGAAAAAGATTTACACAAAGAGCGGATCCAACGATCAACGCAAGGATCTTTACCCAGGTTCGGGCCGCTGAGAAGCGTAAAAACCTACTCCTGCTTTGGTTTATTGTGGATGTTCTTAAGCTCATGTACACGGAGCGCCTGCGATGAACAGCATGTCCAAGAAGCAGCTACGCATGCAGAATGGGCCAGAAGGTCCTCTTCCCCTGTAGCTCCGCCTTGGGCCTCCTTTTATACGTCCAAGGGGTCACCAACAGTGGCAGTCGGGAGTACAAGAGGTGTAAAGTTGCTACAGTGTTACATGATTACCACTGATGGATCGGGACAAACGCATTAAATGCCTCCCTTAGGTGTCCCTAACTTTCTTGGGGACGAAAAAAGGACCCGTCCCATCAGCACCGCTTAACCCCATCCGCGGTCAGTGTCGTGACACGCAACCAGGAGGACAAGCCCTAAACGACAGACTGGTTGCTGCGCTGGAGCGGTGGCAGTACAGAGGGATCTTGCTGTTGGGGAACGGAGTATGAATTTCAAAAAAATTCTACGCTCATGCAAGATCTATCCATGGAGATGCATCGCTACAAGAGGGGAGAGTGTGTCTACGTACCCTCGTAGACCGTTTAGCGGAAGCGTCTCACAACGCGGTTGATGTAGTCGAACAATCCTTCGAGCTCCACTGATCGAGTACCGAACGTACGGCACCTCCGAGTTCTACACACGTGCAGCTCGGTGACGTTCCTCGCCTTCTTGATCCAGCAAGACGTCGAGGAAGTAGATGAGTTCCGTCAGCACGACGGTGTGGCGACGGTGACGGTGAAGTGATTCCGGCAGGGCTTCGCCTAAGCTCTCCGAAAATATGACCGAGGTGGAAAACGGAGATCGGGGCACCGCACACGGCTATGGGACAATTGTGTGTCTCCAAGGGGTGCCCCTCCTCCGTATATAAAGGAGGGAGGGGGGAGGAGGCAGCCAAGGGGCTGCGCCCCCATAGGGAGGCCGAATCCCACTAGGGATTCCTCCCATTGGCCGGCGCCCCCCCCCCCCAATCCTACTCCAAGTAGGATTCCTACTTGGAAAGGGGGGAGAGGGAGAAGGAAGGGGGGCCGGCCCCCAACCCTAGCCCAATTCAGTTTGGCCCCCTAGGGGGGGCGCACCAGCCCCTTGTGGGCTGTTGCTCCTCCCCTACATGGCCCATGTGGCCCATGTGGCCCCCCGGGGGGTTCCGGTAACCCCCCGGTACGCCGATAAAATATCCGGAACCTTTCCGGTGTCCGAATACCACCTTCCAATATATGAATCTTTATCTATCGGACATTCCGAGACTCCTCGTCATGTCCGTGATCTCATCCGGGACTCCGAACAACATTTGGACACCAATCACATAACTCATATAATACTATATCGTCATCGAACCTTAAGTGTGCTGACCCTACGGGTTCGGGAATGATGTAGACATGACCGAGACGACTCTCTGGTCAATAACCAACAGCGGAACCTGGATGCTCATATTAGTTCCTACATATTCCACGAAGATCTTTATCGGTGAACCTCATATGTCAACATACGTTGTTCCCTTTGTCCGGCGGTATGTTACTTGCCCGAGATTCGATCGTCGGTATCTAATACCTAGTTCAATCTCGTTACCGGCAAGTCTCTTTACTCGTTCCGTAATACATCATCTTGCAACTAACTCTTTAGTCACGGTGCTTGCAAGGCTTCTGTGATGCTGTATTACCGAGAGGGCCCAGAGATACCTCTCCGATAGTCGGAGTGACAAATCCCAATCTCGATCCATGCCAACTCAACAAACACTTTCGGAGATACCTGTAGTGCACCTTTATAATCACCCAGTAACGTTGTGACGTTTGATACACCCAAAGTATTCCAACGGTATCCGGGAGTTGCATGATCTCATGGTCAGAGGAACGTGTATTTGACATAGTGAAAGCAATAGCAATAAACTGAACGATCATGTGCTATGCTAACGGTTGGGTCATGTCCATCACATCATTCTCCTAATGATGTGATCCCGTTATCAAATGACAACTCATGTCCATGGTCAGGAAACCTTGACCATCTTTTGATCAACGAGCTAGTCTAGTAGAGGCATACTAGGGACATAGTATTTGTCTATTATCCACACATGTATTTAGTTTCCGGTCAATACAATTCTAGCATGAATAATAAACTATTATCATGAACGGGGAAATATGATAATAACTAATTTATTATTGCCTCTAGGGCATATTTCCAACAGTCTCCCACTTGCACTAGAGTCAATAATCTAGATTACATCTCCATGTAATTAACACTTAATCTGTTCTAAAGCTGATCATGTTTTGCTTGTGAGAGAGGTTTTAGTCAACGGGTCTGCAATATTCAGATCCGTGTGTTCTTGGCAAATCTCTATGTTATATGTAGGTGCTGCTACCACACTCTGTTTGGAGCTACTCCAAAAGATTTCCCCACTATACTTATCCGGTCTGAGACTCATAGTCTTTCGGATCAGTGTTTAAAGCTTGCATCGACGTAACCCCTTATGACGAACTCTTTATCATCTCTATTCCTGAGAAATTCTTCCTTAGTCATCTTAAGGATAATTTAACCGCTGTCCAGTGATCTACTCCTGGATCACTTTGGTACCTCTTTTGCCAGACACATGGCAAGGCACACAGCTTGGCATACTTTATAGAACCTACGGCCGAGGCATAGGGGATAACCTTCATCCATTCTATTTATTTTGCCGTGGTCGAGATTTGAGTCTTACTCAACTTCACACCTCTCACCACAGTCAAGAACTCCTTCTTTGACTGATCCATTTTGAATTTCTTCAAAATCTTGTCAAGGTATATGTTTTGTGAAAGTCATATGAGGCGTCTCAATCTATCTCTATAGATTTTGATGCCTAACATGTAAACAACCTTTACCTAGATCTTCAAGTCTTACTCCACTTCACACCGGCCAAGAACTTATTTCTTTTGACTTGATCCATTTTGAACTTCTTCAAAATCTCATCAAGGTGTGTGAAAATCTTTTATCAGGTGTCTTGATCTATCTCTATAGATCTCGATGCCCAAACCGTGGATAACTCAAAAACAGGGTTTTTATTGAAAAACTCCTTTCAATTAATTAATTATGCTTTCCAGAAATTCTACATCATTTCCAATCACATATACTTATTAGAAATGTTATAGAGCTCCCACTCACTTTGTTGTAAATACAAGTTTCTCCATAAACTTGCATAAACCCAAACGCTTTGATCACTTCATCAAAGCGAGTATTCCAGCTCCGAGATGCTTGCACCAGTCCATAGATGGATCGCTGGAGCTTGCATACTTTGTTAGCACCTTTAGGATCGACAAAACCTTCCGGTTGCATCATATACAATTCTTCCTTAAGGAATCCATTAAGGAATGCCGTTTTGACGTCCATTTGCCAGATTTCATAATCATAAAATGCGGCAATTGCTAACATAATTCTGACAGACTTTAGCATCGCTACGGGTGAGAAAGTCTCATCGTAGTCAACTCCTTGAACTTGTCGATAACCTTTAGCAACAAGTCATGCTTTATAGACGGTGACATTACCATCAGCGTCCGTCTTCTTCTTAAAGATCCATTTATTTTTAATAGCTCGCCGTTCATTGGGCAAGTCTACCAAAGTCCACACTTTGTTCTCATACATGGATCTAATCTCGGATTTCATGGCCTCAAGCCATTTGTCGGAATCCGGGCTCCCCATCGTTTCTTCATAGTTCGTAGGTTCACCGTTGTCTAACAACATGACCTCCAAGACAGGATTGCCGTACCAATCTGGTGCGGAGCGTGTCCTGGTTGACCTACGAGGTTCTGTAGCAACTTGATCCGAAGCTTCATGATCATCATCATCTACTTCCTCTCTGGTCTGTGTCGGTGTCACAGAAAATTCTTTCTGTGGCGTACTACTATCCAGAGGAGGTACAATTACCTCATCAAGTTCTGCTTTCCTCCCACTCACTTCTTTCGAGAGAAACTCCTTCTCTAGAAAGGATCCATTCTTAGCAACGAATACTTTGCCTTCGGATCTGTGGTAGAAGGTGTACCCAACGGTCTCCTTTGGGTATCCTATGAAGACGCACTTATCCGCTTTGGGTTCGAGCTTATCTGGCTGAAGCCTTTTGACATAAGCATTGCATCCCCAAACTTTCAGAAACGACAGCTTAGGTTTCTTGCCAAACCACAGTTCATACGGTGTCGTCTCAACGGATTTAGACGGTGCCCTATTTAAAGTGAATGCAGCTGTCATTAATGCATAACCCCAAAATGATAGTGGCAAATCGGTAAGAGACATCATAGAACGCACCATATCTAGTAGAGTACGATTACGACGTTCGGACACACCATTACGCTATGGTGTTCCAGGTGGCGTGAGCTGTGAAACAATTCCACATTGTCTTAAGTGATTGCCAAACTCGTAACTCAAATATTCTCCTCCACAATCAGATCGTAAGAACTTTATTTTCTTGTTATGATGGTTCTCTACTTCACTCTGAAATTCTTTGAACTTTTCAAATGTTTCAGATTTATGCTTCATCAAGTAGACATAGCCATATCTACTCAAATCATCTGTGAACGTGAGAACATAACGATATCCATCGCGCGCCTCAACACTCATCGGACCGCATACATCGGTATGTATTATTTCCAATAAGTTGGTTGCTCGCTCCATTGTTCCGAAGAACGGAGTTTTAGTCATCTTGCCAATAAGGCACGGTTCACATGTCTCAAATGATTCATAATCAAGAGATTCCAAAAACCCATCTGCATGGAGTTTCTTCATGTGTTTAACACTGATATGACCTAAGCGGCAGTGCCACAAATATGTGGTACTATCATTATCTTTTGGCATTCGTGTTATGAACATATGTATTACTACGATCAAGATTCAATAAACCTTTCATTTTAAGTGCATGATCATCAATGATATTATCCAAATAGAATAACAATTATTCTCTGAAATTGAATAACCGTCTTGCAATAAACACTATCAGATATAATGTTCATGCTTAACGCAAGCATCAAATAACAATTATTTAGGTTCATCACTAATCCTGAAGGTAGAGAGAGCCTGGCGATGGTGATCACATCAACCTTGGAGACACTTCCAATGCACATCGTCACCTCGTTCTTTAGCTAGCCCTCGTTTATTCCGAAGCTCCTTGTTTCAAGTTGCAAGCAACTGAACAAGTATCAAATACCCAGGTGCTCCTACGAGTACTAGTAAGGTACACATCAATAACATGTATATCAAATATCTTTGTTGACATTGCCAGTCTTATTATCTGCCAGTTACTTTGGGGAAGTTCCGCTCCTTGTGACATTTCCCTTTGCAATGGGAGCACTAAGTCTCGGGTTTGGTTCAGCCTTGGGTTTCTTCGCGTGAGCGGCAACTGTTGTACCGTTCTTCTTGAAGTTCCCTTTTCTTTCCCTTGCCCTTCTTGAAACTAGTGGTCTTATTAACCATCAACACTTGATGCTCCCTTTTTGATTTCTACATCCGCAGATTGTAGCATCGCGAATAGCTTAAGGATCTTCTATCCCTTGCATGTTTATAGTTCATCACGAAGATCCAGTAGCTTAGTGATAGTGACTGGAGAAATCTATCAATCACCACTTTATTCGGAAGTCTAACTCCCACTTGATTCAAGTGTTTGAAGTACTTAGACATTCTGAGTACATGCTCACTAACGGAGCTGTTCTCCTCCATCTTGTAGCTATAGAACTTGTCGAAGGTGTCATACCTCTCGACCCGGGTGTGAGCTTGAAAAACAAATTTTCAGCTCTTGGAACATCTCATATGCTCCGTGTTGCTCAAAACATATTTGGAGCTCCGGTTCTAAGCCGTAAAGTATGGCGCACTAAACTATCGAGTAGTCATCTTTTCTTGTCTGCCAGACGTTCATAACGTCCTCAGACGAAGCCGTAGGGGTATTTCACTGAGCGGTGCATTGAGGACATAAGCCTTCTGTGCAGCAGTGAGGACAATCCTCAGATCACGGACCTAGTCCGCATAGTTGCTTCCATCAACTTTCAACTTCGTTTTCTCTAGGAACATAATAAAAACAGGGGAACTACAGCGCGGTCTATTGATCTACAACATAAAATTGCAAAGATTATTTAGACTATGTTCATGATAATTGAAGTTCAATTAATCAAATTACTTAAGAACTCCCACTTAGATTAACATCCCTCAAGTTGTCTAAGTGTAACATGATCCACATCAACTAAACCACGTCCGATCATCACGTGAGGTGGATTAGTTATCAATGGTGAACATCTTTCATGTTGATCATATCTACTATATGACTCATGTTCGACCTTTCAGTCTCTTGTGTTCCGAGGCCATATCTGTATATGCTAGGCTCGTCATGTCCGATCATCAAGTGGTGCTTAGAAGCGTCGAACCTTCGCAACGGTGCATACTAGGGGAGAACACTTATCTTGAAATTTAGTGAAGGGATCATCTTATAATGCTACCGTCGTCCTAAGAAAAATAAGATGCATAAAAGGATTAACATCACATGCAATTCAATATATGTGACATGATATGGCCATCATCGTCTTGTGCTTTTGATCTGCATCAGCAAAGCACCGTCATGATCTCCATCGTCACCGGGTTGACACCTTGATCTCCATCGTAGTGTCGTGGTCGTCTCGCCGGCTATTGCTACTACTACTACTACTGCTAACTCAAGGCGATAAAGTAAAGCAATTACATAGCGTTGGCATTGCATACAATAAAGAGACAACCATAAGGCTCCTGCCGGTTGCTTGATAACTTACAAAACATGATCATCTCATACAACAACTTATATCACATCATGTCTTGACCATATCACATCACCAGCATATTCTGCAAAAACAAGTTAGACGTCCTCTACTTTGTTGTTGCAAGTTTTACGTGGCTGCTACGGGTTTGCAAGAACCATTCTTACCTACGCAAAACCACAACGTGGTGTAGTGATTGCTTTTTGATTTTTTAAAAGAACCCTCTTCATTGAAACTGATTCAACTAAAGTGAGAGAGACAGACACCCGCCAGTCACCTTTATGCAACGAGTGCACGTAGCGGTGAAACCTGTCTCGCGTAAGCGTACGCGTAATGTCGGTCCGGGCCGCTTCATCTCACAATACCGCCGAATCAAGTATCAACTAGTAACGGCAAGCAATATGTATACACCCACGCCCACAACTCGTTTGTGTTCTACTCGTGCAAATCACATCTACGCATAGACCTGGCTCTGATACCACTGTTGGGGAACGGAGCATGAATTTCAAAAATTTCCTACGCTCACGCAAGATCTATCCATGGAGATGCATCGCTACGAGAGGGGAGAGTGTGTCTACGTACCCTCGTAGACCGTTTAGCGGAAGCGTCTCACAACGCGGTTGATGTAGTCGAACAATCCTTCGAGCTCCACCGATCGAGTACCGAACGTACGGCACCTCCGAGTTCTACACACGTGCAGCTCGGTGACGTTCCTCGCCTTCTTGATCCAGCAAGACGTCGAGGAAGTAGATGAGTTCCGTTAGCACGACGGCGTGGCGACGGTGACGGTGAAGTGATTCCGGCAGGGCTTCGCCTAAGCTCTCCAAAAATATGACCGAGGTGGAAAACGGAGATCGGGGCACCGCATACGGCTATGGGACAATTGTGTGTCTCCAAGGGGTGCCCCTCCTCCGTATATAAAGGAGGGAGGGGGGAGGAGGCAGCCAAGGGGCTGCGCCCCCATAGGGAGGCCGAATCCCACTAGGGATTCCTCCCATTGGCCGGCGCCCCCCCCCCAATCCTACTCCAAGTAGGATTCCTACTTGGAAAGGGGGGGAGAGGGAGAAGGAAGGGGGGCCGGCCCCCAACCCTAGTCCAATTCGGTTTGGCCCCCTAGGGGGGCGCACCAGCCCCTTGTGGGCTGTTGCTCCTCCCCTACATGGCCCATGTGGCCCATGTGGCCCCCCGGGGGGTTCCGGTAACCCCCCGGTACACCGATAAAATATCCGGAACCTTCCGGAACCTTTCCGGTGTCCGAATACCACCTTCCAATATATGAATCTTTATCTCTCGGACATTCCGAGACTCCTCGTCATGTCCGTGATATCATCCGGGACTCTGAACAACATTCGGTCACCAATCACATAACTCATATAATACTATATCGTCATCGAACCTTAAGTGTGCGGACCCTACGGGTTCGGGAATGATGTAGACATGACCGAGATGACTCTCTGGTCAATAACCAACAGCGGAACCTGGATGCTCATATTAGTTCCTACATATTCCACGAAGATCTTTATCGGTGAACCTCATATGTCAACATACGTTGTTCCCTTTGTCCGGCGGTATGTTACTTGCCCGAGATTCGATCGTCGGTATCTAATACCTAGTTCAATCTCGTTACCGGCAACTCTCTTTACTCGTTCTGTAATACATCATCTTGCAACTAACTCGTTTGTCACGGTGCTTGCGAGGCTTCTGTGATGCTGTATTACCGAGAGGGCCCAGAGATACCTCTCCGATAGTCGGAGTGACAAATCCCAATCTCGATCCATGCCAACTGAACAAATACTTTTGGAGATACCTGTAGTGCACCTTTATAATCACCCAGTAATGTTGTGACGTTTGATACACCCAAAGTATTCCTACGGTATCCGGGAGTTGCATGATCTCATGGTCAGAGGAACGTGTATTTGACATAGTGAAAACAATAGCAATAAACTGAACGATCATTTGCTATGCTAACGGTTGGGTCATGTCCATCACATCATTCTCCTAATGATGTGATCCCGTTATCAAATGACAACTCATGTCCATGGTCAGGAAACCTTGACCATCTTTTGATCAACGAGCTAGTCTAGTAGAGGCATACTAGGGACATAGTATTTGTCTATTATCCACACATGTATTTAGGTTCCGGTCAATACAATTCTAGCATGAATAATAAACTATTATCATGAATGGGGAAATATGATAATAACTAATTTATTATTGCCTCTAGGGCATATTTCCAACACTTGCCTGGTGCGAGACCTTGCCGGGTGTTCGCGAGCTCCCCCGGCAAGATCTTGCCGGGAGCTCAGCCTTTGGTCTTCTGTCTTTTGATTATCGGCTTGAATGCCTTCTTGATATCCTTGGCATATGTTTCCAGCTGTTTTCCGGTAGGCCTTGCCGCTGGTATGGCTACAACCGCCCGTGCACAAGTATGGGGTACTAAAAGACCCAAACTTTAGTACACCGACAGAGAACCCATGCTATGATCGACGAAGAAGAAGAAGCAGAAGAAGAACTCCAAAAGCAAACATGCATCGCTCTCACGTCAAAGCATCGCTTTACCTGTACATGCACCTGTTGTTGTAGTAATCTGTAAGCCACGAGGACTCAGCAATCCCATAACCATGGGTAGCAAGACTATCAAAGCTTAAATGGGTATGGAAGGGTAAGGTGGTGAGGTTGCAGCAAGCACTAAGCATTGTGTTGTGGCTAACTTACGAGTACAAGAATAAGAAGAGTAAACTACGCATAACGATCGCAATCTAGTAATGATCAAGAAGTGATCCTGAACACCTACTTACGAGTCAAACGTAACCCCACCGTGTTCTCTTCTCGAACTTACTCGAAAAGAGACGATCACGGTTACGCACGCGGTTGGTGTATTTTAATTAGAATTAGTGTCAAGTTCTCTACAACCAGAGGTTATTAATTTCCAAGTCGCCACATAACCGCGGGCACGGCTTCGCGTAAGATTTAACCCTGCAGGGGTGTTCTAACCTGGTCCATCACAAACCAACACAAGCTGCGGTGGAAAAACCTCAACCTCAAGAAAACCCGATCAACCTCGAGTCAGCCCGAAGTATCCTTGGAATCCCGGTGCACAAGACATTTCGACAATGGTAAACAAGTCCAGCAAGACATCCCGGCGTGCCGACACCCCGATAGGAGCCGCGTGTATCTCGTTCTCAGGCCAAGACCGGATAAGCTACGCGTACAGGTACCAAAAGACCCCATGTTGCCAAGGGGCGGCCCCGCACAGTGCTCTAGTTTTGGACCAACACTATTAGCACTGGCCCACCTGTATTATGTTGAATTAAGAATCCCCGGGGACGCATCCCCCTATGCAAATTAATTATTTAATTCAGTATTATTATGTTGACAAATGTTAAAACCAAAGTTGGGCCTTGCTGGAAGCGTTTATTCAAAGCGAACTGTCAAGAGGGTCCCATAACCCCTGAGCATGTTAGGAACGCTAATCAAGGAACATAACACCGGTATTACGGAAACTAGGGCGGCATGAGTGGAACAAAACACCAGGCAAAAGGCCGAGCCTTCCACCCACAACCAAGTATATAGATGCATTAATTAAATAAGAGATATTGTGATATCCCAACATATCCATGTCCCAACATGGAACAACTTGCAACTGCACCTGCAACTAGCAACGCTATAAGAAAGGGGCTGAGCAAAGTAGTAACATAGCCAAACAACGGTTTGCTGGGTAGGGTGGAGGTTAGAGGCTGTATCATGGCAATTTGGGAGGCTGACAAACAAGTGGTAGGTAGCGAGACATAGCGATAGCATCGAGACAACTAGCAAGCAAAGATAGTAGAGATATCCAAGGTAATGGTCATCTTGCCTGAATCCCGCTAGGAAGGAGATCGAATCCATGAAGTGGTCGAACAATCGTAGTCGAACGAATCCTCACACTTCGCAACGTATCCGGACTATCAAGAAGAAGCACAACCGGAAAGAAGCAGACAACATGGTAAACACACAAACATAATCATGGCATAATGCACAATCAAGTATGATGCATGTCCAGTTTAATGAGGCATGGCATGATAGGATGCAACAACCAAATACTACACATTAAGTGAAGCTCAATATGCAACAAGTTGCATATTGACGAAACTCCACAACAATTATTTAGTTCAATCCCGTTTATGCTTCTCATCAATATTTAAATGTTGTTTAACATGGCAAGAGGTGAAGCATAATTAATCTACCTATCTAGGCAATTTTAAATTAGGTCGAAAACAACACATAGCAATTCCGGAAAATCCCCATATGTAATTTTCGAAATTGGTATTGTTCTGCGTAAAACACAATTTTAATGTTGTTAAACAGGAAAAGTAATGCCACCATGTTAATTGTGGCACCCCGGCTCAGAGGAACCAGAACACCCCATATTCCAGCCCAGAGATCAAGTCTTCTGGAATATGGCACTGCTTGGCATAGAACAAATCAGCTCTTATTACAAATAAACGGGGTACAAGGGTCCGATATTACAAAGGTTACAGGGGCATGGCGACACTTCGCCTGCTAAGGTAGTTCTATGCTAGCAGCGGAACATGTCGAAGCGGAATAAATTCTAGCAGTGGAACGACGACGACGGTGATGGACTCCACTCCGCAGGGACTCTGGCTGGGACATGTCCTAGAGCGCAACATCGGTATCCTCGACAAGCAATCAATCACGGCATCACCTGCAATCTGGCATGACACGCCAGGTGAGTACTTTGAATGTACTCGCAAGCTCACAGCAACCAAAGCAATCAAGACAAACAACAACATGGCATTTACAGGTTAATTATCAATGACGAACACAATACTACTAGAATCAACATGAGAGTGAGCATGGCATGTACATGTTACTCATGATATGAACATGATGATACTAGCACTAGCATGCAAGGGGGTCGACGTTTAAGGTCTCATGGACCAACTTACTCTGCTCGGAGGTTGTCTCGTAACCACCATAGGTATCAATCCTTCTTACCGTCGTGATCGTCACACAATCACCCCATGATCAACCATCCTCAAGAATACCATCGTGATCATCTCATGACCACATAAAGATCGACCAACTTCTTTTCTCATTGAACCAGGGTTGTTATTATCCAGGTTATTATTTCTGTTGACCCACAGTGTGACCTACTACAAACTGTGTCCATGACCGAGGATGCGGCTATCGATAGATTATACACTCTGCAGAGGTTAGGACACTGTACCCACACTACGGAACTCATGGCCTCGTGCTCCCATTCGGGTGGACCAACGATGTTCCGACAAAACCAATCTATTGCATGACACTCTCCCGGCCACTCCGACAAACTCCCCTTTGGGCTATGTCCTGGGTGGCCCCGATGTCAACTCGTGACATCTGCCACCTCTGTGGCTGCCACCGTCGTGGCCAAAACAAAACATCGTCCCAAACGGGGACCTCGGTACCATAAAACTCGGGCACACAAGGCTTATGGCCGCCTACCTGATCAGGGTAGCGCGCACCCATAACCTTCCGTAGTAGGAGGCACCGGCGAGAGGCATGACAATAGACCGCATTAGGGCCTCCCCATCCAGGCAAGTGTGGTTGCACTGGTGAGCTCGATTCGGTGGCACCATGACTCAGCCAACAGATTTGTTCAAGTTCGATTAATGTCAGGTTCAACTTGAATGGTGATGAGCTGAGTCATAATAACATAATGAAATAACAATGCATATGATCATGATATCAGTGTAACCATGGATGGGCAACCTAACCATTTAACATCGTTACATCAACAATGATAAATCATTTAGTCTACGGGATGCAAATGAGCATGGCATAATGACGATCATGAATACAACAAGTATTTGCATAACCACCCTAACTATTCATGTGAGCATATCATTATCACTAGCATCGGAAATGCTTACAAGAATGAAACATGATAATAATATCCTTAGCAATTAGTCATTTCACTTACTAGATGAAAATGAACATGGCATAAGCATAGACATGGATTCCCAAGCATATTCGAAGCATTAAAATCATTAAAGGAGCAAACAATTATTTAAATATTCAAGTGGAAACCATGGCTACTACAATTCCATCATGCAAGTGGCTGTTGTGGCTTGCCTGGGGATGAAGGATTTACCGGGGAGAAGTGCGAGACACTCGCGGACAAATTTGTCGTAAACGTTTCCCTCTTGAAGGGGGCTGTTTAAGGGCAAGGGCAAAATGGTCATTTTCAGAATGTTACAACATGGTGAAAATGATGCCAATGGAACGGGCTCGACGAATAGAGAACGTGGGCTTTGGAATCAGCTGATTCGGAGTTACGGTCGCGGAGATACGACCGTTCGTTCGTTAGGCAGAAAAACAACTGAAATCTGTGCTTTTTTGCGGCTAACTGACGAACGTTCGCTACTTAAGGGTTTCGGCGCCGGCTGGAAACTGAAAGCGCCTCCTGTAAAATATGCCTTCGCAGAAGGGAAAACGTATTCTGGGCTAAAGGCATGGCAAAGTACGCTTTCAGAAGAGGAAAACATATTTGACGAAAAGACGTCTCCACTTATTCAGCTGGACCGGCGCCTGGGTCGCTTACACGTGGGTCCCGTCTCACCCTCTCTCTCTCCTCCTCGCCTCTTCTTCAACCTCCCAACGGAACAGAGGAGGGCGGGCCCGAGGCGCGGCCGGCACTGGCCCCGGCGCCTCCGGCCATCTCCGTCCGGGGCGAGGGCACTGGCAGGCTCAGGAAGGTGCACCGCACCCGCCTGAGTGCAGCTGCCGTGCTGGGGAGGGCTTCAGCCACGGCGGCTCGAGGTGGCCGCGGACGAGGGCGGCGGCCGATGATGCAGACGCGCCCATGGGCATTTCGAGGTCGAACTGATGAGGTGGGGAGGCTCACTGGGGTGGGGAGGGTCCTCTGGTGGCGGCAGAAAGGAGAGAGGAGGCTCGGCTTGCTCCAATTTGAGATGGCCGAGGCGTCGGCCATGGCAGCCATTGGAGAGCAGGGGAGCGCCTCGGGCTCGGTGGAGTGACTAGGAAGGCTTAGAGGATAATGGTGAGGAGGTTTGTGAGGTCGGGAGGCCTCAGGGTGAGCTTAAATAGCCATGGCCGTGGCGACGCGTGCGCCGCGCGCCGGGCTCGGGGACACGCGGAGGGGAGGGAGAGAGGGGCCAGGGGGTTCACGCGGTGCGGAGAGAGCTCGGGCATGCTCGAGAAGACTCGGGCGGCGTGGCCGACCGGCCGTGGTGGAGCAGACGCGGTCACCGTGACGCGTCGGGCAAGCGAGAGGCGGGAGAGGGGCCAGGGGGTTACGTGGGAGGAGGAAGGAGTTGGACGGCACCAGGGGACGAGCAGAGGCGGACGGGGAGAAGAGGCCCGAAGCAAACAACGCAGAGAGCACGACAATGGCCTCCTAGCCGCGTGGTCACCGTGTGCACAGGCGCACGCGGTGCACTCTGGCCAGTAAAAACATGTCTAGCGTGTAGTTCTTCCTAAGTGGGACCTCTCTGAAGTGATAGAACTAAGAAAGCAACTTTGTGCTAATGGATAGAATCAACAGAAGTTTGCTGTAGCAAACTAGATCATGAAGTTGTGGTCAAAATAAATGGGATAATGGATAACCAGGATGTCACAGAGGTTTAGGGTAGGAAGGACTATGATCCTGTGGATTTTGAAAATATTTGGACCAGGATTTATCATAGTTGCTTTACAACTGCCCATCTGGCCCAGAAATGGTATCATGAAGCTGCACTCACATGGAGTGTTGGATTGAGCTAAAATTTGATGGAGGATGATTATTTGGGCATATGAAGGCACCATAAAAATTTCATACCATTTGGATAAATAAAAATGGTACTTCCTTCACAATGCTTTCTACTGGACAGAAACTTGGGGGAATTTTGTGGAGAAAATGGCTTGGCAAAATGATGTGCATGCTCAAAAGATATAGGGATATTTAGGTCGTGGATTAATTTCAGAATTTTTGAAGCAATATAAAATATAGTTGCTTCACAAACTGAAATTGTGACCAGAAACGAAGATTGGATGGTGTGCTCACATAGATAGTTGGATGAATATGAAATTTGGTGGAGAGTAATTTTTTGATCATATGGATGGCCTACCAAAATTTCAACTTATTTGGATTATCCTAGCTAGTACTTCCTTCACAAAGCTTCTCTCTGGTCAGAAACTTTGGGAATTTGCTGAGGAAGATTTACTAGGCAAATGAAGCTGAATTTTAGCATGTGGCCATTATTTGGATATGAAAGAGTGCTCAAAAAGTTTGAGGTCAATCAAGAAAAGATAATTAGCACTCCCTTCACAAAGTGCCATACTAGACAGAATAGGAAATGATTATTCCTGAATTATTTTTGAACTAGGCAAGGATGGGTTTTGACATATTTGTGGAAGATATGACCCAAAGAATTTATGAGAATTTTGTGGGAATTTTTTGGAATGACAGAAATATAGGTTGCTTCACAACCTAGAACAAACATGGTTATTCCTTTAATAGAAAAAGGAATATTCCCAAGAAATAAATATTGGGGTTGGGCTTGGATGGAAATGACATGGCCTTGGGATAGATTTGGGAGTGACAAGCCACTTGGGAGAGGAAGAAGAGAAGATCTTCCCAGGTTTCAAGACCACAGAGCCACCGAAAAAAACTCCAAATAGAAATTTGAAGAAACCCAAAAGAAAAAAAGAAAGGGCCAAAAATCGGGGTGTTACATTAATCTACACATTTTTCTACCCAATTTACATATAAAGTTCATTTAATTCAGAGCTACGATTATTTAGTTATGAAATAAACCATTTTAACATGTCATTTATGCAAATTAATGCAAAAAACAATTTTAAACATTTTTAACATGGATGAAAGTTGCATATTATTAATATACATGAAATGCTAAGCATTTTACATATATGACATGTTTTATTTTGATGCATGAATATTTAGTTATTAACATTTTAAAACGGTGGCAGTTTTCTGTAAATATGCATGCACAGGATTAATTGACAAAATCGTTCCGCGGGAAAAAAAACGTGAATCGGGCCGAAAGCTACTGGAACTGGGCTAAACAGGCATGGGTGCTAAATACTACAATGCGCACCGGGCGAGATGTAGGGCGGGGTGCTCACATTGGGCCAAAATGGTCGGCTCGGTGATGGGCTTGGGCTGGGTGAGGAGGAGGCGCTAGGCCGGCGCAGATCCTGGCGTGCCTGCAGCCCACACGGCTGGGCGAGGCGCGGTCGAGGACGACGCGGTCAAAGCAACGATGAGCGAGCTGCTGCTGCTCGTTGCCGAAGAACAGGGGCCACAATAGGAACTTGGCGCGGGGGCGAGGAACTTGGGCGAGGGCTTTGGTTCGGCGGTGGCAGCTCTGCACAGCGGGCACGGCTTCGAGGAGGCGGAGAGGAATGTCGGCGAGAGGTGCGGCTGGCCTTGGGGTCACGGCTGGGTCAAACGGCGACGAGGCGGCGCGGAGGAGGCCATGGCGCTCCGATGGTGAAGATGGCGGGGTCCGGCCGGGGCTGAAGAAGGAGGCGACAACGGGGATGAGGCCGGGACGCAGGGCCTCGCCGGATCCGACGGGGACAACGACGAACAGAGCAGGGCACTGGCGGGAGCTGCAAGGCCATGGCGGGGGGGAAACTTTAGAGAAGATGCGGTAGGGAAAGAGAGAAAACACGGGGAGGGAAGCAGGGGCAGGGCTCACCGGAAGCACATGTGGTTGGCGAGGAGAAGCTGCGGGTTGACAAGGCGAGGGGATCCAGGGGTGCGATACTCCTGATTCTTGGCTGCGGCACTCGGGACGCCATGGAGTCTTCCGGCGAGGTCAGAGAGAGAGAGATCGCTGAGAGAGAGAGAGAGAGAGAGAGAGAAAATGAGGAGGAGGAGGGAAGGAGAGAGAGAGGTAGGGGACAAACGGCCTGAGCTGGTCGTCGGGGCGACGGACTGGTCGTGGAGGTCCTCGGGCGGTGGAGGCAAGGAGCTCGGGGCAGGAGGCCTCGGGCGTCGGATGCGGGTGTGAGACGCGGTGGCTTCGGGCACAGGGGATTGGCTCGGTGCCAAAATCGAGGAGGAGTAGCGGCGTTGGGTAGGCTGTGGGAATGGATCCCAAGGAAGGAGGAGGCTGGACGGGTGGCTCGATTGAATGGATCGGGCAAGATCCCGAAGATGGTGGAAACAGCGGCGGCGGCGTGGGGATTGATGGATGGGACAAGCTAGGGGCTAGGGTTTGCACCGATATTTATAGTAGGTGGTTTTTGGTAGGGGCTATTTGGACCCTCCGATCGTAATCAAGCGGTCAAGAATAATAGGCTAGGGGAGTCCAAAGAAGAAACCGAAGATGTTTGGGGTATCTCGGGGTTGATCCGGACCCAACGGTCATGACTAGTCGGTTCGGGCAAGGTTTCGGACGCGCGCGAGGAGGTCTGAGAGGGGTCAACGAAGACAAAGGGGTCTGACGAAAGGTCAACGGAGACAAAGAGAGACGCGGCAACTGTGAACGGTAACGAGGAGAAACAACAACTACGAACGGATGCAATTTTATGAAAACATGCGGATGCAATGCGCATGATGCCATGATGAAATGCAAGTAGCAAATGAATCACAAGGCAACGACGGAAATAAATGGAAGGCATCTGGAGCATTGGTCTCGGGCTGTCACAACACTCCCCCACTTACAAGAGATCTCGCCCCAAGATCTAAGCATGATAAGAGGAAGAGGAAAAAGGAAGAGGTAAAACAAAGTTGCTTCTTGGACAAATGAGTGAAACCAAAGAACCTTCAGGTTGCAAAGACATGAGAAAAGGTTGCAAAGACATAAAGAGTTGACAGAGAAGATCAATGAATTGAACCCACTCCGGATGAAACGAGATGGACAAAGAATGAGGAAGAACGAATTTTGAACAACACTCTAGCTGAAAAGAGAAGATATAGAGCATGAATTAGTCAAAATGAGATGACACTTCGAAGAGAGCAACAACACATTGCCTCCGGAACAAAAGAATGGAAAACTAGATACTTGTAACGAAAAGAACGGAGAAGAAACCAACATCTTCTACCACAAAAGAGCTTGAAAGAGCATCCTTACGAACAAGGGTTGAACGGCGTTGTTGAAAGAATCAACAACTAAAAGATATGCTTCCAATGGCCTTATGGAAAACATCAAAAATTTGAGGTTCAACCTGCCACTAACGGAAACAATTGATTACTTGAGATCTCAAAGAAATGAAAACCTCTTTCACCGTGAAGAGAAGGAGAAACTTGGATCATTGAAAAGCAGCACAATAGCAACAATCCTTAGGAAGGCTTTAGGTGAAAATATAACCCAAGTTAACTCATTCCTGAATGAAGAGAAAATTGATGGGTTTAAATATCTCATTCCTGACAACATGTGAATCATGAAACACGAAGGGACATTGTCAAGAAAGACATAACACCACCTCAAAAGACAAGGGAGAAGGAATTGCACGGAATGCAAGATGAAGAATACTTGAGCTCCTCCAATAAGAATCTTGAAGAATACTTCGAGAATGAATTAAATCCTTAACGAACCACCATGTAGAGCCTCTTGGAAGAACTCCGGAAATGAAAGAAATGGTAGGAAGGAAGTGAAGGCTGAAAAGAACAAGATGGAACCTTGCGATGATTCAGATGGAGCTTCGAGACGAGATAATGCGAAAACATGGAACTCCGGAAAAGAAAGATCAACAAATTGGAACCGAGAATTCATTCAACATGAACAAATTCCGGAAGAATGAATTAAATCACCTTGATGAAATAAGAATAAGAATTATGTCATGCTTACCCTTCATGAACTTAAATTGATGACAAGCAACGGATTTGGCATGCCACTTATTCTTCTTGAAAAGATTGAAGAGAGATATAGCGCAAACTTGGGAAGGTCTTCAACGAACCACCGGTAGGATTTTAGAAAGAACGAATGAAATGATACGATAACAAAGGAAGAGGAATCTTGAATGAACCACCATAAGAAATGAAAATGAACGAAGAAAAGAGAAGGAGTCACCGTGAAGAATTAGAAAATGCACGAAGATACTTGAGGGAATTTAGGTACAAGAGATCGAAGAGATCACGAGTTGATTAAACTTGAATGTAGCACCGGAAGAATTTGGGAAAGAGAGCTGGACGTTGAGAATGGAGAATTCTGAAATGATGGCCTTCAGAGAATCGAAAATGGAAAGAACTCATGAAATGCTTCGGATGGCTATGAAAAGAATTTCTCACGAATTGAGAGGATAGCAACAACCATGAGTCTTCAAGAGAACAGATAAGGATTTAAGAGAAACTCTTCTTCGGTCTTTAACGCTGAGAATGACGACGAGGAAGACCACCAAATTTTTTGAGATACTCCGGACAATGAAAAGATGAATATTGGGATCAAAACGAAAGAATTAAAAGGAAATCTCAGGGAAGACAATTGACTGATGAGAATTCCTTCTTACGTCAATCTTGAAAGAATTTGAGAATAACTCCAGAAAATTAGAAGAGTCAGGTAAGATCCTGGGAAAAGACCTGTGGGTTATGGGCCCACTCAAAGAGAACACCGTTGAAACAATTGCTTGAAAGAGAGATTGCACCGGTTATATTTAAATGGCTTGAATGAAATGACAACCTCGAAATAGCTCGAACGGATCTTGAATGGAAACATGAATCTTCTGAGATATCTTCAGCACTCCGGAGAAGAATAGAGAGAGGTGAATGAACAAGATAAGCTTTGGTAAAAATTTCTGACATGGAAAAGCATTTGAATCAAAGAAAGTGATATGATCAACACCGAAAGTTTGAATTTAGTCCACCAGAAGAAGAAAACGAGAACAAAGAATGATGAACATGTAGCTCCTGAGGATCTTCACTAGAAATCACCGGCTATGAATATCGAAGGAAAAGAATGAAGAGACTTCACATGAATAAAAAGGATACTTGATTTGAGATCTCTGACTCCGCGAAGAAAAAGGGTGGGAGGGTAGGGAAAAATAAAGACAACTTGGGATGGGTGAAACGAACGCCGTTGAGAAAACTGAGAATTGATCTTGCAAATGTTGAAAAGATCGGATTACTGGAAGAGAAACATGCCATTGGAAAAGAATTGACTTGACAATCTCGAACAATTAAAGGATTAGCACTCCCATAGAAATTTGAGAACACCGTTTAGGAAAGGTATGGAATCAACACTTGACTTCGAAGCAACTCGAATACCGCAACTCAAAACAAAACAAAACAAGGGTTTAGCTTGCAGAATAAGACGGAACAAACATATGATAGAGATTTCGTCTGAAATTTTCATGGTGGGGCCCACACGGGCTCGATCGTACAGCGACCATCAAGTACATTGCTTGCCTTGACATACGAAGCATCCCCGAGCCATAGCAAAGCTACAAGGGCTCTTTAAGACACAACGAGACCACTGTAAAAACGACTGTGAGCCGGCGGACCACTAGACGTCGAACCCCAATCTCATATCATGCATCTGTCGGAAAGATATCCTAGGTAACTACTTGAATTCCCACCTAAGAACTCCCGAAATTTCTTTGTTATGCGATCAGGTTGCGGGTCCAGGAACCTACTCATAGCAAACAACAACCTAATCAGCTGCAACTGCATCCGCAACCCTTAACACACAACCAAGAAATTTCACAAATTCGTCTACCTCAGACCTTCGAAAACACAGCGATACTAGTCACGGTGGATCATCCGAGCTATCTCCTCCAGTACTGAGGAAAAGTCATGGCACTATTTGCCACCACAAAAAGTATAGAAGCATTTCGATGTCGGCGTCCTCTGGTATTCAGGAACTGTAATGATAGCGAATGTGACAAGAACCCCTTGGAGCTCAACTCCCCGGGTCCAATCCATACGGTCAGGAGGCACCAAGAACATAATTCTTTCACACCGATATCGCAACGATTCCGAAAATACCCGCGTGATCCTAAAAAAAATTTGGGTGAGAAGAGTAGTAGAATCAAAACACCTACGTCACAATTCCTCACCAGAGCGACGAAGGGGATAAGGAGTAAAAAGAATTCCTACTCTCCGATGTATAACTAGACTCAGAAAATAGTTTTTTTTCTAGACTCGCCAACGGTTTGATCAATCAAGAGGGGGCTCCTATGGTCGGTCGAGGCTTTGATACCAACTTGTCACGCCCAATATGCGATCCTATCCCCAAGGAACTCGGAAGTTCCACTAAATATAGAAGCGCATATCGAAGACGCTTCGCAAGGTGGATATCATTACAACATACCATGTACTGAATAGATGAGAATACTAGATAAAGGCTTACACTCGCCACAAGCTACAACATGAATACATGAATACATCGATGCACAGCAATCATCATACAGAAGAGCAGGATCCGACTACGGATGACATCAAACGAAAAAGAAGAACGACATCCACCCTGCTAATCCCAGGCTGCCAACCAGGAACCCATCCTATGATCTACGAAGAAGAAGAAGCAGAAGAAGAACTCCAAAAGCAAACATGCATCGCTCTCACGTGAAAGCATCGCTTTACCTGTACCTGCACCTGTTGTTGTAGTAATCTGTGAGCCACGAGGACTCAGCAATCCAATAACCATGGGTAGCAAGACTATCAAGGCTTAAATGGGTATGGAAGGGTAAGGTGGTGAGGTTGCAGCAAGCACTAAGCATTGTGTGGTGGCTAACTTGCGAGTACAAGAATAAGAAGAGTAAACTACGCATAACGATCGCAATCTTAATGATCAAGAAGTGATGCTGAACACCTACTTACGAGTCAAACATAACCCCACCGTGTTCTCTTCTCGAACTTACTCGAAAAGAGACGATCGTGGTTACGCACGCGGTTGGTGTATTTTAATTAGAATTAGTGTCAAGTTCTCTACAACCGGAGGTTATAAATTTCCAAGTCGCCACACAACCGCGGGCATGGCTTCGCGTAAGATTTAACCCTGCAGGGGTGTTCCAACGTGGTCCATCACAAACCAACACAAGCTGCGGTGGAAAAACCTCAACCTCAAGAAAACCCGATCAACCTCGAGTCAACCCGAAGTATCCTCGGAATCCCGGTGCATAAGACATTTCGACAATGGTAAACAAGTCCAGCAAGACCTCCCGGCGTGCCGACACCCCGATAGGAGCCGCGCGTATCTCGTTCTCAGGCCACGACCGGATAAGCTATGTGTACGGGTACCAAAAGACCCCAAGTTGCCAAGGGGTGGCCCCGCACAGTGCTCTAGTTTTGGACCAACACCATCAGCACCGGCGCACCTGTATTATGTTGAATTAAGAATCCCCAGGGACGCGACCCCCTATGCAAATTAATTATTTAATTCAGTATTATTATGTTGACAAATGTTAAAACCATGGTTGGGCCTTGCTGGAAGCGTTTATTCAAAGCGAACTGTCAAGAGGGTCCCATAACCCCTGAGCATGTTAGGAACGCTAATCAAGGAACATAACACCGGTATTACGGAAACTAGGGCGGCATGAGTGGAACAAAACACCAGGCAAAAGGCCGAGCCTTCCACCCACAACCAAGTATATAGATGCATTAATTAAATAAGAGATATTGTGATATCCCAACATATCCATGTCCCAACATGGAACAACCTGCAACTAGCAACGCTATAAGAAAGGGGCTGAGCAAAGCAGTAACATTGCCAAACAATGGTTTGCTGGGTAGGGTGGAGGTTAGAGGCTGTATCATGGCAATTTGGGAGGCTGACAAACAAGTGGTACGTAGCGAGACATAGTGATCGCATCGAGACAACTAGCAAGCAAAGATAGTAGAGATGTCCAAGGTAATGGCCATCTGGCCTGAATCCTGCTAGGAAGAAGATCGAATCCATGAAGTGGTCGAACGAATCCTCACACTTCCCAACGTATCCGGACTATGGAGAAGAAGCACAACCGGAAAGAAGCAGACAACATGGTAAACACACAAACATAATCATGGCATAATGCACAATCAAGTATGATGCATGTCCGGTTTAATGAGGCATGGCATGGCAAGATGCAACAACCAAATACTACACATTAAGTGAAGCTCAATATGCAACGAGTTGCATATTGACGAAACTCCACAACAATTATTTAGTTCAATCCCGTTTATGCTACTCATCAATATTTAAATGTTGGTTAACATGCAAGAGGTGAAGCATAATTAATCTACCTATCTAGGCAATTTTAAATGAGGCCGAAAACAACACATAGCAATTCCGGGAAATCCCCATATGTAATTTTCAAAATTGGTACTGTTCAGCCTAAAACACAATTTTAATGTTATTAAATAGGAAAAGTAATGCCACCATCTTAATCTACACAATTTTCTACGCAAATTACCTATAAAGTTCATTTAATTTAGAGCTATGGTTATTTAGTTATGAAATAAACCGTTTTAACATGTCATTTATGCAAATTAATGCAAACAACAATTTTAAACATTTTTAACATGGATGAAAGTTGCATATTATTAATCTACATGAAATTCTAAGCATTTTACATATATGACATGTTTTATTTTGATGCATGAATATTTAGTTATTAACATTTGAAAAAAGTGGCAGTTTTCTGTAAATATGCATGCACATGATTAATTGACAAAATCGTTCCGCGGGAAAAAACGTGAATCGGGCCGAAAGCTACTGGAACTGGGCTAAACAGGCATGGGCGCTAAATACTACAACGCGCACCGGGCGAGATGTAGGGCGGGGTGCTCACATTGGATCAAAATGGCCGGCTCGGTGATGGGCTTGGGCTGGGTGAGGAGGAGGCGCTAGGCCGGCGCAGATCTTGGTGTGGCTGCAGCCCACGCTGCTGGGCGAGGCGCGGTCGAGGACGACCGCCTGGTCAGCGCACTCGAGGACGGGGCCACCTGGCGGGGACGCAGGACGCGGTCAAAGCAACGACGAGCGAGCTGCTGCTGCTCGTTGCCGAAGAACAGAGGCCACAACAGGAACTTGGCGCGCGGGCGAGAAACTTGGGCGAGGGCTTTGGCTCGGCGGTGGCAGCTCTACATAGCGGCATGGTTTCGAGGAGGCCGTAAGGAAGGTCGGCGAGAGGTGCAGCTGGCCTTGGGGTCGCGTCTGGGTCAAACGGCGACGAGACGGCGCAGAGGAGGCCATGGTGCTCCGATGGTGAAGATGGCGGGGTCCGGCCGGGACTTAAGAAGGAGGCGACGAAGGGGATGAGGCCAGGACGCAGGGCCTCTCCGGATCCAATGGGATAGCGACGAATGGAGCAGGGCGCCGGCGGGAGCTGCACAGCGATGGCGGGGGGAAAAACTTCAGAGAAGACGCGGTAGGGAAAGAGAGAAAACAAGGGGAGGGAAGCAGCGGCAGGGCTCACCGGGAGCACATGCGGTTGGCGAGGAGAAGCTGCGGGTTGACAAGGCGAGGGGATCCAGGGGCACGGTACTCCTGATGCTCAGCTGCGGCACTCGGGACGCCATGGTGTCTTCCTGCGAGGTCAGAGAGAGATCGCTGAGAGAGAGAGAAACAACGAGGAGAAGGAGGGAAGGAGAGAGAGAGAGGTAGGGGACAAACGGCTTGAGCTGGTCGCCGGGGCGGCGGCTTGGTCGTGAAGATCCTCGGGCGGTGGAGGAAAGGAGCTCGGGGCAAGAGGCCTCGGGCGTCGGATGCGGGTGCGATACGCGGTGGCTTCGGGCGCAGGGGATTGGCTCGGTGCCGAAATTGAGGAGGAGTGGCGGTGCTGGGTAGGCTGCGGGAATGGATCCCGAGGAAGGAGGAGGCTGGTCGGGTGGCTCGATTGAATGGATCGGGCAAGATCCCGAAGATGGTGGAAACAGCAGCGGCGGCGTGGGGATTGATGGATGGGACAAGCTAGGGGCTAGGGTTTGCACCGATATTTATGGTAGGTGGTTTTTGGTAGGGGCTATTTGGACCCTCCGATCGTAATCGGGCGGTCAAGAATAGTAGGCTAGGGGAGTCCAAAGAAGAAACCGAAGATGTTTGGGGTATCTCGGGGTTGATCCGGACCCAACGGTCATGACTGGTCGGTTCGGGCAAGGTTTCGGACGCGCGCGAGGGGGTCTGAGATGGGTCAACGAAGACAAATGGGTCTGACAAAAGGTCAACGGAGACAAAGAGAGACGCGGCAACTACGAACGGTAACGAGGAGAAACAACAACTACGAACGAATGCAATTTTATGAAAACATGTGGATGCAATGCGCATGATGCCATGATGAAATGCAACAAGCAAATGAATGACAAGGCAACGACAGAAATAAATGGAAGGCATCTGGAGCATCGGTCTCGGGATGTCACAACACTCCCCCACTTACAAGAGATCTCGCCCCGAGATCTAAGCATGAGAAGAGGAAGAGGAAAAAGGAAGAGGTAAAACAAAGTTGCTTCTTGGACAAATGAGTGAAACCAAAGAACCTTCGAGGTTGCAAAGACATGAGAAAAGGTTGCAAAGACATAAAGAGTTGACAGAGAAGATGTATGAATTGAACCCACTCCGGATGAAACGAGATGGACAAAGAATGAGGAAGAACGAATTTTAAACAACACTCCAGCTGAAAAGGGAAGGAATAGACCATGAATTAGTCAAAATGAGATGACACTTCGAAGAGAGCAACAACACATTGCCTCCGGAACAAAAGAATGGAAAACTAGATACTTGAAACAAAAAGAACGGAGAAGAAACCAACATCTTCTACCACAAAAGAGCTTGAAAGAGCATCCTTACGAAGAAGGGTTGAATGGCGTTGTTGAAAGAATCAACAACTAAAAGATATACTTCCAATGGCCTTATGGAAAACATCAAAAATTTGAGGTTCAACCTGCCACTAACAGAAACAATTGATTACTTGAGATCTCAAAGAAATGAAAACCTCTTTCACCGAGAAGAGAAGGAGAAACTTGGATCATTGATAAGCAGCACAATAGCAACAATCCTTAGGAAGGCTTTAGGTGAAAATATAACCCAAGTTAACTCATTCCTGAATGAAGAGAAAAATGATGGGTTTAAATATCTCATTCCTGACAACATGTGAATCATGAAACACGAAGGGACATTGTCAAGAAAGACATAACACCACCTCAAAAGACAAGGGAGAAGGAATTGCACTTCGGAATGCAAGATGAAGAATACTTGAGCTCCTCCAATAAGAATCTTGAAGAATACTTCGAGAATGAATTAAATCCTTAATGAACCACCATGTAGAGCCTCTTGGAAGAACTTCAGAAATGAAAGAAATGGTAGGAAGGAAGTGAAGGCTGAAAAGAACAAGATGGAACCTTGCGATGATTTAGATGGAGCTTCGAGACGAGATAATGCGAAAACATGGAACTCCGGAAAAGAAAGATCAACAAATTGGAACCGAGACGCCGCTAGGGTCCACGCGGCGCCCGCCGCCCGAGGTGCCCCTGGGCGGCGCCCTCGCGCCGCCACCGAGCCTGTTGGGGAGCGGGTGGCCTCCTCCGCCCACCCGTCGGTGAACGAGCAGGCGCATGGCCGCTCCTCCGCCACCTTATTGCTTGCGCGTCATGACCCTCCCGCTCTGCACGACGTGCTGCTCATGGCGCAGGAGCTGCTGCGCTATCGTCCCACCGAGCACGGTGTAACACCCTGGTTTTCGCTCCTTGCTTTTTTTTCCTTCGCGGGATTTGACTCCCGTCTTTTTTTTCGATGCTATGGGATTTTCTCTTGCCTTTGGGTATATGAAGATAGTCACTTAGCCTTGCCTCTCCCATCCAACCAGATATTCTCTCCAGACCAACCTTGCCACCCAAGATATATTCCCAGGATTTTGCTACCGAAACCCTACCTTTCGAGTTACCGGAAGGGAAACCCTAATTCTGGCAGTTATAAAGGAGCCCCAATTTCCTTTGATCTGCTGCCTCCCAAACTTTTCCCAATGATCATCCTATCTCTGTAAACTCTGGATATGCAAAAATATTGCCAAGTCATTTGCAATATTTTTCATTTAAAATTAATTCCTTTTTCTGCCAGTTAAAGGAATTAAATCCAGGAAAATATCTATCCATCTCCAAAGTTCATGAAAACTTGTGGAGATATTCATTGTGATCATATTGAGCTCTCATAAAAATATTGGCCATAATTAAATAGGGGAAATTGCCTTTCCCTATTTAAAGCCAATATTGCATTTTGGGCACTTTCCAAAGGAACTACCATTTTGGTAGCCAGGAAAAATCCCAAATAATTTGTGGAGCTTCTCCTATCCATATCTTCACCATTTCGATAAAGAACCCAAGTTCCATAGTTCAACTTTTGAGCACATCATCCAATTCTTGTCTCTGGAATTATTTTGAGGTTGTGAAGCAACTATATTTTATATTGCTTCAAAAATCTTCAAATTAATCCAGGACCTCATATTCCCTATATGATGTGAGCATGCAAAAATTCACATAATTTTATCTAGCCAATTTCTCCCAAAAATAACATCTAGTTTCTGTCCAGCAAAAAACTCTGTGAAGGAAGTACCACTTTGGCATTTCTAAATGAGCTGGAAATTTTCCAGTATCTCCATATATCCAACTCATCACCCTACACCAAAATTCAGCTCATTCCATCAAGCCAATTGAGCACAACATCATGATCTAGTTGCTGGACCAATTTCTGCATTACAAAGGAAGTGCATGCAAACAATGTCCAAATGATTTCAAAATTTGCAAGCACCTACTCCTTCTTACCACATTACAGTATGGCAACATATCAGCTCTATTGGTCAAACCATTTCACCTCAGCAACTGCTCCGAGATCCTATCCAGAAACTGTTCTGGATCATTCTGATCAATCCAGATCCCTCCCGACCCCTCCACTGGCTAATCCTATCTATTTGAACAGTGGGTACCGCGTTGGACAAGACCTGGTAGGCAGACGCGGTCCAGAGCACGCGGTGCGTGTGGTGACCGCGTGGACAGCAGGCAGAAGCGGCGCTCTGCGTGTTGTCCTCGCCGGCCAGATAGCTCCGGCCAGCCCGAGCATGTCTGAGCATGCCGACTAGCCTCCCCTCGGCCGCGTGCCCCCTCTGGACCCTTCTCCCCCTCCGTTTGCGCCCTCGCCGGACGACGACAAGCGTCGCCGTACGCGTATGTGTCCCCGGTCGTCGTCCTCTTCCCCGTTGGCACCTTTCTCGCACCGCGTCGTAACAATTGCGGTCAGGTCGGCAAGGCGGGCCGGCCGAGCCGTCCCCTCCGCACGCGGTCCAGCTCACCGCCGCGTCCGCCACGTCGCCACGGCCATCCTTATCGGCTCGCCGCCGTTCGGCTATAAATAGCCCACGCCCGCGGCTTCTCGAGCTCACTCCACCACCCCCTCTACCTCCTAGACCCTCCCCTACTTGAAGAAGCGAGCCACGGTGCTCAATTCCACCCCACGGCCGCCATTGCCGCCGACGGCGTCTGCTCAAATTCGAGCCGCCCCCACTCCCTTCTATCCACCTAGCCCCTCCCTTAACCCACCACCACCACCAGAGGCTCTCCCCACCTCCATTTAGCTCCGGGGCAGGCCATGGCCTCGGCCCCAAGCTCACCACCGCCGCCGAGCTCCACCCGCGCCCTCGCGCTACCGGCCATCCCCGCCTCCACTTCCACCACCCACCGGCGCGGGGTGAGGCCAGGAGCACAGCCGCACCGCCGCCAGAGGTCCCCAAGCTCTCCGTCGCCGGATTCCTCCACGACTGCGCCCCCTCTGTTCCTCGGTGCGAGGTAGGAGAAGAAAGGCAGGGGAGGAGAGAGAAGGCACGCGGGCCCCAGCCGTCGGTGACTCAGCACGCGGGCCCGCCATTTAAGTGGTCACGCATACGCGGGAGTACGTTTTCCCACTTGGAAAACGTACTAGGTGACAAGGCGTTTTCTTTTCTGGAAAACGTCTCAATTCAAAATAAGTTTCCCGCTCTGGAAAGCGTATTCTCAAAGAAGGCGCCACCAGACTTCCAGCCAGGGACCCGTATGTGAGCATTTTATTTATAGAAAGGTCCCTCCCACTTCAAACAGCCATATCTTTTTACCTGCAACTCCGAATCAGGTGAATCCAAAGCCCACTTTCTCAGTTCGTCGAGCCCGTTCTGATGGTATCATTTTCATGAGGTTGACACATTCTGAAAATGACCATTTTGCCCCTGCCCTATATTCAGCCCCTCCGAGAGGGAATCTTTTCCGGCAATTCTTCCGCAAGGTGATCGCACTTCTCTCCGGTGAATTCATCGACCCCCAGGAAAGCCGACCATCTGATATATGCCCTAAAGAATTTCTCTGTGTTATTCTTGCGTGTTTAATTAATGAATATGTCTATGTTAGAAGTAATTGAACTCCTGCTAGGCTGAACTTGTTATTTACATTACCTGCTAATGCTCATCATATTATCGCACTAGTGACTCGTAGGTGACATAATGGAGATAGGTTGTTATGTTTTCACCATGCATTACTGTTGTTATTGCAATGATTAAGAATGTAACTTAATGATGACAACCTCCTCCGTCGACTGGATCGAGTCATAGTGCCACCGAACCGAGCTCATCAGTGCAGCCACATTTGCCTTTATGGGCCCTAGATTGGTCTATTGTCTTGCCTTTTATCGGTACCACCAAAGAGGGAAGGTTATGCATGCGTGCTACCCTGGCCCGGTAGGCGGCGATAACCTTGTGAGCCCAGTTGAGTTATTTGCCGGCGTCCCCGTTTGGGACAGTTTTGTTTGGCCACGACGGTGGCAGGTGTCAAGAGTGACACAGGGGGCCACCCAGGACATGAACATGGGAGGGTATGATTGTCGGTGGGACTGTAAGAGTGCCAGGCAATTGACAAGTTCTGTTGGAGCAGCACCGGTCCACCCGAATGGGAGCATGAGGCCAGGAGCTCCATAGTGTGGGTAAAGTGCGCAACCTCTGCAGAGTGTAAATCTATTCGAATAGCCGCGTACTCGGTCATTGGACACAGTTCGTACTAGGTCACACTATTTGGTCTATGTCGAGTCAGGAGGAACAAACCATATAATGTTATTACTAAGACTGAACTAGAGAATGGTAAGGTTTGTCAGACTTGCAGTACGGATGCATGGACATCAGATGATGTCAGGGGTATGAATGTTAGCCATGCGATGGCTATGAGCTAAAGGGTCGGATGACCACAAGACTTGGATTGGATATGGATCGGATTTGGTTTAGATCATGACATATTCGGAGTATGGATTATTTACTTTATATGTTTTACTTTAGTAGTTATCATGCTGGATAATCCTGTTATAACATGATAATTTAATATTGCTAGATATGTATGCTATGCCATGATAATCAATGTTGCTCTAATAATAAGTGCATGCTTGAATGCCATGGATTGCTTTGCTTGGTGTATATGTTGGTTTGGTTTGCTTGCAAGTACATTCAAAAGTACTCAGTGGCCTTCAATGTGGCCAGGTTCACCTAAGGATCCGACGTCCACTAGCGAGGAGCTGGTGCGTTCGCGGGCTAGAAGAGTAACCCAGTCAGATCCCTGTGGATTGGAGCCGCACCAATACCATGCTGCCTTAGATAGAGCTTTTTCGCTGCCATTACCCTGGTAAACTATTATGTAAGACTTATATATTCATTAATAGAAATGTCTGTGTTCATGATACTTGTTGTAAAAGCGCTTGCCAGAGTGATTTCCTGGGTTGGTGTGTGCGGTGACCGTTTGACTACAGTGGTATTCAGGCGGGGTGCCACAACGGATGGAATCAGAGCCAGGCTGACTGTAGGTTACCCTAGCCAGACTTCATTGCCCCTTGATCAGTAGAAAGCCCAGATGGATTTCAGCCATCTTTGCCAGACTGGCACGGCTACTATTGATCATAAGGCAACCCCATAGGTTTTTGGTTCCATCAGACCCAACTCTCGTGGCCTTTGCCTCTGGTGTGAAATGTCCGCACCAGGCATTGACCTGTGAGCCCTCAACCCTAGGTAAACCTGATATCCCCACCTTGCTTGCTAACCATGGTACTTCTCTTCTTAAATCCAGTTTCCTTTGGGAAACGCTTATAAATTCCATCTTTTCCCTGACAACCCTAGGATCGTTGACTAAGCCACTTTGGCTATGGTCATGCGTCGAGTTTGATGGTCCCTAAGGAATTAGTAGGAGCTTGACCCCAATTGCTACCAGGAGCATTGTGTGGTTTCGCTTCTAAATCCTTAGAGGTACATCGAGTGCGCTATACTAGTTATAATAGTGAATCTTTGGCCACGTGCGTAAGGTCCGCAAAATTTGAGCTTTATTTGCTTTTTGGTTTTTCGCGGTTCTTGCTTCTTTTCTCGACTCCATTCTCTCGCTTCGACTGGATCCATCCGCAAGTGCCGTCAGGAAGACCAGCATACAACCTGGATAATACCCAATAATCCAAATTCAGTAAGAATCAAGCCGAGCCAACTGCCCGATATTCAGAACATTATCACCGGATCTATCAAGAATGAAGAATGGGTCAGAAGAAGAATTTGCAGGCAATGGATAAGGCCAGAATATACCTGAGAAGGAGTCTGCTTCAGAATTGATCACACCAAAGGAATAGCGAGATGAGCTATCAGGAATGGACACCAGTAAGAACAAATTATTCCATCCTCGATTATTTTAGTCAGTGGGGTGAACCTTGAGTCTTTTCTCAATGGACTCAAGAATCATGTATTCCCCACAGAAGACATATTTCAAGAATTCGAAGGTGCCAAGAGCAACAACAACACTCTGGTATGTGGATACACATTTCAAAGCATATTTTGGAATTTACCGGTGCACATACAAAATTTTCTGGGCAAAGTGAACAAGGTTTGCGAGAATTGTGGATAAGCTCACGGCTGCCCAGAATCAATGAGAATTTCAAGTTCAGTGAAACCGAATGGAATTATCCGCCAACTGCTCACTACCGGCAACACTTGGTTTGAATGCAAAGGGTATTCGGAAATTATTATCAACACAAAGTCTGAATCAGTTATGCAACCTTTATAACAACAATGATCAGACCACCAGAAGGACTAGCGGTGTGCATGATCAGCAGGATATCTTCAGACAAGGTATGACCTATACCAAGTTTTGGCTTCACTATGGGTAAATTCCGGATACTTCGGAAGGAAGCCAGAATCAGCCACAGGTCCGACTGCGTATCACAACGAAAGGCTTCTGGTACAAGGAACCCCGCTTTCCTCCGCAAGCTATCGGAAGGAGCTTACAACGCAAGACTCCCAATCTTCCTTGCTACACCACTTGGTGAGAAAATATTCTAGGATACGGCGCTCCCATCTCCCTCAACATGCTACCGCGGAAAGTTTTCGGCATAAGGCACCTGACCTTCTGCAGTGAGCCACATGAGGAAAAGCTTTTGGGATACGATACTCAGCCTTCTTCGGCACGCTACCCGGGCAAAAGCTTTGAGCGTAAGGAATTCAGCCTTCTTCAACACGCCATCGTGCCCCAACAATCTTGTCAGAAGCACGAACTAGTCCAGACACACGTCCGCCTCAGAGCTTAATGGATTATGAGAGGATTTATTCTATACTTGCATATGTTGTGAGCATGCAGTCCAGTGGATCAGTTCATGCGAGCCACTCGTACACGGGAATGACTGTGTTCAGAGAAACGTCGGCCCCATACTTCAAAGAAGGATGTGAACATAGCAATCCCTACGAGATATGCAAGAGAAGGTTGTCAGTATCAGCCTAACAAGCTGGATGTGACCAAGGAGCCGTGTTGGCAGGTCATGACGGGTCCCCAAAAGGAACCCACAAGAACGAAGAAGTTTTGGATGAACAGTCTTTGCAACGGTAAAAAAAATGAAAGTTGGCAAGGTGATATTGCCAATCCTTGTCAGACTCTTGCATATATGGCCACAACAATGCAGCCAGCATGTCATACTCATCATAAATACGGGCCATCAACCAAGATAAGAGGCTATGCTCCGTAAGATGCGCCGAATAATAGCCAAACTATGCTCAGCTCAGTGCTCATAGCAAGGACGGTAAAGGATATATATGGCCGAGCTACCTTAGCGATCGACAGAGTTTGACTGTCTATATGGAAACAAGGTGATACAGAAATAATCATTCAGTCCCAAAAGTAAAGCAGAAATATGGTATAGGACATGGGGAAATCACTCGTTATGATACATCCCGTGTCAGCTCAGACCTCTGGACGAAGTAGCTAGCTCCAGGCCATGGAAACCAAGCTATTTGTTGACATTACGCGCTACCCACCAACCCTAGACAACAGACCACCAGGACAAAAGGTACACCTGATAGGAAAGAGAAGGATTCAAGGTAGCTGTGTGAAAAGACAGCACCTGAGCCATCAGAAGAGACAATGAAAAAGGTCAGTGAACCAATGAAGACAAGACAACTGATGGGTCCAAGTCACACACAGGTATGTTCCCCCTAGCCGGGAGGTAAGCCCAGAAATCTCGAGGATGAGATTTTCTTAAGGGGGATAGGTTTGTAACACCCTGGTTTTCGCTCCTTGCTTTTTTTTCCTTCGCGGGATTTGACTCCCGTCTTTTTTCCGATGCTATGGGATTTTCTCTTGCCTTTGGGTATATGAAGATGGTCACTTAGCCTTGCCTCTCCCATCCAACCAGAGATTCTCTCCAGACCAACCTTGCCACCCAAGATATATTCCTAGGATTTTGCTACCGAAACCCTACCTTCCGAGTTACCGGAAGGGAAACCCTAATTCTGGCAGTTACAAAGGAACCCCAATTTCCTTTGGTCTGCTGCCTCCCAAACTTTCCCCAATGACCATCCTATCACTGTAAACCCTGGATATGCAAAAATATTGCCAAGTCATTTGCAATATTTTTCATTTAAAATTAATTCCTTTTTCTGCCAGTTAAAGGAATTAAATCCAGGAAAATATCTATCCATCTCCAAAGTTCATGAAAACTTGTGGAGATATTCTTTGTGATTATATTGAGCTCTCATAAAAATATTGGCCATAATTAAATAAGGGAAATTGCCTTTCCCTATTTAAAGCCAATATTGCAGTTTGGGCACTTTCCAAAGGAACTACCATTTTGGTAGCCAGGAAAAATCCCAAATTATTTGTGGAGCTTCTCCTATCCATATCTTCACCATTTCTATCAACAACCCAAGTTCCATAGGTCAATTTTTGAGCACATCATCCAATTCTTGTCGCTGGACTTATTTTGAGGTTGTGAAGCAACTATATTTTATATTGCTTCAAAAATCTTCAAATTAATCCAGGACCTCATATTCCCTATATGATGTGAGCATGCAAAAATTCACATCATTTTATCTAGCCAATATCTCTCGAAAATTCCATCTAGTTTCTGTCCAGCAGAAAACTCTGTGAAGGAAGTACCACTTTGGCATTTCTAAATGAGCTGAAAATTTTCCAGTATCTCCATATATACAAATCATCACCCTACACCAAAATTCAGCTCATTCCATCAAGCCAATTGAGCACAACATCATGATCTAGTTGCTAGACCAATTTCTGCATTACAAAGGAAGTGCATGCAAACAATGTCGAAATGATTTCAAATTTTGCAAGCACCTACTCCTTCTTACCACATTACAGTATGGCAACATATCAGCTCTATTTGTCAAACCATTTCACCTCAGCAACTGCTCCAAGATCCTATCCAGAAACTGTTCTAGATCATTCTGATCAATCCAGATCCCTCCCGACCCCTCCAGTGGCTAATCCTATCTATTTGAACAGTGGGTACCGTGTTGGACAAGACCTGGCAGGCAAACGCGGTCCAGAGCACGTGGTGCCCGTGGTGACCGCGTGGACAGCAGGCAGAAGCGGCGCTCTGCGTGTTGTCCTCGCCGGCCAGATAGCTCCAGCCAGCCCGAGCTTGTCTGAGCATGCCGACTAGCCTCCCCTCGGCCGCGTGCCCCCTCTGGACCCTTCTCCCCCTCCGTTTGCGCCCTCGCCAGACGACGACAAGCCCTGCCATACGCGTACGTGTCCCCGGCCGTCGTCCTCTTCCCCGTTGGCTCCTTCCTCGCACCGCGTCGCAACAGTTGCGGTCAGGTCGGCAACGCGGGCCGGCCGAGCCGTCCCCTCCGCACGCGGTCCAGCTCACCGCCGCGTCCGCCACGTCGCCACGGCCATCCTTATCGGCTCGCCGCCGTTCGGCTATAAATAGCCCACGCCCGCGGCCTCTCGAGCTCACTCCACCACCCCCTCTCCCTGCTAGACCCTCCCCTACTAGAAGAAGCGAGCCACGGTGCTCAACTCCGCCCCACGGCCGCTATTGCCGCCGACGACGTCTGCTCAAATTCGAGCCGCCCCCACTCCCTTCTATCCACCTAGCCCCTCCCTTAACCCACCACCACCACCAGAGGCTCTCCCCACCTCCATTTAGCTCCAGGGCAGGCCATGTCCTCGGCCCCGAGCTCATCACCGCCTCCGAGTTCCACCCGCGCCCTCGCGCTAGCGGCCATCCCCGCCTCCACTTCGACCACCCATCGGCGCGGGGAGAGGCCAGGAGCACAGCCGCACCGCCGCCCGAGGTCCCCAAGCTATCCGTCACCGGATTCCTCCACGGCCGTGCCCCCTCTGTTCCTCGGCGCGAGGTAGGAGAAGAAAGGCAGGGGAGGAGAGAGAAGGCGCGCGGGCCCTAGCCGTCGGTGACTCAGCGTGCGGGCCTGCCGTTTAAGTGGTTACGCATATGCGGGAGTACGTTTTTCCACTTGGAAAACGTACTAGGTGACAAGGCGTTTTCTTTTCTCGAAAACGTCTCAATTCAAAATACGTTTCCCGCTCTAGAAAGCGTATTCTCAAAGAAGTCGCCACCAGACTTCCAGCCAGGGACCCATATGTGAGCATTTTATTTACAGAAAGGTCCCTCCCACTTCAAACAGCCATATCTTTTTACCTGCAACTCCGAATCAGGTGAATCCAAAGCCCACTTTCTCAGTTCGTCGAGCCCGTTCCGATGGTATCATTTTCATGAGGTTGACACATTCTGAAAATGACCATTTTGCCCTTGCCCTATATTCATGCCCTCCGAGAGGGAATTTTTCCGGCAATTCTTCCGCAAGGTGATCGCACTACTCTCCGGTGAATTCATCGACCCCAGGCAAGCTGACCATCTGATATATGCCCTAAAGCATTGCTCTGTGTTATTCTTGAATGTTTAATTAATGAATATGTCTGTGTTAGAAGTAATTGAACTCCTGCTAGGCTGAACTTGTTATTTACATTACCTGCTAATGCTGATCATATTATCGCACTAGTGACTCGTAGGTGACATTATGGAGATAGGTTGTTATGTTTTCACCGTGCATTAATGTTGTTATTGCAATGATTAGGAATGTAACTTAATGATGACAACTTCCTCCGTCGGCTGGATCGAGTCATAGTGCCACCGAACCGAGCTCATCAGTGCAGCGACATTTGCCTTTATGGGAAGGCCCTAGCTTGATCTATTGTCTCGCCTTTTATCGGTACCACGAAAGAGGGAAGGTTATGCGTGCGTGCTACCCTGGCCCGGTAGGCGGCGATAACCTTGTGAGCCCAGTTGAGTTATTTGCCGGCGTACCTGTTTGGGACAGTTTTGTTTGGTCACGACGGTGGCAGGTGTCAAGAGTGACACAGGGGGCCACCCAGGACATGAACCTGGGAGGGTATGATTGTCGGTGGGACCGTAAGAGTGCCAGGCAATTGACAAGTTCTGTTGGAGCAGCACCGGTCCACCCGAATGGGAGCATGAGGCCAGGAGCTCCATAGTGTGGGTAACGTGCGCAACCTCTACAAAGTGTAAATCTATTCGAATAGCCGCGTCCTCGATCATTGGACACAATTCGTACTAGGTCACACTATTTGGTCTATGTCGAGTCGGGAGGAATAAACCATATAATGTTATTGCTAAGACTGAACCAGAGAATGGTAAGGTTTGTCAGACTTGCAGTACGGATGCATGGACATCAGATGATGTCAGGGGTATGAATGTTAGCCATGCGATGGCTATGAGCTAAAGGGTCGGATGTCCACTAGGCTTGGATTGGATTTGGATCAGATTTGGTTTGGATCATGACATATTCGGAGTATGGATTATTTACTTGATATGTTTTACTTTAGTAGTTATCATGCTGGATAATCCTGTTATAACATGATAATTTAATATTGCTAGATAAGTATGCTATGCCATGATAATCAATGTTGCTCTAATAACAAGTGCATGCTTGAATGCCATGGATTGCTTTGCTTGGTGTATATGTTGGTTTGGTTTGCTTGCTAGTACATTCAAAAGTACTTAGCGGCCTTCAATGTGGCCAGGTTCACCTAAGGATCTGACGTCCACTAACGAGGAGCCGGTGCGTTCGCGGGCTAGAGGAGTAACCCAGTCAGATCCCTGTGGATTGGAGCCACAGCAAGACCATGCTGCCTTAGATAGAGCTTTTCCGCTGCCATTACCCTGGTAAACTATTATGTAACACTTATATATTCATTAATAGAAATGTCTGTGTTCATGATACTTGTTGTAAAAGCGCATGCCAGAGTGATTTCCTGGGCTGGTGTGTGCGGCGACCGTCTGACTACAGTGGTATTCAGGCGGGGTGCCACAGACGGCTACGACGCCTGGCTCGGGCGCATCACCGAGCTCGTCGACGTTGTGCGTGATGGCCAGGCGCCCTCCCGCTCCTTGCCTGCTCCGCCGTCCCGTGCCGACCAGGTCGGGCGCGACACGCCTCCCCCTCCTCCGGACCGCGACGTGGCCGAGCGCCGCCCCGCGGCGCGCGCCCCGGAGCCGTCCCGTGGCTCGCTCGTGCCGAACGGTGACGGTGACAGCTGCCAGATCATCCAGCGCGCCCCCCAGACAAGCGCGTGGTCGTCGAGAAGGCGCGCAACCGCCAGGACCGCGTCCTCCACGACATCGCCATGGTTGGGCGCCAGAACCACGCGGCCCTCGACAACGGCGCTGTCACCAACGGGGTCTACCTGGCCCTCGCCCCGAGCTACGCCACGTGGTGTGGCCCAACAAGTTCAAGCTAGAGCTCCCTTCGCGTTACGATGGCAGCGCCGACCCCCAGGAGTTCCTCCTGCTCTACACCATCAGCATCCAGGCCGCGAGGGCGGACGACTGGGTCATGGCGAACTGGTTCCCCATGGCCCTCAAGGATGCTGCGCGCTCATGGCTCATGAACCTCCCCGAGGCGTCCATCTCTTTGTGGGAGGACCTGTGCAAGCAGTTCATTGCCAACTTCAAGGGCACGAGCGACCGTCCCCTCACGGTCAATGACCTGCGGAAGGTGCGCCAGTGCCCTGGTGAGCCAATTCGCAAGTTCATCCGGCGCTTCAGCCAGGTGTGCCATAGGATCCCGAAGGCCTCCGACGCCGCGATCGTCTCCGCCTTCACCAATGGCATCACGGACGTGAAGATGTGCGAGAAGCTCTCAGTCAGGGACGAGCTCGCCTCCGCAGCAGAGTTGTTCGTCCTTGCTGACAGTTGCGCCAAGGCCGAAGAGGGACGCCTCTTCCTCCACAACGACACTGACGATGAGCCTGGCACGGCGAAACCCAAGGGCAAGGACACCAAGCGCAAGGGCCCTGCCGTTCTCGTGGCGGAGCCGGACTACAAGCACGGCCGCGATCGCGGTGAGGCCAAGAAGGACGACCGTCCTCTCTGCGCCTACCACAACATGAACTCCCACATCACTGAAGACTGCCACGAGCTCAAGCTGCTTCGCGAGGGCTGTACCGAGCACTGCGACAGCTGCAAGGAGCGCGGTGGCGGCAACGGAGGTGTCCGCTGGGGCGACGACAACAACAACGGTGCCGGCGACAACAACCGTCAGGGCTGGTAGAACCAGCCGCGGCAGGCTGACCCTCAAGCCAACGCAGCCCCAATGCACGCCAATGAGCCCCCTCCCGCGGAGAACGCTGGGGGCTACCAAGAGTCCCAAAGGGTGGCCTGTATCCTCAGTGGGGCCCAGGCCCCTCCATCTAACCGCTACTTCAAGCAGTTCTCTCGGGAGGTGAACGCGGCCCTCCCGGCGCTCGAGTCCACCGGCCGCCTCAAGTGGTCTGAGTTCCCCATCGCCTTCGACGCCAACGACCACCCCAAGTGCACGAAGACCGTGGGCGCCGTCCCCCTGCTATGTACGCCTACCAGCAGCAATGTGGCCGTCACCAAAACGCTCATCGACAGTGGAGCGGGCCTCAACGTACTCTCTGTGGAGACCTTCGAGACTCTCCAAGTGCCCTACGAGCGCCTGATGCCCACCAGGCCCTTCTCGGGTGTCACCGATGGCTCCACTGTCCCCCTGGGGTAGGTGCGCCTTCCCGTCACCTTCGGCACCTGCAAGAACTACCATACAGAGTTCATCGTCTTCGATGTGGCTCACATGAGCCTGCCTTACAACACCAGCTTGGGCTACCCAGCGCTCTCCAAGTTCATGGCCGCGACCCACCACGCCTACGGCCTCGTCAAAATGCCCGGCTGCAGCGGTACCCTCACCGTCCGCTGTGACAAGAAGGATGCGCTGCACACCCTCGAGCACGCCTACAAGACTGCCTCCACCGCGTACCCGGCCGATGATTATGTGCCTGGGCCTACCGAGGAGGCGCCCATGAAGAAGAAGCCCCTGCTCTCTCAGGAGCGGGCCGAGTCCAAGAAGGCGTCGCTAGATGGGGGTGAGGCAGGCCCCTCCCTCGCAGTCAGCGGCGGCCCTCCCCCAAATAGGAAGGCGCGCTCGTCACCTTCCTCCTGGCAAGCCCTGATGCGTTGGCTTGGACAGCTTCAGGCGCGCCCGGCCTACCGAGGGAGGTGATCGAGCACCACTCAGCGACGTGCCAGAGCGCGCGGCCCATCAAGCATGAGGAATGGCATCAAGCGCTCTAGAAGCAGCAAGTCATCACCCAGGAAGTCAACAAGCCCCAGGATGCTGGAATCGCCCATGAAGCTTCCCACCCCAAGCGGATCGCCAGTCGCACCCCCGTCGCCAGGCCGCGCGGTAGCGCGCGCATGTGCGTCAACTTCATCGCCCTCAATCAGGCTCGCCCAGCGGGCCCTTTCCCTCCTCTGTAGGTCGACCAGACCGTGGGCTCGCCCTGGCTCATGCGTATGCCGTTCGGCCTGGAGGGTGCCGGAGCGACCTTCGCGAGGCTGATGCACATGAGCCTGGAGTCCCACATCGCAAGGAATATGGAGGTGGTTAACACCCGCCCCCCGGCCCATCACGGCCCCACTCATGATGGAGGAGGGTGTTCCAGTGCAAAACACATGGAACACCCACCATCACCGTAAGTTCTATCCGTGCCCCATGGATACGGGCGACATGGAGCTGTACACGCTCTGGGGCTCTCTCTACTCGCGCTGCCTCCGACACGTGAGAGCTCCTTCCCACTCACGTGGAAGCCCCATGCTCAGCACTAGCGGCCTACTTACTTGAGGGGCCCTCGGCCGTCACATCCTCAAGCTGACCCGTGTCGAACACGGCAGCATGTATCTTTCTGTTATGTAATGAACTTGCTTCATGCATCAATAGAGCTTATTTCCGCCAAAACCCTGTGTGCTTGCAGCTGAGGGTGCCCCAGTAGGGGCGCGCGCTCGTGGTCTCACCCGTGCCTGCCACGCGAGTGGGGGCTGGGCACGGTGTCTGTGCTTGGGTCAGTCCCAGCAGCACTGAAAATCCCAAGCGACTGAGCTCTGGCTCACGGGCCTGCTCCTGTGTACGTCACCTCACCAGGTCCTTGGTGCTCTTGTCTCCTCGCATAACACCCACAGGCAACCTCGCGAGCGGCCCCTACTGCACTACTTGTGAAAACTTGGCAGTTTCCTTGGTGCAGGATACCTAAGGCCTCAGGAGCCCCCCTCGGGAGGCCTCGCGAGCGGCGTCCTACGGGCGGAAGGCCTCACGAGGGACTACGCCTCACGAGCCGTGCCCTGCGAGGGACTCGCCCCAAGCTGCGCGCCTCAAAGGATCTAAGTCTAAAGCACCCCTCGGGTCTTCTCCCTTTCGTTTCTCTCTCGTGGCATCCTGATTTCCTTGGCATGAGCCGCCTGCGCGTCAAGGGGGGACCCTGAGCATCGCGCCTCAGGGACTCCTACTAGCCCTAAGAGCCCTACACCCTCTGGCCTTGCCGAGCGCACGCTCTGGGCATACCAGCGACGGTTGTAGTCTGCCTCGGGGGCTGGGTCCCAGCGACACAGGGCACAAAGGCAATGTAAAAAGGAAAATAAAGGCCTTGAGAGGAAAACGAAAACGCATAAATCATGAAGTGCTTAAAGCAAAAGTGCCATGCAAATGTCTTCACGCCCCCACGGGGCCGCGTCTACTCTATTACAGGAAGGTGAATGCAGGGGCTCAGGCAGCGGAGCCGCCGTCGGCGTCGTCAAAGGCGGCATTGCCGTCTTCGCCGGACCCTTCCCTGACAGGCGCGAACCGCTCCAGCAGACTCGCCACATGGTCCTCCACAGCCCTCGCGAGCTTGCCTCGGAGCTCCTCGGGGACCGGAGTTAGCACCTGGTCAAAGTCGAAGTCGCCATCGATGCGCAGCAGATTGCTGAAGACGCGGGTCGACGCCTGGCGCAGAAGGTCGCGGCACTCAGCGTCGCGGATCTCGTCCCACCGGGCGGAGCTCACCTCCAGCCGCTCCACGAGCCTTGTGAAGAAGGCCAGGTAGCTGGCGTCGTCGGTCTCCAGGGGATCCTGCACCCCCTCGACCGAAAAAGCGGCCATGGCGCTGTGAGCGCGCCCCATGAGCTCGCGAAACATTTTGCAGCGTTGGAGCTGCTCCCCGCGCCCCCGGGCGGCCTCATCGCGGGCCCGTTGTGCCTCGTCACTAACCTCGCCCACCTGAGCCTGGAGGTCTTCCAACTCATGGCGGGTCGTGGCATGGAGCCCCGCCAGACTCCGCCTCTCAGCCTCCGACGCCGCGAGCTGCCGCTTGAGCTCGGCGATTTCGGCGTCAAGCTCGCCGCGCCTCTTCGAGAAGCGGTCCTCCTGCTTCTTTAAGTTTTTGGAGTAGGTGTCAGCTAGGACTTTGGTCTTCCGTGCGACCTCGTCCTGGCCCTGCTTGTCGATCTCCGCCCTGTACTTCGCAGCTTTTTCTTCGAGCATGGCGTTGGCTTTCGCGAAGCGTTCTTTGTAGGAGGCCTCGCTGGCCACCACGGTGCGATCCAGGTTCTCCAAGCGTTCTCGCTCCCTCTCCTGCTCGATGGTGGTCCGCAGGAGTTTGCGCTCCCGGATCTCCATGCCCATCTCCAGGACCGCCGCCATGCTCTCGTGCCGGGTGACCGCCTCCTCGCAGGAGGCGAGCCGGGCCTCGCGAGCCACGGCGCGCTCCCGCTCCAGGCGGAGGTTCTCCTCCTCGGACATGAGGTCGGTCTCCAGGGAGCTGAGGGCCGACCGGGTGTGGCGGAGAGTCCCGATTCGCAGTAGGATGCTGTGGCTCGCCAGGACCAAGGTCCAGGGCACACCCGACCCTTCCATCTCCGCCCCTAGTGGCTCTGAGGGCTCGGGTGCTGCTGCGTCATCGGACCCGCCCAGGCCCCCGCCTGAGGGGGCCTCATTTCCCTCCAGGCGGCCAGGATCCTCCTCGACCTCCACCTCAACTTCCGCCCCTACCGACTGCTCGGCCATATGGGAAGGGCTGGGCGCAGCCGCCTCCGGCTCATGGCGCCCTGGCGACCGTTCGAGGCTTGAGGTGGCCGCCACGTCGGTGCCTACCCCCCCCTCGGTGCGGGCCTCTTCTGGAGGCACTCTTCCTCCGGCAGGAGGGAAGGCCTCCTCGGGTGGCTGGGCAGGATCCGCAGGCTCTTCTTCAATGACTCCGCCGCGCTCCACGGGGCTCGACGGGGGCGCCTGTGCGTCCACGCCCCCAGCTCCCGTTGAACCCCGGTCGGCTCACCGGCATCCTTGTACAGGGTACCCTCCTTCTTCTTCTTCGGCGGGGAGCTCCTCCTACACAGCTGGGGATCAGGCCGAGCCTTGCAAGGTGGAGCGGTGGGCACGAGGAGTGCGCGGGGCAAGAAGACTTACTCATCTCTGGGGACGCATCACCGCTTCCTTAGCTTCCCTCCCGGGAGGCTGCTGCTGCCGCTCCCGCGAGACTCACCGGGGCCTCCTCCCAAGCCCCCGCCGCGAGGCTCACCTAGGCCCCCTCTCGAAGCTTCGGCGGGCGAGATAGCCCCGCCAGGCGGGGGGCTATCCGCGTCATCGGCTTCTTCCTTCAGGGGCGCAGACCGCAGGGGCTCGGCTCGGGACCCCTCAGCATCGCTGCCGCCACCGCTGTAGGCTCCTGCCCTCGGCTGGCGGCGAGTCAGCAGGGACGCCGCCGCCTCGCTCCGGGCGTCGGCTGCGGCCGCCACCCTGGTGTCGGCGTCGCCTCCAGGAATCGGCAGCACCTGGATCGGATTGTCGCGGGGCCCCACATGACCCGCGGGCACCAGTCCCCACTGATCAAACCGCGGCATGCCGGCCCGCGCGTCCTCCCAATTTCTGAAGCAGTAAATTGGAGCCGCTGAGGGCGGCGGGAACAGCGTCCTCACGGCAAGGAGAATGCTCACCAGCCCCTCCACCACCTCCGGGGCGAGGCGATCGGCGCTCAGCCTCATGGGGTCCCCCAGGCCCGAGTGAGTCCACACTGGGCATGAACGCCTCTGGAGGGGAGCAATGCGCTTGCGCACAAACTCCTTGACGACCATGCTCGCGGTAAGCCTATCGGCTTGGAGCACTCGCATCCTCGCCATGACCGGTCCCAGCGCGGCGTCGGTCAGCTCGGCGTGCCCCCACCTAGAGCTCGGTACCGCTGGTACCTCTGGGATTTCGAGTAGAGGGCTGTACTGGCACGTGTCCATGTAGACCCAGCACTCCCTGAAGCCTTCCACCTCCTCAGGAATCCGCATGTCGATGATGTGTGCGCGCATGCCCGCGACCATCTGGAATGACACGCAGCCCGAGTACTGGTCCACCTTGGTCAGCCAGAGGCGGAAGAACTTCCGAACGAAGGCCACGGATGGCATCACCCCCAGAAAAGCCTCGCAGAGGTAGGCGAAGACGGAGAGGAGGAGGACCGAGCTTGGGTGCAGATGCAGCGCGTGGACCTGGTAGTGGCTGAGCACGGCATCGAAGAAGTCGGAGAAGGGAGGCACCAGCCCGGCGAAGACGGAGTGGAGGAAGAACGGGAAGGTTGTACCCCCTCGCAGAGCCGCGGGGTGCGACGCCGGCCAGATCTTCGTCTCCCCGTTCCCGTTGAGGGCGCCGGCCATCATCGGCCGCACCTTGTCCAGGCCCTCCTCGTTGAGGATCATGGATTTCAGCAGCGCGGGCCTCGGCCCCGGCTCGGCGGTTTTCTTCTTCCCTTTCCTGCTAGGGGCCATGGCGGCAGAGAGATTGGAGGAGAAGCAGAGGAGCTGCTCGCACAAGATGGAGGGCAAGATGGAGGCGGGGAGTAGTGATGTGCCTACGCCCTGCGAGGGCAGGCTTTATCGCCAGAATAGCGGTTACCAAGGCGTCGTGGGGAGTGGGGGCGACCCGCCCCGTGAAAGCCGCCACGCGTCACCTCTGGGCCCGGCAGCTCGATGGGCCCCACGTCAATTTGTCCTCGCGGGCGGAGCGTGTGCGCCGCGGGCTCAGGGGCTACTGTCGGCCCAGTGGGAACCAAGGTACCACGGCCTGTCTACCTCTGGCCCAGAGGACAGCGCTTGGGCCGGCCCGTGAGAGTGGCCCCGCCTTGGCCGCTCCGGAGGGAGCCACCTCACGAGGGGCGAGCCTCGCGAGGCTCCCTTCACCGCGAGACCGAGCCCTGCCGAGGTCACCGCCAAGCACCGGGTTGCCTCGCGAGGCCTCCTCGCGAAGCAGGTCGTACGACGCCAGCCGTGGGGCTCCGCGCCCAGCACATGGGTGACGTCCCGCTGTCAGGATAAGTGCGGCGGGGCATGACCAAGCCCAGTTTCCATTCTGGTGATAGGGGAGCAGCGGCGTCCGCCTCCCCCAAGGCGAGTCCCAAAGCATTTCCTCTTTGGTAAAAGAAGATCAGGACGGATCGGCGCACGAGGACAGAGGTCATCGCCAAGCCCACCAGCACGTCAGAAAGACTACTTTGCCAGGTGGAGACCTCCTTTAGTCAGGATAAGCCTGTGCACCTGTCCCCCTTTGAATTGCCGCCCTGTGGCCACCCTTTCCCGCTCATATTTTCGGGGAGGAGGACCAAGGCACAACAAAAGGGACAGGGCCGCTTCCATGTAAGGGGATCGATTCATTCTCCCCCACACCTCGTGTACCTTGAGCCACAAGCTCTCCATTATAGAGCAATCCAACACAGGCAGGAGTAGGGTATTACACCGCACGGTGGCCCAAACCTGGGTAGCTCGCGTGTCCCTTTCGTGTCCGGTGAGAGCTAGTGAGCCCGTCGTGATTCCGCCGTAGTTGCCGTCGTGTCGTAGGTCGCCAAGCAAAGCCCCCCATAGTTCGAACCTCAGTTCTTGGAGAAGTTTCTTGGACGCAGATCCTCAACTCTGACAGTGGCCTAGACGGCGAGGTGCTCCTCCAAGATCTAGGGGTCGGCACGCATGGCAGCCATCGCGACCTCATCCTCACCTGCGGCAACGATTTGCTTCTCCGCTACCAAATGCTCCTTGAGCTCCTGGCTATACTGCGTGCACCATGGCTTAGGGCGGCGCTTATTTGGAGGATGGGTCGGTGATTTGGGTGGAAGGTATTGTGCCGGCGGTCGGGGCATGTGGGATGTAGAAGGAGGTGGAGGATGGGGGTCGGGTGTGGATTACCTGACTAGATAGACGAGACCGAGGAGCAGGAAGGAGCGTCGCCGGCGAGGTGGCGGCGCTGCAAGCAAGCAGTGAAGGTTTGAACTTGGAATGGAAGGTAGAAACAGGGGAAATGTGGCTTTTGTTAAGGATGAGGGGGGCATGAGTGGTAGATATTTCCACGGATGCCGAAATTTTCCCCCCGTGCAGTGAAAAACTGGCGCGCAAAGTGTCATCAGACACGGTCCCTTATTCAGCACTGTGTACAATATCTGAACATCACAAACGATTCATATGGCTTAACCCGTGTGTTATGAGTTTGAACATGCAAATTTTGGTTCAAATTTCCCTGGTTACAGTGGTCATCCACGTCATTGCATAATTTGGGTACACAAAAGAGCCTACAGCACACCCACACTTCTTAATCGAGCAAGTTCAACAATTAAACAGAGCTAGCTAACCTAAACATTACTCTAACAAAAGATCGGCGCTCTAAACAAAGACTACTACTCTGCCTGGTGCTCGTTGATCTCCGCCGCCTCCTCAATGTCCAGCTGGCGCCCGACGATCTTCTGGGGAAGGGGCTCCATGGCATCCGTCACACCATACTCGGCAAGCATCTTGCCATCCGCGTCCGCCATCTCTTTGGAAAAGGCCGCCATGAGCTGGGCGTGGGCGGCCGTGGTCTGGGTTTGGATGGGCTCCATCGCGGCAAGGTATGCCGTGAACAAACGGATGGCTGCTCGAACGCTCTCGGCGATTGCCAACTCTTCGGCCGTGGGTTGCCTACCGTTGTCAGAGAAGCTCCATGCAATTTGTGTGGTGACCGCCAGGAGTTGGGCATGGGCAGCCTCGACATGGGCGTGGGTGGCCTCCATCAGGGCTAAGGCGACCGCCGTGGAACGGACAGTTGTTGTCCCGCTCTCGCCATTTGCTATCCCCGTCGCAGATGTTGCTGCCGCCATCTAAGCTGCAGTAGCGGCTGTTTCGGCTGCCGCAGCCCCCCAGTCACGGATTGCGGCCATGCTCATGCAAGTTGTGAGCATGCTCATGGAGGCTGCGGTCGCGCTCTCGCCGGAGTGGCCGCCGAAGTTGCCCTCACGACGCGGGTCCACGTCCCCATATTTGACCGGTGACGATTGAACAGTGAAATGATATTTGGGGAGCTAGTTTGCTTGACGTGCTGGCTGTGGACTGTAGCCGACAAACCTTCTCGCATAAGCCATATATGACGGTGCTCCAAATATTTTGTACTGCATCTCACATGGTTGGTGATAATAAACTTTGTGTGATGTACTTGATTTTTCGTCTTGATTTGAAATATGGAATGGGGTCACAGTGGCAAAAGACGGTGTTTGAGTTGCTAGAACATTTATCTACAGTGAACATACAATTATAGGAGTGTCGTAAAAATAATTGGAATTATTCGGGGTTCGTTTGGACATTTTTATACATTAACTGAGTTTTCTAGGCATTTTATGTGCATAATTCAAATTTGAACTATAGGCACATGCTCCGGTGCACCAAAATGGGTTGAAAACTCATATATGTGCCCTTGGGTGCATGCTTAGGTCCCATGCAAGAAATGGGAATGAATTTCAAACACCTCGGCATCGTGGCTCCACGGCAAACGTTGAGATACTTGGTTTTGAAATTCTAGTAAATCCAAAACTCATCTGAAATTCATGAAACTTAGCATGCTATCATGGAATGGCACCAACATGCTGTGGTAAAAGATTTGTCCCATTTGGGGCAGGTTTTGGTATAAGCTTCTCACAAACTAGAGCTTCCCACAAGAAGCCTCATGGTTCCGGTAAGGAACGTGTGTCACCTTTGTGGACGAAACGACAATCGTTGTCTCTTCTCACCTTGATTTTTTTTCTAGATGCAGCATAGACCAATAGGAGTGTCGTATTAAAATTTGGAATTATTCGGGGTTCGTTTGGACATTTTTATAAATTAACTGAGTTTTCTAGACATTTTATGTGCATAATTCAAATTTGAACTACACGCACATGCTCCGGTGCACCAAAATGGGTTGAAAAATCATATGTGTGTCCTTGGGTGCACGCTTAGGTTCCATGCAAGAAATGAGAATGAATTTCAAACACCTCGGCATCGTGGCTCGGCCGCAAACATTGAGATACTTGGTTTTGAAATTCTAGTAAATCCAAAGCTCGTCTGAAATTCATGAAACTTGGCATGCTATCATGGAATAGCACCAGCATGCTGTGGTAAAAAATTTGTCCCATTTGGGGCAGGTTTGATATAAGCTTCTCACAAACCAGAGCTTCTCACAAGAAGCCTCGTGGTTCCGGTAGGGAACGTGTGTCACCATAATTTGTGGACGAAACGACATTCGTTACCTCTTCTCGCCTTGATTTTTTTTCTAGATGCAACATGGACCAATAGGAGTGTCGTGTTAAAATTTGGAATTATTCGGGGTTCGTTTGGACATTTTTATACATTAACTGAGTTTTCTAGGCATTTTATGTGCATAATTCAAATTTGAACTACATGCACATGCTCCGGTCCACCAAAATGGGTTGAAGAATCATATATGTGTCCTTGGGTGAATGTTTAGGTCCCATGCAAGAAATGGGAATGAATATCAAACACCCAGCCTTCGTGGCTCGGCCGCAAACATTGAGAAACTTGGTTTTTAAATTTCTGTAAATCCAAAACTCCTCTGAAATTCATGAGACTTGGCATGGTGTCATGAAATGGCACCACCATGCTGTCGTAAAAAAATTGTCCAATATGAGAGATGGCGCACACATTAACAGCCACAACCAACATAGCCATTTTGGAACAAATAGCTGTCACGTTATCATCACAAACGGTTGTATAGTATTATTTAAATCATGGGCGTTCTACTGACCATTTATGTGCCACCACGCGTCCCACTTTTTTATTGGAAAGGAGGTGCCGTGCGGGCAGCTGTTTGAGTAGACGGGAGGCGTGCGAGCGAAGTCCACGGCGCAGGCTGACTAGGAGGCGTGCGACCAGTCCTGTGCTGCGTAGGGTGACCGGGAGGCATGCGAGCAGTACGCTGCACAGGATCACCAGGAAGCGAACCCTTTGACCTCCATCGCCGCCCGCCTCGCTCTCAACTTCACCATTAATGGCGCCCGAGCCGCTGTTTAATAGGGGGCCTTACTGATCTCTCTTCGCCTCCCATTCCCCTCTCACCCAAATCCTATCTTCCAGAGCTCCACCTATGCCATGGCGCACAAGGATCATCTGCCACTAGTCTTCCGGTTTGGTGAAGTCGACTCCGAGCCGGAGGAGATACAAAATAAGGAGGAATGGGACCTCAGGGACATGGCCCTGAATGAGCTGGCCGCGGTGGATGCTGCCCCCGCGCCCGTCCCAGCTCCCAACCTCGCGCCCGCGCCAACGACCATCCTCGTGGCATTGATGGGTTGGTCGCCGAGTACCATCGCAGCGCTGGAAGCCGCGGGTGTCACCGAGGTCCCCGCCGACCCGCGCGAGCTCGTTTGTGTGCCAGCGCCAGCGCCCCCACCTGTGCTCGTGTGCGCCCCAGCACCCACCGCGGCGATGGTCCCCGTGCGCTTGCCTGCACCGGCCGCGCCCATGCCCGTGCGCGTGCCTGCACCCGCCACGCCCCCCTTAGCGTCATGAGATGCCACCGTCGACCACTATCTCGCAGCGCCGCGAGTCGCCCCCCCCCCCCCCCCCGCCCCCGCCTGTCGATCGCCCAACGAACGGCTCTTGGATTTGCAAGTCCTGAACATTCTAGGATAGCTTGAAGACTTGAACAACGGCGTCCCGGAGGACGACAACGCCGACGCAGCACGCCGCCGCCGCAATTAGTTTTATTTGTTTAATGTTGTATCTCGATCGTATGAATGTAAAATCACAGTGTCAATGAATGAAATCTATGGTTTTGATCAACTTAGCGTTTTTTCTCTGAATGTACAGACTTATCAAACTAAAAAAAACATCAATGTTTTTCTCTGAATAAAACACTCATCGCAAACGTTTCAGCCTGAACAACCGTATGCAAAGCGAGAGCTGGGTTCCTTCGTAGCTAAGCCAAGGGAAAATTTGGCGCGCGGTTTTTTTGCATCTCTTCATCACAAACGATTTTGCATGATGACCCGTGTGCAACGACGTACAAACAATGTGGTAAGATTTGCATCTGTCATATTGGGTACATTTGCCATTTGTCAAATTGGAAAAATTGGCATTTGTCAATCTAGTAACATTGCCATTTGTCAAACTTGTAACACTGCCATTTGTGATCCTAAAAAAAACACTGCCATTTGTTAAATTTTGCAGCTAAAAATCACTAGTACTGTATAATTTTTGCAAATGAAATTCAGTAAGCATAGATTTCATTCATCGATTAAGAAGTCGTTCTTTATACAAATAGTTCAACTCGACAGCTGAACCGAACAAACTTTTACCCAATTGTTGCCAACCACGTACTAAAATAGGTAGTTCAACTATATATACTAGCTAATTTTAAGTACGTTGTACAGTTCAACCATATCTATAGTCAGATGAACTGAACAAAATAGCCCCTAAATACTACTACTACGGAGGGGCTTTGTACTACTTCCAGCAGCCTCTCCTCTACCGAGCGCGCTCAGTAAGAGGCAGAGGAGGAGCCTACAGACGAGCTGGAGAAGTGGAATCTGGCACCTGCCGCTTCAGCACCTTTAGCGACGCCCAGCTCGAACGCCCTCTGCCACTCCAGACAATCCCTCTCGAAGGGTGGGACTCCTCGTAGATCTCCGCATTCCGCGCCACTGCGGCGGCTACTGCTGCAGCCACGGCGGCGGTAAGACTCTTTGCATGCTCGACCAGGCAATCCTCCTCCCGCAAGAACTCGATGTAGCGCGCGGCAAGGTCGCGCACATGCGGGCCTCCACATCCTGCCTTCGGGCTGCGGTGGCGGATCGGGTGATGACCCCGGCGGTCGACAGTGGGGTGGCGACCACGGCGGCCGACGGTGGGGTGGTGGCCACCTCCCGCCTTCAGGCCACGGTGGCGAAGCGGGTGTTGGCCACGGTGGCCGATGGTGGGGTGGCGGCCACAACGGCCACCACCCGCCTTCGGGCCATGGTGGCGGAGCGGGCGATGGCCCTGGCGACCAACAGTGGTGTGGCGGCCACGGCGGCCGCCGGTGGGGTGGGGGCAACAGCGGCCAGCAACAGCTGCCGTGGGCAGCGACGGTGGAGCATGTGGCGGGTGTTGTGCGCACACCCAATAGGGACACCATGTGGAGTACACGCCGCCGGGGACTGCGTCGCCGCTGTGGTGTAGCCTCCCAGCTGGAGCTATCCTCAGATGACGGCGGAGTGGCTGAGCGACGACGACGGACCGGTGCCATTGGCGATGGTGGAGAAGCAGACGAGATAAGCTATGGGAAGGGATGGGAAAATGTGATGCCAACACTAAAAAAAAAGACACATCTGTGACATTATGGCCCGAACAAAAACTTTTTCTGTCATGGTTGTGACACTTCTATGACAATAATTGTGACAAAAACACGTATCATCATAGATGTGGTGGGCTCCTACTTCTATGACAAAAAATTATGACAGAAAATGGGCTTTTCGTCCTGGGCGGGCCGGAGACGCACCCGCATGACATTCTTTGGGCCGTCCATGACGTAAAAAAATGTGGTAGAAGTGAGGGCGAGGAAAATTTCGGGGAGTTCCTGGTTACGGTGGGTGGTCTGGGCCGAGCGATGCAATGTGGTTTGCGCGTTTCTCTTGTACGCATGCGTGTGTGCGAGGCATTCGTTAACTGAACCCGAGCGAGGTGTTCGCTTACTGAACCCGAGCGATCGATCGATCCCTCGCACTACTACACGTACTGAACCCGAGCGATCGATCCCACTGCGTACTGAAGCCGATCGATCCCTTTGCTGCTAACTGAACCCGAGCGATCCCTTCGCTGCTAACTGAACCCGAGCGATTCCTTCGCTGCTAACTGAACCCGATCGATCCTTCTCGCTACTTACTGAAGCCGACCGAGCTCCCGTGCGAGACGTAGCCAGTTGGTGTTGGGTTGCCTCTCGATGAACAGTGCTCGTTGTTGCCGTGCGCGATACACGTAGACACGAGTCGAGACACATCGATCGAGCCGGTTGGTTGGCTGTGGATGAACAGTTCCCATTGCTGCTGCCCGCTCGTACGCCCCACCCCAGCCGGTGGGTTGGCTGTGGATGATAAGTACCCTGGCCGTGTGAAGGTGGTTGGCACTGGATGAATAGGACCCCGAGGAGGCCGCCACACCCCAGCCGGTTGGGGGTGGATGAACATGACCCCGTGGAGGCTGGAGGAAGTCGACGGTGGATGAATAGTAGCTGGTGGAGGCTGGAGGAGGTCGACCATGGATGAACAGTAGCCCGTGGAGTCCCGTTTTGCCGTACGCCACACCCCTCCCGATGAACAGGACCCCCGTTTCGATCGTAGGCAGTTGGGGAGAAGTCCGTTTCCTCCGTTTTGTGGTACGCCAGAGCCCTCCTGATCAACAGGACCCCGTTTCGACCATAGGCGCTCGAAGAGAAGGCCGTTTCCTCCGTTTTGCGGTATGCCAGACCCCGAGTCGATGAACAGGACCCCGTTTCGGCTGTTCCGTCCAAGCCGTTTGGCTCTCGATGAACAGGACGGGTTCCAACCGAGTCGCTTGGCTCCCGATGAACGCGACGATGTTTCCTCCATTTCGACCCAGCCGGTTGGCTGCCGATGAACAGGAGGCTGTTGCTGCCGTCCGTTGCCTCTCTCAATGTACATGAGCCCTGGCCGTACGTATGCGTGAGTACGCGTTCGAGACCCCGCCCGTATATGTACGTCTTTGGCCGTATTTTTTACTGTGTGGCTGTACGTATGCGTACACAATTTAGACGGGGCTGCCTGAACTGCTACGACAGGGGCTTTACTATGACACATGCCGCTCCTTACACGCCCATGGTTCATCGTTGCAGAGAGACCGATCGACCAGTATGTACGTACACGTTCGCGATCAGACAGACAGCGCTACGTATGCTTCGACCGGGTGGGTCCCAACTGTCAGGGAGGATAAGGAGGCACTTCCTTGCATGCGAAGATATAGCTGCTGGGTCCCAGCTGTCAGGGGGAGGAATCATGTTTTTTGCGTGTAATAAGGAGGCACTTCCTTGCGTGTGAAGATGTAGCTGGTGGGTCCAGCTACCAGCCTCACCGCGTACAGTCCTCTTCCGATGGCTGTCGTTCATTGACCATGTTGACCACGCCGTGCCGAGAGCACCAAGGTGGTGGATGACGGCGAGTCCTAGGAAGGGAACTACACGGAGCTGGGGAAGTTGCGGCAGTGGATGCCCACGCGGAGGGGAGTACGAGGGTTTACTGGTTCGGCTGCGGTGTGAGGCTGCCGTCGCCGGAGAATAACAGGGGATGTGGGTGAGTATAGGGAAGGATTGGCCAGCGGTGGGAGTAGGGTGGGGTGGTGAGGCCTGCGCGGACCACAGCCGGTCACGGGAGGCAGGAGCAGGCGGTCCCGTCGGCGCTGGTTTGGGTGGCTGGAGCAAGAAGATCAGAGATTGAAGAAGCAGCACGGCCGTTGGATAAACATCCAACGGTCACTGCTGCTAGAATCATTTGTTGACTAAGTTGACAAAGCCCTACGTATGCATCAACTTAGTAGGCCCAGAAGTCAGCCTCCAAGTCTGGTGGGTCCCAGTTGTCATGGGGTGGAATTGTTTTTTTTTGCATAATAAGGAGGCACTTCCTTCCGTGCGAAGATATAGCTAGTGGGTCCCAGCTGTCAGGTGGAGGAATCATTTATTTTTTGCATAATAAGGAGGTACTTCCATGCGTGCAAAGATGTAGCTTGTGGGTCCCTGATGTCAGGGGAGGAGTCATTTTTTCGCGTAATAAGGAGGCACTTCCTTGCGTGCGAAGATGTAGCTGGTGGGTCCAAGCTGTCTGGGGGAGGAATCATTTTTCTTGCGCGTGAAAAGGGGACGGAGGCACTTCGTGGCGTGCGACCATGGACCTTGTGGGTCCCAGCTGTCAGCCTCTCCACGTACAGTCCTCTTTCGATGGCTGTTATTTGTTGACCGTGTTGACGACGCCGTGCCGAGAGCACCAAGGTGGTGGACGACGGCTAGGCTAAGGGTGGGAATGACCCGGAGCTAGGGAAGACTCGGGAGTGGATGCCCATGGGGAGGGGAGTACGATGGTTGACTGGTTCGGCTGCGGTGTGAGGCTGCCATCGCCAGAGAACAACAAAAGGTGTGGGTGAGTAGAGGGATGGACTGCCCAGCGGTGGGAGTAGTGTGGGACGGTGAGTCCTTCGCGGCAGCATGGTCGTCCATTGGAGTCGGGAGCAGGCGGTCCCGTCGGCGCTGGTTTCGGCGGCTGGAGCAAGAAATCAGAGATTGAAGAAGTACAGCAGCCGTTGGATTAACATCGAACGGTCACACTGGTAGAATCGATTGTTGACTAAGTTGACAAAGCCTTGCGTACCCGTCAACTTCGTAGGGCCACAAGTCAGCCTCGAAATCTGTGGCAGACAACATACAGCCCATTTGCTATTTTTGTAAATAATTTACAGCCCATTTTCTAATTCTGAAGGAATTTATTACAGTCTATTTTCTGCCGAGTACCACGGTTAATAAATTCAATGAAATTTCACGTACTTCGGTGTAGTCTGAACAATTTTAGTCCCGATATTTCGCGTCAGGTTCAAACTAATTTTAAAATAAAATAAAATTAGATTATATAAAATCTAATGTTATTTAAAATCTCAAAATCCAAAGAAAAAAGCCTAAACTTGAAACCAATTGCCAGTTTGCTGTGTTTTTTATATTTACAACCTTTTTCTTATTAGTTATTTCAAACAATTTTCTGGGCAAGCCAACTGCATGCCTCCTTGTTTAGATTTGCAGCCCAGCAATTCTCAAAAAACAATTGCAGCCCAGCACGGTCTAGCCAGCGCGGGAGGAAGAGGACGAGAGATTGAAGAAGCACGTTGGCCGTTTGATTTACATCCAACGCCTCGGCTATCAGAATCGTTTTGTTGACCAAGTTGACAACGCCTTGCGTAGGCTTCAACCTCGTGGGCCCACAATGTGAGCTTCCTATTTTGTGCCTGACATTCAGCCCATTTCATATATTTTAGAATTTATAGCCCATTTGTTAAAAAATCTAAATACACCCATTTGCTGGGCTGGGTGAAAAAATAATGTTGCGGGCATGCTGCAACCAATAATTCTTTTTTTCTTAGAACTTATAGCCCATTTGCTTATATTCTAAATACACGCATTTGCTGGGCTGGCTGGACAGAGCGATGATATAAAAAAATAAAACTAGGCTGGGCATTTCGTTTGGACAAGAGATTTTCTTTAGTAATTTACAGAATGGCTAAAAAAATAATGTTGCGAACTGCAACCGATTAACTTTTTTAGGATAATTTAAAGCCCAATAGTTTTTTTTGAAATACACCGATTTCTTGGCTGGATTAAAAAACTAATGTTGTGGACAAGCCCTGTTTAATATTTACAGATAATTTACAGCCATTACCTTTTTTTAGAAAAACACACATTTGCTTCTCTGGGTTAAATAGTAATGTTGGTCTGGCCACAGAATTCTTATAAAATATACTGAGGGAGTAGAAAATAAGAACTTAGCTATGTGTTTTTTCTTAAAAAAAAAGGGTAACTCGGTGTCCCACAGCCCAGTCGAGACCTGCTGGATCCTGGTGTCAGCATGTCGTGGGGTGCGCATATACTAGGCTGGGCACGCCAAAGCCCAGTTATATTTGCTCGGCCTAAAAAAAGAAGTCTTTGGTGACTGCCTCTCCTTGTTTAATTCACTCGTTTATTTACTACGTTGACGACCTGGTGGGTCCAAGATGTTAGTATTTTACTGGCGGTGAAACTCTTTTTTTCGCTTTTACTATTTATATTTCTACTGGCAGAACATTTGTTTCGCGTCAGTCACCGGCCGCGGGGTGGCGGGAGCATGCAGTCCGGCCGGCGCTGGTTTGGGAGGCTGGAGGAAGAAGAAGACGGGAGATAAGAGAAAACGCACACCAGCCGTTCGATATGAATCAAACCATTGGCAGAAAGAAAACACCCCTTTGACAATTGATTCATTCAAACGAACAACAGTAGTAGTACTAGTTAATTTGCTTCCACCACGACTACATTTTTAGAAGCTGAAGCTGAACCAAACACTAGCCACGGCCAGCGCCACCCCCACGGCCCGGCCAGTGCCACCCCAGCGGCCATGACATCCGCCATCGCCACAGCCACGGTCACCGCCACCACCACGGCCACCGCCAGCGCCGCCCCCACGACCGCGACCTCCGCCACCGCCCCAAACGCCGCCACTGCCGTGGTAAAATGCGTGGAATCGGGGAAAGTTGGAGTGGAGGGCGTAGAAATACGCCTCGGCGGCGTCAGCGTCCAAGGCAGGCCATTCGTCTGCGGCGGGCACGGGGGCCCCAAACAGCTGCTCCGCCTCCGCCTTCTTCTGGGCAACTATCTCCAAGCCCAGGTCCATCTCATCCCATAACGGATCCAGAGGATTCGCGGGATGCTCATCCTCCTCCTCTCCAAAATTGAACACGAGTGGGTGCTCCTCCGGTTGCGCCATTGACGAGGGAGTGCTGGTGGATTGGATATGGGAATGGGAGGCGCCAGAGAGAGGATTTGGGGGATAGAGGGTACGGCGGCGACGTCTTATAAGCTGCCACGGGCGTCATTATGGAGGAGGTAAGAGCAGCGGCGGGCGGTCAAAGGGCGAGTCTCTCGGTGAGAAAAGCTACTGCCGCTAGCTCGCATGCCTCCCGGATGCACAGGGATGACGCGTCGCAGTCTCCGTAATTGGAGAGATTAATGATAGGCAGCCATTACCGGTGGTGCATTGGATGCCACGCTTCTTAAATCCCCCGGCTACGCGAGGGCCGAGGGGGAAGAAGATGAAACTTCCGTCCCGCGCTGGCGGTTGGGGTATGGAGCGAGCTGGATTTAAGAGGGGGTGTGGGGCATGGCGCGAGGCAGTGCCGCCGGCCCCTGGGCGGCAGCAGGCAGTCCATCCGCGCTGCTTTGGGCAGCGAGACAACCAGCAGAGGGAAGACTGAAGAAGAACGTCAGACGTGAATTTGTTTTTCAGTGGCTCTCGGTGGGGTATTTTTTTTAGCTTGCTTCTCCACGATACAACTTGTTATTATAGCCTCCTAGTCCGTGGTGGACCAACAGCCATTTGCCGGGCGGCCCAAGCTACAAAAAACAGCACTTGTCAAAGCCCAAAAACAATGCAGTAGTATGTTTTTTTAGAGGCCAAAAAGAATATGGCGGCGGCTGAACGGGGCGGTTCAACCGGGTACCAGATGTCAGTCTGAAATTTGCTGGGTACCCTGTGTGTTCGAGCATGATGATGCGCTGGGTCATTGGTGTAGGACATAGTCGATCTGATCCCATGTTGTGTTCGTGTGTCAGCAGGCTAGTTAGCGATCAGTGCTTGTAAAGACTGAGCAAAAGAGAAATAAGAGTTGATGTGCCCTTGCAACACTAACAAGCAGGTGCCATTCTTCTCGAGACGATGGTGTGCCGTGTGACTCACATGTCACAAGCCCACATCATAGATTCAAACAAGTTAACACACCAAGTACAACAGAAAAGGTAAACATTCAGATCAAACTCAGGTTCACAGGATACGTTCATACCAATGTTCACAATCAACTCCTCAAAAGATTCACATATACACAAGTTCAGCATGTTTATGCATCCAAATGATTAAGAGATCACAAGCCAATATTCATAGCCACCATTCACAATCAACAAGTCAAAAGATTCACGTATACAAGTTCAGCATGTTTATGCATCCAAATGATTGAGAGATCACAGCCAATATCCTCCATTGACACACTTTAATTACCTGGGGTGCAGACTGGTTAAGTGGTGTTCACTCGGTGGTACTTCTTGCTAAAATTAGTGCTTGTCTGAGCAAACTTTCGAGTACATAAGAGACAGTACATACCATCTGAACTTTGCTTGTAGGTTATCCTCATGATGGTGGCCTCGATGCCGCGAGAGGTTTGAGCATCTTGGCCACTACTTTCATCCAACTAGTTTACTGGCTCATCTTGGTCCTGCAGCTTGCCAAAATTCTACCGTGCAGACAAGGAGGCGGTGGACAAAATGAACCACCCAAAGTTTTTTTGCGGTTGAACTGAAATGGAGCATCCCTGGGGTGCAGACTGGTTAAGTGGTGTTCACTCTGGCACTTCTTCTTGTCAACATCGATGCTTGTCTGTGTGAACTTTGGAGTACATAGGAGCCAGCATAAGTATCTGACCATCTGATCTTTTTGTGCAGTTGTACTGAAATCAGCAATAAAACGCTTTGCTTGTAGGGTCTTCCCATTAATGTTGCATGCAGTTTGGATGGGGTATGTTCTCAATTCCGGGATTGGCATGGAACATTAAGATGATACGCTTAATGTTGCCTGCGAGTTAAGGCTCCAAGTTACTCCTTTTATAAAGCTATAAAGCTATGCTGCCGCATCTTGGGTCTGTAGCTGGCCAAGACTCTTACCTTGCAAGCAAGAAAGGAGACAGTGAAGGCAATGAACCACCCACTGTGATTGCCATGCTTATTATCTACTCGTGGATTAGATTAATCGAAAAGGTGCCAATATTTCCAGGAGTCAAGCATCCCTGTTTGCACAGATATTGAGAAAGTGAGATTTACTATAATAGCGGCACTAGTTCATTAAACATATAATAACAAATAGAAGCATTGTCATTATCTTAATGGCTAAAGATAGCAACATAGTAGCCTTGCTTAAAGGGTGGCATTAGTTTATTTTATTAGTGGCATAGGCTCATCACGCAAAGAATTGGCGTGTACATAAGTTGCATTAGATTAACAAGCAAAACTAAAGCACTTTCTCATGACAGTAGCAAATAGTAGCACAATACCAAATTACCAATAGATATGACAAAGAACAATAATCAGGATGAAGGCCGTAGGCCGGTACCAACCTATGTGAGGAAGCTTAGCAATCAGCAGTTCCTTTGACTGGAAGTAGAAATAAGCGACTGACAGGAAAGTAAGGATGCAGTTGAGGTAATGAACCACCCAAAGTCTTTGTGCAGTTCCACTAAAATCGAGCATCCCTATTGGCACATATATTGAGAAAGTGAGATTGTTGTAATAGTGGCACTGGTTGATGAAACATACACTAACAAATAGAAGCATCCTCATTATCTTAATGGGTAAAGATAGCAACATAGTAGCCTTGCTTAACGAGAGGTATTAGTTTATTTTATCAGCGCCAATTAGCTCAACACGCAAAGCATTGCCACGTATCATCGGTTGCAAAGATTTAACGTGCAAAGATAAAGAACTTTCTCATGATAGTAGCAAGCATGATACCAATAGAGATGACAGGACACTAATCTGGATTAAGGACGTAGGCCGGTACCAACCTGCACGAGGAAATTTATTCAAGTAATTCCAGAAGAGAAGATAAAGCACTGACAGGAATCATTCAACGGTATCCTCTTGTGAGATTATATCGAGAGATAATCAAGCACTTTCGGCAGAGTAAAAGCACCGGCTGGAATACAATCCATACTATCCTCTTGTACAGTTCCACTAAAATGTACGATTGACACAACATGATCCCTGTTTGCACAAGAAGGAACGAGGTGATACCTTCATTAGCTTAGTGAGAAATGATAGAAAGACAACATCATATTTACAAGTTGTACGGTACTTGGCATTTTTATAAGCCATCCGTTTGTCTCGATCCAACGGTAGATAAATAGGTAGTACTAGGTAGTACTGGCTAGGAAGTACTCAAAAGTACTACTTAACATGGGGTCAATACTCAAAATTAGTAAGCTTCGCACTCCATCTAATTTTTCTTCTGTTCATGCTTACAATCATGGCATGAGTTGGCATACTTATGTTGCACTACTATTTAGTATTTTGCTTAAGTGCCTGTAATTTATCCATGGCTCTTTTGGTTACATGTCCTGTAGGTGTTTTGCTAAGCCCTATGTACATCGTCTACATGTCATTAGCATGATTTTATCATTTCGTTTACTCACTGTTTGATCTGCTCAAAGTAGACATCATGCTGTTAATCTGTGTTTTACACTGTTTCAGTAACACTTAGCATTTAACAAAATTCATAACTAAATAACCATGCAGCACATAAATATATGCCATATAGATGTGTTGCTCATTTTTATGTGTACTATCTGCCCAGGTCATTTTATTTATCACTAAAAATCAAGAGCACATTGTTTTTAGAGGTAAAAGGAGCTGTAAGGATAAGAAAGGACGGTATCAGTGAGTGATCCTTCTTCATTTCCTCCTTCTTCTTAGTCTTCGTCTTCTTGATTTGTTTCTCTTTCTCCTCACCAATTGGTGAAACCAAGGACATGATTGGCCTTCAATGTCAGATTTGGTTTTGTAAGTGAGGGGGTACAAGTATGCTAGTAAACAATAGCATTATTTTCTCATGACGGTAGCAAAATAGAGGTGAACAGATGTGCTAAATATCATTCTTACCTAAGGGAAGGTTATGGTGCCAATATGGATGATGAGGATTGGAACACAGATCTCCCTTTGTGCAGTTCCACTGATATTGAACAACGGTTCCGGTGTGACATTTTAGTTCAACTACACAAAGCACTTCTCGTGTCTTTTAAGAAGTGTTTTGTGCAGTACACCAAAAGGTCGCAAAAGCAATGAGGTGAAATGGATATCCCTGTTTGCACAAAAAGCTACAAAGGAAACAATCAGAGTCTCAAACAATTACTGGCAATGACAATTGGTTAAACTTTTCATGACTAATAACAGTGGCATGGCTTCATTTTACCAGGGGCATTAGATTAAGAACAGCTAAATATTTGCTATAAGGGCATGGGACAGTGGGTGCACCAACACCATGTACCTCAACCGGGGCATAAAGTGGTGATGCAGAGTTTGTTGCCCCAAGAGAAACAAACATCCAAGCAACATATCTGGGTTGGTCCCATTTTTGTTCTCTTTAGCCACCTATTCCTATGTGTGGATAGAAAATCTAGTCCTAGTCATACTGTAGTGCCTTGTCACACCCAGCCCACACTTTCTTTCCTTTCTCAACCAAGATATTGGTTGCTTATCTAGTGTATATAGCGTTGGACTAGCCGATCGAGCCTAGCTACGTGGGGGGCTGAGAGGTAGAAAATGATGCACATGCAGCGACGTGGGGAGCTGGGGCAGTAGAGCAAGGCCGGTTTCGAAGGAAGATATACCAGAAGGTCGTCGGGGTGTGGCTAGGTGGGGGGCGTGAGGCTGGATCCGCCAACACTACGGCAGCGACGAAGGGATCAGAGGACCTCCTGCACCGGCACTCGGTCAGAGATGACGGTGCGGCTAGCAGTGGGACTCCTCCCTCGCCATCGACGACGGCCTAAACGCTGCACCTCCTCCCCTTCCCCGGCGGACGGGATGCATCCGGATCTGTGACCGGCGGTGAGCAGAGAGAGAGAGAGTGACCACCGCTATCTTGCTTAGATCTGGAGAGGATGAGAGTGTGTGAAGAGAGCTACCCTAGCAAGCAAGCGCGGGGCTCCTGCCTATATATACATATAGTGGACTAGTTTTCCTGTTTCGCTCCATAAAAACAATCGTTTAAAATTGTGTACGTGCCAGGTCACACTTTGTAACGTTCACATGTGGTAATCGACCCTCCATTAAGTGAACAAACACATATATATTTTATGAACAAGTCCACGGCTCAAATTATCGGAAACGCGAGCTGCACCAACATGCAATATTATTTATATTTTCTATGTATAGTTTGACCACTTATATAAGTAGCAAATTTTTAATGCATGCCACCAAAAATTATATTGTTGGATTCCTATTTTTATGGAGTATTGATTTTGCTACATACAATTTATATTTTATTAGTTAAAATTATGGTCAAAATATAACACAAAATATGAGGGGACTACTCCCACTATGGCCAGTCTAACAATAGACATGCTTGACCGCTTGGTAGTCCCTCGGTCGTTGAAACTGTTTCTATGACAAGCCGCTCTATTCCATTGTTTCAAGGGCATGCGGGCAATAAAGCATCCGGGCCCGAGTGCCATCCACCCAATCACAGGGAGGTGCTACAGGCTAGACTCACCAGTCAACCCGGTGTGGCAGTCATGACCCGTCATATCACAAAACCCATACCTTTACCAGCAGTAGTAAAGTGGCCTGCTAAGTTGGACGGACGAAGCAACCATCATTTCACCGGAACACTCGCCCAATCCCTTTCTCCCCTCTATCTTGAAGAAAACCACACTCTAGGCTACTCACTCCTGCCATTTTTCTTCTCTACCGACGAAGGAAGGTGAGCGAATCAGTGATTCTGCTGTACTTTCTTCCCAAGATTCTTCTTTTTGCGAAGCACCGACCGATCCTCGCGGCCTATTCTTTTTCCATTGTCATTGTGATTGTGGTTTCATTTTGATTCCTTTTTGTTTGTCAGTTTATTCATGGATCCTGGAGCACTGGGCAAAGAGTTGCCGGCGGACAACCCACTCGAGACAGAGATCTCCAGCAAGAGAGCACCGGCCAATGAGTTGGCGATGGTGGCGGGCAAACCCATGGAGACGAAGAGCTCCAAGAAACAAGCACTAGCCAAAGAGTTGACAACGTTGGCGGACCAACTCCTGAACACAGAGAGCTCCAACAACAGCAAGGCCCGAACCGTGCCTACCCCAGAAACCCTAATGGCCACCTATGAGAGGCTCAAGGCCGGGTTTGAGGAGATAGTCGTTGTCGAGGAGCAGTGTTCCCCTGGCAAGACGATGGCTCCCGGAGGGATGGGATCCCCCGGTGAGCTGCCCAAGGTAAAAAAAATTGGCTTACCATAATCGTGGTCTTTGATTATTTACAATGTACTTGCTAATATGTTAGGGTTGTGCAACTGCCGGTGGACGTCCTTGATGACTCCCATGTCGCGGCCCATCCTGTGGACATTTCCCCAGAGATCGATGACACGAAATAGTTGGTCGGGCTAATCTTTCAACGTAGTTTGCATTGTGTTTAATTACCAGTTGCGTGTTATCAAACGCTGTAGGGTCTATGTGGGCGGTACTTGATACTTTTGTTTGTTAGTGAATCATGCGAACCCTCTCCGAGTTATGGAAACAGATGTATCCTCACCAGCTTTTGATGTAATATATGGCATGCTGAGATGTATGTTTACACTGTCTATCATATAAGCAGGGCTTGTTTGATGATTCTTGGTGTCAAACCTCGTCTGAATCCGCGTTGTGTTAGTAGGCTAGCTACTTTGTGAGCTATACTACTACTTGCAAACACTGACCGAAGAGAAACGTTGGGGCTGATCAGCTCGTTCTACACCAAGAGCATCTCCAACACCCTTTGTATATTGGATTGCTAAAAACTTGTTATAGCAAGAGGAGAGAGAAGGTTTACAAAGCCAACATGTTTTTTGCTTTCGTAGCCTTTGTATATTGGATTGCTATATTTGTACAAAACACACAATGACATGTGGGGACAGTTTGCCATACACACTAGCTTACGTACATGAATACATATACTACCACAACTCGCCACCGTACACGTCACATACACACACAACACACACGGGTACACGTACACGTAAACACTCCATGAAAAAAAATCCATGCAATAAAAAATGTACTCCCTCCGTTCCTAAATATAAGTCTTTGTAGAGATTCCACTATGGACTACATACGAAGCAAAATGAGTGAATCTACACTCTAAAATGCATCTATATACATCCGTATGTGGTCCATAGTGGAATCTCTACAAAGACTTATATTTAGGAACGGAGGGAGTATACAACACAGCACACATGCGGCATGCAAAAAAAATACACACAACACACGAACACGCGCACACATCACATGTACATAGCAAACACACGCGCGCGGCATACATGGCCCACCGGTCATTGAGACAAAAATATGACTAGGACCACTTTAGTAGGCTTTGTAAAATTATAGCAAGTGACCTTTCCACTTTGCAAATATACAAATAGGTTTGGTCGTCGATCTTTTGGAGTAAGTGTGAACGAGTAGTACTTTTGGAGTGCCTAGAGTGTGTGTGTGTGTGTACGTGTGTTAGAGAGGGGTTGTGGGATGAAGAGAGACCCGAGAGAGAGAAAGGCCCTCCATTTCTTTTTAGTCGGCAACAAAATCATACAGAAACGTACGAATCCTAGAACATTGGTGTACAATTTTTTTCAAACGGTGCATTTTATACTAATACATTTCTGTCAAATCTGGGCATGCGTCAAATCAACTCTGCAAGCAGTACAAAGGAGTGCTCCGACCTTATTAAAACATGGCCCACCTCACATTATCACCATATTTCTAGGAGTCCATGCGCGGCTGGTGGGCGATCTCTTCTCCCTCCTCGTCTCTCTTTTTTCAGCCGGCACTCAGCGGGCGATTAGATTTTGGGTATCGTCGGTTTATTCAATTGCAGTCCCACATGTCACTGAAAATGCAAGAAATGCATGCGTGTTCCCTTTGGTGAGCGGTGTGCCAGACCGACCGTGGGGGTGCGACGCGAACGCGATAGGCGTGCTTTAAGTGTGCCGCCTTTTCCTTTTGAACTTGTAAAGTGTAACATTATCTTTCGCTTGCTCTTGCAATCAATCGGTAGAAATCCAGATAGAAAAGACGAGCGCGGGGCTTTCCCACGCGTTAGGCGGGCTAGTTTGGCCTAGTCGGTTTGCTCACATACGTTCCCATGTGTCAGTGATATGCCGTGAGGAAGCGCGTTGAGCGATGGGCCAAACGCGACAGGCGTGCCGTGAGTGGTCCACTTTCTCGTTTTGAACTTGTAAGTGCAACACTTGGTTTAGCACCTTCATATGAACGATCGATGCAAAACCCAGTTAGAAAAGATGAGTGAGCGAATATTATTTTCTGGAACCATCCACCCTTCATGTCATGGACAATGTTCATATGTTGTGCTGCCACAGTGTCGTCCAATCTTGGCGTGTGCTAGCAGTATTGATGCTACAGTAGCTTTCTAGAAGAAGCGGATTCAACAAAGAGTGAAATGATGGTTGCTTCGTCCGAGCAACTTATAGTTGGATAGGTGGGGCCTTGTGATTTGATGGCTCATTAGTCATTATTACTGCGGCGCTACGACCGGGTGAGTCTCCCCTGCAGTTCTGTGTGATGCACTCTAATTTTGGTGCATGGCATGTGGACCCGAATGGTGGATGTCCCACATGTCGGCGAACGAAAGTATTCTACCCGCTATGGAGGAGAAGTAAGGAAACCGCGCGGTGGAGTGTCACTGTTGTTTTATATTTATTTCTTATTTTTAGAATTTCTACTGTTACGACGAAGGAGTGTGAAACACGGCAGCCCAGTGAACTTGCATGTGCAGTGGTTCATATACTGTTTTTACTAGTAATTTGTACGTGCTTTGCACGTTAGATTTTTATGTGTGAGTGTGATTACAATACTAAATTATTTAAATTAAAAGTAAATATCCTATATTATAATCAAATTATCATGTAATTTTCAAAAGTACATTTGAGTTTTCTAGTGGGAACTTGTGGAACCTTTTTTACTATTCGTATCAAACCATGGTAGCAAAATGAATTTCTATATGAAGAATGCATTAGAAAAAACATATACTTTTATTTCAAAAGAAATGTTATTGACGTGTTTGGGAAATCTTCTAGTTTTTTAAAAAATCAAACTTCAAATATAGATAAAATTAGTTTGATATTACAATTTTCACCTCTCCAAACTTTTAAGTCAGCGTTTTTTGAAAAATTCTATGTCATTTGTGTGTTCTGGACCGCACAATGTTTTAAAAATTATCGTCCCGTTAAGAAAAATAAAGTAAAATCTAAATCTAAATGTTCTACTATTTTTTTGTTGGTAAAGTTTTGACTGGTTGTTTGAATATTTCTCTTAACAAACAGCAATATTGCCATGCATACACTTTTTACAGTGTACTAATTCTTTTGAGAAAAATAAGAATGCTTCCGTCCATGCATTCAACAATACTAATGTGAGGAGCGAATTGCTACTGTAGTAATATAGGCTACTAGCCTCTACGTGCACACTTGTTTAGATGCTTCTAGTCTATACTGGAGTACTACCTTGCCAGTTCATAGCATAAAGCTATCTCCTCACGTGAAGTTCTCAAGCAAGAGTCAGCCCAGATGTCAGGTGCGGTTAACTCTAGAAGGATCCCCGACCTTGTTTTGGCGCGTGGCCGTGCAGAGCCAATTCCACAAACCATGACCGCTGGATCTGTTAGGCTCAACATTGATAAATGGCAGCGATTCGTCTCGTGGAAGAAATAAACAGCTAACAAATGCTTCTGCATCACTGTGGGTGGACAATCCAATTTTAAAAATTATTGTACTATAGTAGTAGAGATTTAATGACTTGATGATTTGAAGATTGCTCACCACACCTGCTGCTTAGTGTGCAGTGCCTAGAGATCAAGATACGGGGCTAAATTGCTGCTTGGCACGTGCTGGATGTCCTAGTAGGAGGAGTCCTAGTAGTAGTAGTACTTTTTTTATTAGATGGGATTCAGGCTAACTAGCCAGTACATTGCGGAATTGAAATTGCTATTTATAACTTGTATTATAATGTTGCGTCAATGACTATCCCAATCAATCAAAAAAAGAAAAGAACTACTCCTCATGGAGTATAACGGGACATGTACTGAAATGTTATAAGATGACATGGCAATAAGATATACTCTAGCTCCTGGCTCTACTAGTCTTAGATCGGAGATAGTGGATTACCTGGGTACATGATTAGGGTCTGATCGTGATAGATCGTGGCACCTTGCTGCCCTTCAATGGTACCATGGGTAATGACTGCTAAGATAGTACGTCCCAACTGGGTGTCGTCAGTTACAAGGTTCCAAGTGAGACCGAATGGCCCGTGCACATCCACGATCGGTGATCTCATTTTGATCGGGGGATGACTTTTCCCTGCAAAATAGTGGAGCACTGTTAGGGATTACACCATGATGGTTAGGGCATCTCCAACGCTGACCCCCCCAAATTTACTCCGGCATCTGTCCGCGGACACTGATGCCGAAGGCTGCCATCCCACGTTGCCGGCATACCTTTCAACAACTATATGAACTAGTAATTTGTACGTGCTTTGCACGTTAGATTTTTATGTGTGTGTGATTACAATACTAAATCATTTAAATTTAAAGTAAATATCCTAAGATGAAGGATGTGGTAAGAACTGAAATATTAAAGCTTCTCGAGGCAGATATAATTTATCCTATAGCTGATAGTAGATGGGTAGGTCATGTTCATTGTGTTCCTAAGAAAGGAAGCATTACTGTTGTTCCCAATGATAAAAATGAATATCCCACAAAGAATTGTAACTGGTTATAGGATGATAATTGATTTCAGGGAAATTAAATAAAGCTACTAGGAAAGATCATTACCCCTTGCCTTTTATTGATCAAATGTTGGAAAGATTATCTAAGCATACACACTTTTGCTTCCTAGATGGATATTCTGGTTTTTCTCAAATACCTGTATCGCCAGAAGATCAAGAGAAAACCACTTTTACTTGTCCTTTTGGAACTTATGCTTATAGGCGTATGCCTTTTGGTTTATGTAAAGCACCCGCTACCTTTCAAAGATGTATAAATGCTATATTCTCTGATTTTTGTGAAAAGATTGTTGAGGTATTCATGGATGATTTCTCCGTTTATGGAACCTCTTTTGATTATTGCTTTAGCAACCTTGACTGAGTTTTACAGAGATGTGAGGAGACTAATCTTGTCTTGAACTGGGAGAAGTGCCACTTTATGGTGAATAAAGGTATAGTCCTTGGGCATAAAATTTCTGAAAGAGGTATTCAGAGCAAAAGTTGATGCAATTGAGAAAATGCCATGTCCAAAAGAAATCAAAGGTATAAGAAGTTTTCTTGGTCATGCTGGTTTCTATAGAAGGTTCATAAAAGACTTCTCTAAAATTTCTAGGCCTCTTACTAATCTTTTGCAAAAAGATGTTCCATTTGTTTTTGATGATGATTGCATAGGAGCCTTTGAAATACTTAAGAAAGCCTTAATTTCTGCACCCATTGTTCAACCACCTGATTGGAACCTACCCCTTGAAATTATGTGTGATGCTAGTGATTATGCTATTGGTGCTGTTCTAGGTCAAAGAGTTGATAAGAAATTTAATGTTATTCAATATGCTAGCAAGACCTTGGATAGCGCTCAAAGAAATTATGCTACTACTGAGAATGAATTTTTAGCAGTTGTGTTTGCATGTGAAAAATTCAGACATTACATTCTTGATTCTAAAGTTACCATTCACACGGATCATGCTACTATTAAATATCTTATGGGAAAGAAAGATGCTAAACCTAGACTAATTAGGTGGGTTCTTTTACTACAAGAGTTTGATTTGCATATTATTGATAGAAAGGGAGCTGAAAACCCTGTAGCAGATAATTTATCTAGGATGGAAAATGTTCTTGATGACCCATTTCCTTTTAATGATAATTTTCCTGATGAGCAATTAGCTGTTGTAAATGCTTCTACTTCTCATAATAATCCTTGGTATGCAAATTATGCTAATTACATTGTTGCTAAATATAAACCACCTAGTTTCACATACCAACAAAAGAAAAAGTTCTTCTTTGATTTAAGACATTACTTTTGGAATGACCCACATTTATATAAAGAAGGAGTAGATGGTATTATTAGACATTGTGTACCTGGGCATGAATAGGAACAAATCCTACGGAAGTGTCATTCCGAGGCATACGGAGGACACCATGCGGGAGATAGAACTGCACATAAGGTATTACAGTCTGGTTTTTATTGGCCTACTCTCTTCAAATATGCACCTAAGTTTGTCCTTTCTTGTGATGAATGTCAAAGAATTGGTAATATTGGTAGACGTCAGGAAATGCCTATGAACTATTGACTTGTTATTGAACCATTTGATGTATGGGGCTTCGATTATATGGGACCTTTTCCTAAATCTAATGGATACACTCATATTCTAGTTGCCGTTGATTATGTCACTAAGTGGGTAGAAGCTATTCCAGCTAGTAGTGCTGATCACAACACATCTTTTAAAATGCCTAAAGAAGTTATTTTTCTGAGGTTTGGAGTCCCTAGATATTTAATGACTGATGGTGGTTCACATTTTATTCATGGTGCATTTCGTAAACTTCTAGCTAAATATGATGCCAACCATAGAATTGCATCACCTTATCATCCTCAGTCTTGTGGTCAAGTTGAATTGAGCAACAAGGAAATAAAATTAATTTTGCAAAAGACTGTTAATAGATCCAGAAGAATTGGTCTAAGAAACTTGATGATGCATTATGGGCTTACAGAACTGCTTATAAAAATCCTATGGGTATGTCGCCGTATAAAATGGTCTATGAAAAGGCATGTCATTTACCTCTTGAGTTGGAACATAAAGCTTATTGGGCAATTAAAGAATTAATTATGATTTTGTCGGGCCTGTTTCCGGAATATATATCACGGAATAGCCTCAAGTCACACCAGCCCCAAGATCAGAACAACTGGTGGACTCCCTTGATATAGCTAACCAGTACATACATAATATTACACAAGGTTGAGCCAGAGTGCTCAACATTTATTACAAACTTGTCAATATAAGACGGTGGCAGAATATGACAGTGGTGTGGTGATATTACAACACTGATACAATAAAGTAAAGTCAAGCGTCAGTGTGAGGCTTGACTATTTTTATTGGTGGAGCGGAAGCACTGCGGATGATACATGTGGTAGACTCCAAGACCACAAGTTGACTGACTAGGAACACCTCTAAGCGTCGGGCTCGCTAGCGCACTCTTCCTCCACAAGATCGTCTTCTTCCGGGTCTGGCCAAATTAACAAGCCAGGGACAAGCCTGTGAGTACGTTGGAATGTACTCGCAAACATTATGAACAAAAGATATACCGAATGCATATGTTCATGATGGACTAAATTATATGCATATGCTGACCGAAATTAAAGCATGGCATGATAAATATTAATACGGTGTGGATGAATAAATATATTATTTTAGTAATAAACCAAGAAAATAAAATGGAACATCGGGCGCTGGATCGCCCGAGGAATTCCAAGAAAAATGCCAAACGGGTGTCTGAAAGCGACTCCTCGAGAGGTCTTGAAAAGAAATGCCATATGGGTGTCTGAAAGCGACGCCTCGAGAGGTCTTGAAAAGAAATGCCAAACGGGTGTCTGAAAGCGACGCCTCGAGAGGTCTTGAAAAGAAATGAGTATCTAGGTGGATTAACCATCCCAAGAGATACTCAGGAAAAATATAAATGAGTATCCAGGTGGATTGACCATCCCAAGAGATACTCAGAAAAAATAGAAATGAGTATCCAGGTGGATTAACCATCCCAAGAGATACTCAGAAAAAATAGAAATGAGTATCCAGGTGGATTGACCATCCCAAGAGATACTCAGAAAAAATAGAAATGAGTATGCAGGTGGATTGACCATCCCAAGAGATACTCTAGGTTGCACATAAGAGAAAAAGGTTAGTCCATAATAATATTCAGGTTAACAATAATATTCATGATAGCATCAGTAGTGTCAATAATTATCCTGCAAAAATGGATCATGCTCAATTTTAATTATTTCCTCCGAAGACCGACACCGGGACCGACACTTGACCCTTCCCAGCTAACGTCCTTGACCGTGGACATGGCTATTCGAATAGGTATAACTCTGCAGAGGGTCTACTCTTTACCCACGTGTATAGGATTTCTTTATCCAACACCGAAACATTGACTAATTCCAATTACGGTCTTTGGGTTGAAAACACACCTGACCAACACACACCAGATTAACTTTCCGGATGCCAGGAATCACCCAAAGCATCGTTCAAGAAAAACTCGAAGACGGGGAGACCATCGTCTCGAATAGCATGGGATCACTATTTATAACACGCGGATTACAAGGGGTGCCCCCCTCTCGGCCCAGCCGGATACACCCATGCCCCCTGACCTGATGACTGGCATTAGTCCATGGCCATGGAACCCTCATCATGGCCCCTCTATGTGGTGTGTACTCGAAAAGGGGTTAGCAACTTACTAAGTTGTACTCCCCTCGCGAGGAGACAAGTGGCAGAATGTATTTTAGCTAGGCATGACGGAACAAGACTCGATCTAGGTTGACTCAGGAGGTGTTATTACTATGACTGGCATGCTTCACATGCCACAGTGACACCATCGTGTCATGATGTGACCCGTGCCCACCGGCACGACAAAGGCAGGAGGTACACCCCCTGATTTCCCACAATTTCTTCCAAGTTAGAAAGACTCTTGTATGCATGAAATGCACAAAATGATATGACCATGCATGCACTTGCTATCCACTACATATCCGGTGATGTTTTGAACTTATGCAAACATGCATGCAAACACCATATCCCAAGTTCAAAAATGCTTGCCTTGATCAAAGTAGGCAGAAGGTGATCCCTCGAAATTTTCGGCAAAGTTTCCCTCCTCGTTTTCTATAAAATAAGAATTCAAATTCAAATCAAAATTTTTGTGATAGTACAAAAAGTTGGCTCAAAATATTTTTAAATAAATACTAAAAAACTAGAGTGAAAAAGAATTTTTTTAGAAAAAGAATCAATTAAAAAGGAGTTATGGTTAAAAAGTAATAAGGGTTTTAAAACCAGGGACCTATCTATAAATAAAATAGTTACTTCCGGGTCCCTGTTGAACTAACCGAAAGCGCCTCGGGGTGGAATACGTTTTCTAGTTTAGAAAACATACTGAGGCAAAAGACGTTTTTGAAAATAACAGAAAAGAATAAAACACTGACGGGTGGGCCCCACCCGTCAGGTTTGAAATTCAAACACGCCTCGCGCGCGAGAACAGAGAGGATGCGGCGGTCACCGGCGGCGATCCCCAGCATTTCAGGAGGTGGCGAAGGTATGGGTGAGCTCGGGGAAGTGTGAAAGCACATTTGCTCCCTTGGTGGTTTTGGTAATTCATAACAACATATATCTCATTGAAGTAATGTCCATTCAAGTTAAAGATTTCAGGATGTTCAATGATTGGCATGGCATGGACTAGAGATGTGGACCCCTCAAAATGCTAAGGACAAGGATTGGCAAAAGATCAAGACTCTACATTTTTGGTTTAGTGATTCAAGATCACATTGAGTCCATAGGAAAGCCAATACTATTAAAAGGGGATGAGGTGTTGCTTAATGGTCTTTTTGCTCAAGTGCTTAGTGACAGTACTCCTAAACCCTCAACCACTCTCTCTAACCAAATATGTCCTAAACCTACATTCCAACTCGGCCCCACCGATATTCTCTATCCGGCCCCACCGAGTTCATCCAAGACTTAGCCACTGCCAAAACCCTAACAAATCGGATCCACCAAAATGGATCTCGGTCCCACCAAGATGGCCTTGCCAACTCTCTGTAATCGTTTGCATTTACTTCGGTCTCACCGAGTTATGCAAATCGGTCTCACCGAGATGGCTTGCCAAGTCGTTGTTGCCTTATTGCTTCACTTCGGTCCAACCGAGTTGATGCAATCGGTGCCACCGAGATGAGGTTTGCCCTAAGCCATTGCACTTCGGTTCATCCGAGTTGTCCGTATCGGTCCCACCGAGATTCCTAAAGTTCATATCTTTTACACAGTTCGGTGCTACCGAGATTATCGTTTCGGTGCCACCAAGTTGGGTCAAAAGTGTGTAACGGTTGGATTTTGTGTGGAGGCTATATATATACCCCTCCACCACATCCTTCTCAGTAAGGAGAGCCATCAGAACGTGCCTACACTTTCACCATACATTTTCTGAGAAAGAACCACCAACTCATGTGTTGAGATCAAGCTATTCCATTCCTACCATTTGAACCTTGATCTCTAGCCTTTCCCAAGTTGCTTTCCACTCAAATCCTTCTTCCACCATAGCCAAATCTGTGAGGAGTGTTTGAGTGCTGGGAAGACTATCATTTGAAGCACAAGAGCAAGGAGTTCATCAACAACACACCGTCTATTACCTTTTGTAGAGTGGTGTCTCCTAGATTGGTTAGGTGTCACTTGGGAGCCTCCAACATGATGTGGAGTTGAACCAAGGAGTTTGTAAGGGCAAGGACATCGCCTACTTCGTGAAGATCTACCCCGAGTGAGGCTAGTCCTTCGTGGACGTAAGCCATGGTGGAATAGGCAAGGTTGCTTCTTCGTGGACCCTTCGTGGGTGGAGCCCTCCGTGGACTCGCGCAGCCGTTACCCTTCGTGGGTTGAAGCCTCCATCAACGTCGACGTACGATAGCACCACCTATCGGAACCACGCCAAAAACCACCGTGTCTTCATTGCGTTTGAAATCTCCGATCCCCTCCTTTACTTACATATGCAATTATTTACTTTCCGCTGCTATACTCTTAGAATTGCATGTGTAGGGTGATGCTTGACATGTACTATTGCTAAAATCTGCCCACAACTAAAATTGGGAAAAGGTTAGGTTTTATTTGGTCAAGAAGTCTAATCACCCCCCTCTAGACATACTTTCGATCCTACAAAGTGTTCCGCGTCGGTGGGTGGTGGAGTTGGTCACCGGCGAGCACCACAGCGACGGCGGGGTCAATTCCAGCGGACAGCAGCGTCGGGTGATGGTGGATCTCGTCGGAGAGACTTGCAACCGTCAAATTGACGTGCGGTTCCGATGAGAGGGAGCACTAGGAGGCTACTGGCAAGGTTTGAGAGGATGAGGTGGCCTACAGGCGTCGCATTCTTCTCGGAACCCGAAGCGGATCGGGCGACCGGAGCCGGAGAAGAAGACCCCCTCGGGGCCGATCGAGTGTCGTCAGGGTGGACTGGAGGGATGGTGTAGTGGTGCCAGTGATCAGCTGTGCTCGGGGAGGCTTTTTATAGGCAATTCGATGATGGCCGGAGCAATCCCGATTACGGCGAAGTTATGGTGACCGGTGGAGGTCGGTAGAGGTAGTTGGGGGCGGTGAGCGCGGTCGGTGGGCACTACTGGCGAAGGATTGACCATCCTCTACGCCGGAGATAAACTTGAGGGTGCCGGCCATCGCGGTGCCCTCGGGCGGAACAGGAGCTCATCCATGGCCTTGGGTGGCTAACAGAAGGGGTTGCTGGCCGGTGCTGCTGCGGGCTGGTGAAGTAGGGGAGCAACAGGTGGCGCTGGCTTCGCGGTGAGCTCACCAGGGAAAAGAGAAGGGAGGAGCTGGTGGGAGTCGGGCTTATCCAGGATGCGGCAGCGATAGGGTACGGCCGGTGCACCGTCCACCGTCCTTGCCAGGAGCCGGGGAGAGGATGAGGAGTGGGCCGGGTGTCGTGGCATTGATGAGCAACGGCGACGCCGTGAAGGAGAAGGGAAGAGGTGGAGTGCACGACATCGATCACCTCTCTGAATCTCTCTCTTTGAATTTTTCTGAATTTTCGACAGTGAGCTACAGTGCACATGAGGTGTTTGATGAAATGCTAGATGGCCCTAGGCATTTTTGGAAATTTTGAGAATTTTTGTGGTGAGGTACTGATGCATAACAGAAATGCTGGCAAAATTTCAGAGTTTTTGGAGTAATTTAAATTAGGTTTTGAGCAGAGAGTTTGAATCTGGTCCAAATTTCAATTGAATGAAATTTGAAAATTTTGAACTATGGAACAAAATATTTTTGGTGAAATGGAGTGTGGGTACTGTCAAGTAATTGGGATAATTTTTGTGGGTGCAGAAGAGCTAGGAAAAATATAGTTCCTCTGTAAATCAAAGGGACCAGGAATAAATGAAATTCAAATTTTGGAAATTGCTAAATATGATAAAAATATTTTTGTGGAGAGGGGAAGTATTGGGTATTGTCCTAGGGTGTGAGGATGACTTGGATGATAATTAAAAATGACAGAATAATTTTTGTGAGAATTTTTCTAAGTGTTTGAAAAGAATGAAATGAACCATTTCATTGAAATAATTTATTTATTCAAAAACCTTTCTGAAAGAAAATATTTTTGATCCTTCAAAAATATTTACTCAAGTAAGAAACCATCAAATTAGAACCATTTAAAAAAAATTGAAACCCAAATGAAAACTTAAAAATGGCTTTCAAAACAAAAGAAGAAGAAATAGAGCCATAGTGATTCAAATCATTTTTCTTTTTAAAGAAAAGATTTGAAAATCAAAAGAAAATATTTTTGGGGTGTTACAACACCTACCCCCCTTAAGAAAAATCTCGTCACTAAGATTTCAGCTGTCCCTCAAATAGGTATGGATACTCAGTCCTTAGGTGATCCTCTCTTTCCCATGTTGCTTCTTCGTGGACCCTTCGTGGGTGGAGCCCTCCGTGGACTCGCGCAGCCATTACCCTTCGTGGGTTGAAGCCTCCATCAACGTGGACGTACGATAGCACCACCTATCGGAAGCACGCCAAAAACCACCGTGTCTTCATTGCGTTTGAAATCTCCGATCCCCTCCTTTACTTACATATGCAATTATTTACTTTCCGCTGCTATACTCTTAGAATTGCATGTGTAGGGTGATGCTTGACATGTACTATTGCTAAAATCTTCCCACAACTAAAATTGGAAAAAGGTTAGGTTTTATTTGGTCAAGTAGTCTAATCACCCCCCCCCCCCCTCTAGACATACTTTCGATCCTACAAGTGGTATCAGAGCTTTGGTCTCCGTAAGCCTTGATTTCCATTGCTTTGGTGATCATAGCCTTGGTTTCACAACCTAGGAGAGTATGGCGTCTAGTGAGGGTAACTATCACCGTAGAGGTCCATATTTGGATGGTACAAACTTTGCTAGTTAGAAACATAAGATGAAAATGCATATTCTTGGTCATAACCCCGCCGTTTGGGCTGTTGTTCGTGTTGGCTTGCAAGGTAACTTCTTTGAGGATGGCAAGGAACCGGATCGTGAAGCAACCCCGGAAGAATTGAAGATGTTGCAATACAATGCTCAAGCTTGTGACATTCTATTCAACGGTCTATGTCCCGAAGAATTCAAGAAAATCAGCCGCCTCGATAATGCAAAGGAAATTTGGGATACTTTGGTTGATATGCACGAGGGTACCGAGTCCGTCAAGGAATCTAAGTTGGATGTGCTTCAAAGTCAACTTGACAAGTTCAAGATGAAGGATGGTGAAGGAGTCGCTGAGATGTACTCTAGGCTTGCTCTCATCACAAATGAGATTGCCGGCTTAGGAAGTGAAGAGATGACCGACAAATTCATCATCAAGAAGATACTTAGAGCTTTGGATGGAAAATATGATACCGTTTGCACATTGATCCAAATGATGCCAAATTACAAAGATCTCAAGCCCACGGAAGTCATTGGAAGGATTGTTGCTCATGAAATGTCACTCAAGGACAAAGAGGAGCTACACAACAAATCAAGTGGTGCTTACAAAGCCTCAACCGATGCTCCAACAACTCCAAGTGACAACCTAGTATCAAATGAAGAGATTAGCCTAATGGTGAAAAGGTTCAACAAGTTCTACAAGAACAAAGGAAAAGAAAGAAGCTCTAGCTCAAGACACTATGAGAGAAGATCATCAAGTCGTGACCGTAACTGCTACAATTGTGGGAAGCCCAGACACTACTCCAATGAGTGTACGGCTCCCTACAAGAAAAGAGACGAATCACCAAGAGGAAGATATAGAAGAGATGAATCACCTCATAAGGAGAGAAGGAGTAGAGATGATCGTTATGAACAAAGACACTCTCGAAGAAGCAAGGATTCGGAGAGGAAGGACAAGTCATCAAGGAGCTACACAAGAAGAAGACATCAAGCTCATGTTGGTGAATGGGTTTCTGGCTCCGACTCCGACAACCACTCTGAGAGAAGTTATCACTCCAACTCCGACTATAGTCAAGATGAAGGTGTTGCCGGACTTGCACTTGTGTCATCCAACTCCTATGATCTATTTGACTCACCAAATGAAGGAATTAGAAAATGCTTCATGGCAAAAGGCCCCAAGGTATCACACCCCGAGTATCTTGATTTCAATAGTGATTAAGATGATTTGCTTGGTGATGATGATTTACTTGTTGACAAGGATAGTAATGTGAGCTATAATGAAAATGCTAGTAATCATGATAGTCAAGAGGAAACGAGTGACAATGCTATGAAGGAGATTGAGCGTCTAACTAAAGAACTAAATGCTCTTAAGTTAGCTCATGAAACAACTCAAGAGGATCATAGAGAACTTCTAAGAACTCATGAGAAGCTACGCTTCGAGAAGCTAAATTTAGAGCAAGAGCATGAGTTTCTTAAAGCTATCAATGATGATCTTCGAAAGAAGAGTTCTTCATATCTTGCCAAGCATTTACTCTTGTCTACCTTTATGCCACAAGTTAAACCTAAGCAAACTAGCAACAAGGGTAAAAATGGTTCTACCTCTAGTAGTAACAATAACAATGCTAAATCCAATATTGTTGCTTCTAGTAGTTCTATTGATTCCACTAACGATTCTCTTAGCCAAGTTACACTTGAGCAAGAAAATATGCTATTGAAAGGAATTATAGAAAAAGGTGTCTACAAGAGTCTTGCCGGGAGTAAGCAATTTGAGGAAATTGTACGCAAGCAAGGAAGGCACCGGAAGAACCAAGGTGTTGGTTTTGAACAAAAGTTCAATGCCAATGGAGTTGAGTGGGAAGAAGATCAATACCCCAAGACGAAGTTTGTTCCTCAACAAGAGAAGTATGATCCTACTTCCTTCAAGGGAACACAAGCTCAAGAAGATCTTCCACCACAAGACCACAAGCTAAAAGGCAAGGACAAGCTTCAAGAAGAGATTGACTCATTTGAAGAAGCTCCTCAAGCCATGGTCAAGTGGGTTCCCAAGACTTCATCAAGTTCTACTTCATCAAGTGCTACTACAACTCCAAGGATTCCCATCAAGTTGATGTGGGTCCAAAAGAAGAAGAACTAGAGAGTTCTTGAGGGTGACTCCGCCAACAAACTTCACTCATATTCTTTATGGCAAGAACTTGTGCAACCAACTTCCACATTTTGCACTAGTTCATGGAGTCACAAACCCTCTTGTTGGTAAGGCAAGGGACAAGGTATTCAATGCATTCATGGACATCATCATATGTGTATTTCACTCTATGTCTATGGATATCCTTGTATGTTCCTTGTGTGGGACTAACCCATGTAGGTATTGAAAGCACAAAACTCCAAAGGATTGCTCCCAACTCTTGATGGTCTACATCAACATTGAGCATCCACATCTTCAACATCTACATGAAGTCATCATCGACAAAACCCAAGGTTAGTTCATCCCTCTTAGGGGGGATATCACATCTAGGGGGAGCTTTGCTCTAAACTATTGAGCTAAAGCAACTCTAATGGTGTGAACACATCAATGCTTTATGTAAAAGTGGTAACCCCACTTGTGCTTAAACGATGAGTATGACCTATGATCAAATGTTCTCATTTGGCTCCTAAGTCAATATACTCATATATAGATGACCTAGTCATCGCCATTGCCTGATAGATGCTAGAATTGGTTGTGCATGTTTGACACATATTTCATTTGCTATCTTATTGAGTGAGCATGTTGGTTTGCATACTTTCATCATTCGAGGACATCCATTTGTTGTTTTGATTGTCTTGGTTTTTCTGGCCAAGTGGATGTACAAGAATGCCTAAGAACCTTCTCTAGCTATCTATGCTTTCTTGTCTCAAATTCTATTCTTGCTGCATCACAAAAATTGAACAAGTCTTTTTCGGACCCTCCGGGTGAGGAGCACTCGGAGCCACCGATCTGAAAGGGCTGAACCGCCAAAACCTTCTAATTGATTTCGGCCGAACCAATTCACTCAAACTCGGTCCAACCGAAGTCACTTAGATTGATCTAGGTTTTCCATCTTGGTGCTACCAAATCGAACCATTTCGGCGCCACCGATGTGCTATACTACGTGCAGTTACACATATCGGTGCCACCGAGTTGTTCAACTCGGCGCCACCGACAGTGTACGGGTATATATATCGCGCGGACCGAACGGTTGAAATTTCTCGACCCCACTCGTTCCCACACCCCGTTGCTGCCGTCGGCCTTCGTCTTCGCACTTTGCCATCGTCTCTAGCGCGCCCTCGCCGCAGGACTCTGTCGCCGTCAACGGCAATCTCCACCGCCGTTGCCGCCGTAGAGGATCTCCACCGAGTTAGGGTGAGATTCGATCCCTTTCGTGCTTCCATTTTCCGATTCAATGCACGTTAGGAATGCCATGATTCTTGCCACGATTGCAATGCTAAATCCACCAGGAAAATTTCTGTAGATTAGATTCGAGCGAAATTTCTAGGTTTAAGTTTTCGCCGAATGCATATCGGACCAACCGATTGAAAATTTTCGGCCCCACCGATTTGGCCTCTGGCCATAGCACTAGTACGTCTCGGTACCACCGAGTTGTACGAATCGGTGAGACCGAAAGTAAAGTCTCAGTGAAACCCTAGCATCTCGGAGCCACCGAAACCCATCTCGGTCTGACCGAAGTGGCGTGTAAGGTTTCTGTAGTATGCTTCGGTGTCACCGAGATAATCAACTCGGTCCATCCGAAATGCATTCTGTGAAAACTTGAAACTAAAAGTTGAACTCAAATTTTATGAAAACTATCTGCTTTTTGTGATGACTCATCTACTCTACCCATACCTATCTATTCAGAGGGTCAGCTCAGCAAGATGTCAAGTGGCAGTGATAGTCAGAACAGGTCTGAACAGCATGCAGAACTAAGTGAAGGGTCAAGCCCTGATGAGAGTTTCTATGAGGGAGAGAGGAGCTCTCCAGATCTTCCTATGGCAGCCACTAGAACAAGGAAGAAGAAAAATTCTGATAGTGAGGATGAAGATTTTGTTGCTAGTGAGGCAGCAACAAAGAAGAAAAGAGTTGTGCTTGCTAAGGAGTACAGCACCAAACCATCATCCACCAAACATAAGACTGCTGTGAGAAAAGTCCCCAAGCAGACTGTGCAATACACTCTTGAAGAGCCTAGTGTCACAGAACCAGCAGCAGGTGCTAAGAAGAAGAGAGTGAGGAAAACTACTGCCCGTGTAATTGGCAGACCCTCCATGATGATTGATGAGGAGGAAGAGGAGGAGGATGAGCCAGCAAATGCACCCCCAGCAAAAGCTCAAAAGCTCATGTCTGATGCAATCAAGACTGCTGCACCCTCCAAGTCCAAGCCAAAGGTGCCAGCACCCAAGAGGTCAACCAAGAACATATCAGCTGCTGAGAAGAACAAGGCCCCAGTGCCTGAGTCAAATGTTGATGAAAAGCCTCTAGTGCTCAGAAAGTTGAAGCCAAAGATTCCAGACCATGACAATGCACACCCAGTTGCAGAAAACATGATGCTGAGGAAGGATAAAGGACTGCGTCAGTGGAGACAATCAGATCCTTATGCTATAAGGAGAAGGACAGCTTGAGATTATCGCTTTCACACTCATGAACAACAGGACTTTTATGAAACAGTGTTGCTTGATAAGAAGCCCATAGTCAGTGACATGAAGTGGGTGGACTGGGAATACATCGATGAGAATGAGGATTACTTTCCCCATGTTCATGAGAGCTTCAGGATTGCAGGAGTTGATGAGTTTGTTGGACAGAAGTTGACCAAGTGGAATGACGAAATGGTCATGCAATTCTACTCTATAGCACACTTCTATCCAGATGGCAGAATAGTGTGGATGACTGAGGGTATAAGGTACCAGTCAACCATCTCTGAGTGGGCAAGTCTTCTTGGTGCACCCAAGGAAGAGGATGATGATATAGATATTTATGCTAAGCTCAAGATGGATCACAACTCCATGGCCAACATGTACACTGCAATTCCTCAGAAGGACCTTGAGACTCATAAACTTGGATCAGTGAAGCATCTGCTCCCAGGATTAGCCACAACGAATACCATCTTGCGGTACACCTTGTTTCCCAAGTCAGGAGATGACAAAATGATTCATGGCCACTCCATCAATTTGCTGCATTTGTTTGATACACCTCAGAAATTCAAGGTGATGAGCCTGATAGTAGAGACTATCAAGAGGACTGCAGCAGATCAGAAGAGATCGTGCGGATATGCTCCACACATTCAGCTATTGATCAATTCCAAGGTTGCAACCAGCACATATCTTCTTGATCGAGAGCACTTGCCACTCCGTCCGGACTATGAGGACAATGTTATAGTGATGGATCCTTCGCATCCCACTTCAGCACAAGCTCAAGAGGAAATCTGCAAAGCCAAAGAAGCAAAAGCAGCTCAGGAGGCATCAGCTCCAAATGATCCAGTTGCCAATCTCAAGACACCCAAGGACCAAATGGCATATCTGCTTGAAGCCACTATGAGGATTGAGCGAAGTTTGGCCAACCTCACCCAGACCCAGGCTAGCTTTGAGCGGATTATTGAAACGAAGTTCCATGATTTGGATGTCAAAGTTACAGAGATTCAGACTTCAGTAGAACAGCTGCAGGGTGATGTTGATGCTGTCAAGCTAGCTAGATCAGATGACAGTGGAGATGACAGACCTACTACAGAGCATTTTCTGACAGTGCCTAGGGCAGCTAGGTCTGCTGCAGTGCCAGTCGTGGATCCACGGACCACAGTATCTGCTCCAGCCTCTACTACCACTGTGCCACCACAGGTCTCCACTCCACCAGCCCAGCAAACGTATGCAGAAGCCTTCGCGGATGCTCTTCTCTCCACTCCGTCTACGCACACCGGAGCCGCCAGCAGAAGATCGCCTTCAGCAGCTTCGGAGGACCGTGCCTAGAGTGCCGACTAGTGCTATACCTATTCGATCTTTTTGGTACTTGTTGCCAAAGGGGGAGAATTTGTATAGATCATAGGCTTCGAGAGAGAGTGCTTTGCTTTGATTTGCTTCAAGTTCTTTTGCTACAATTTGTTTGATGCTACTTTGTTATGTGTGTGCTTGCTACAGTTCTTTGATATTCGCCTATGCTTGTAAGACACTATGCGTCATGTGATGATCATACTATGCTTGTTGTGATGATCTATGTTTATCTTTATCATTATCTTGTGATGATCAATTACTTATGTTGGTGATACGTGCTTACTTTTCCAATCATATCATTTTGCGCGCTCCACCAAGATGTATGTGACATGGAAGAGTGACCCATGAGCCTAATCAATTGTCCATTTGCATTCAAACGCAAATTCTTAATAATGCACAAATTTAGGGGGAGCTCTTGCTTATCACATACTTCTCAAAGCGACGATGTATTTCATTCTTTTAATCATTTGTCAAAGCTTTGATCTATATGTTGTCATCAATTACCAAAAAGGGGGAGATTGAAAGCACATTTGCTCCCTTGGTGGTTTTGGTAATTCATAACAACATATATCTCATTGAACTAATGTCCATTTGTCGGCGTACGACACCTATGGGATCGCGTGGATCCCTTTTACGGTTCGGCTAGGGAGAAGATGTACACAAAGAGCGGATCCAACGATCAACACGGGGATTTTTTACCCAGGTTCGGGCCGCTGAGTAGCGTAAAACCCTACTCCTGCTTTGGTTTATTGTGGGTGTTTGAGCTCAGATGCACGGAGCGCTTCTTGGTGAGCAGTACACCAGAAGAGCGGCTACGCATGCAGCTGGGCTAGAAAGCTTCCTCTCCCCTGCAGCTTCGCCTTGGGCCTCCTTTTATATGACAAAGGGGTCACCAACAGTGGCGAACAGCAAGTACAAGAGTTGTAAAGTTACTACAGTGTTTACATGCTTATCACTGACGACTTAGGACAAAACGCATTAAATGCTCTACTTAGGTGTCCCTTACTTTCTTGGGGATGGAAAAAGAGATCGTCCCATCAGCACCGCTTAACCCCATCCGCCGCTAGTGCCATGACACGCATCCAGGAGGACAAACCCTAAATGACAGGCTGGTCGCTGCGCTGGAGCGGTGGCAGGGCGGTGGGATCTTGCCGGGTGCGAGTCCTTGCCGAGTCTTCGTGAGCTTTCCCGGCAAGATCTTCGGTCTTCTGATCATTAGCTTGAATGCCTTCTTGATAATCTTGTATGTGTTTCCAGCTGTTCTCCGGCAGGCCTTGCCGCTGGGATGGCTACAACCGCCCGTGGACAAGTATGGAGTACTAAAAGACCCAAACTTTAGTACACCGACAGGAGCCCCTGGGCCTAGGCCATACACGGGTGCGAGGCGTTGTTGGGCTAGGCCCAAACAGTGCACAGGCACGCGTGGCAGGAGTTAACTGTCGTAATCTTCTTATTTACCGCGCTCCCCCATGACGTGCATTAAATGCGGGACGTGGGATGCGTGCGCAGAATGGCCGCAGTAGCAGCGCGCTCATAAAAGCGCATTCACATTGGTTTAGTAAAGAGGCAGCCCCGCGCCTTCCCCATCAAAGGAAATCCGCAGAGGCGCTGCTCATTTACCTCTCGTCTTTTCCAATCTGGAAACCACCGTCGCCTTCTTCCTCGAGCTTGAAACAGAGCCTCCCCCATCCATTCGCCACTTCCACGTCCTCATCATCCTCGGCCTCCGCTTCCACAGCCGTCATGCCGCCCAAAGCAAGCAAGGGCAAAGCGGCGAAAGCCGTCGACTCAGAAGCAGAGACGGAGGGGATCGATTTGGTGGAGATGCGGAAGGAACACGTCGTCTTCGCCCCGACGCTTGACATGCGCGCCCTGGTTGAGCGGTACATGTGTATGTGGGGGAAGGAGACGAGGGCTCACCCTGCTACTCGCGTGCTCCCAGCTTCCGTCAAGGGCGGTCCAGATATATTCCCCTTCTTTGTCGCTTACTTTTACTGCGGGCTCTGCCCTCCGTTTTCTGATTTCTTCATTGACATCATGTACACATACGGCTTCCGTCTCTTGGATTTTACGCCGAATGCCGTGACATGCATGTCAGTCTTTGCCCATCTCTGTGAAAATTTCGCCGGAGTAGTTCCCAGCACAGCCCTCTTTCGCCACTACTTCATTCCCCGTATCGAAGCGGGAGACGCCCTTTCTGGTTCTATCACCTGGATTCCAAGGGCATGGAATAAAGATATATACCCAGACGGTCTCTACCGCAAGAAGTGGGAAGAATGGCGGGCCGAGTGGTGCTGGCTTAAGGAGAAAGATCCACAGCCGTTCTGCTTGCCCCGACAAACGAAAGTGGTTCGCGGCATGGACTGGAGCGGCCTCGATCCTCAGGATGAGAAGCTCGCAATCGCAATTACCAGGATCCACCGTCTCAGGGTTGCTGGGCTCACAATAGAAATGGTTGGCGCTGATTTCCTCCGCCACCGCATCGCCCCTCTGCAGAACAAGGGGAGACCAGCCTGGGAGTTCAAGAATGCAGCAGATATCATGAGGTTGCGCCCTGGTTTGAACAACAACTTGACAGTCTTGCAGCACACAACTCTCTGCCACAAACTGTTCAGGCCTGACGGGAAATATAGGTTGCCGGCTGGCGTAATTCCCCTGTGCAACAACTCTGCTTTGGGCTCAATCATCGCCATGATGCCGGTGTGTAATGCTCACAGCCTTGATGGAACTTGGGAAGAGCCATCCTCGGAGCACGCATAGGAGTTCTTTGATAACTTGTCGGAGAAAGCCATCCGGGAAGAGCCAACCCTTATCCGCCCCACCACTGATGACGAAGTGGCTTATATCGCCAGTAGGGCGGAAGAGGTGAATCTAGCCGCAGAGGCCGGCAACTTTGGCTTCGCGGAAGAGGAAGCCAGTGAAGAAGAAATAATGTCAGAGGAGACCCTTGCCGAGCAAGGTGAAATTGCCGGGGAGCAGACTGGCATGGTTGCCGGGAGCTCTTCTGTCAAAGACACAACCGAGGAACAGCTGCACGAGGAGCCCCCAGCTCCAGAGAAGAAGAAACGTGTTCTTCGGAAAGCCGTCTCCGGCGTCCCAACACATCAGTCTTCCTCGAGTGGTGAGGTTCCTGGCAATGGGACAGCCGGCAAGGCTGCGCAGCGGCAAGGAGCCCAACAGCAACATGTGCGACGTACGAGACGCACGACCGCGGCAACAACTGGAGCGGCGGGGGCGTCTCATACGATGGCACCAACGGCTGGAGCAGCAGGATCATATCAACCTACTGCTTCTGCCGCAGCCAAGCGTCCCAGGACCCCTTCTCCACTCCCTCGCACGGACACTGCAGCGGAGGTTGACTTTGACATCTCCGCTTTTAGTCCGGAAAAAGAAGAGTAAGGGTCCTTGGCGCATCTTTCAACTTCTGAATTCCTGGTTTTGCTTAACTCATTTGTTTTGCTTTGGCCTGTCCCCACAGAGATACGGAAACATTGGTGCAAAGGATGGCGAAGAAGGTGAAGACTTCAACGGGTGATGAGCCTTCGGCAAGCACCGCAGGTGCGCCGGAGCCCATCGTCATCAGCCCGGAGCCCAGCCCTCGACGCATCCTCCAACCCAGCCCCCAGCGTGAGCCCACTACCCATTTTCCGCTGGCGAGCGTTGGGGAGAATATCTTCGCTATTGACATCACCGGGCTTGTAGGAGAAGAACGGCAACAAGGAGGGTCATCGGAGGCCGTCCCTGACGTGCCGCCTCCGTCGACCACACCACCCAGAGATGAACCTTCGGCAAGGGCTTCCACTTGCGAGCCCATTCGCGTTGAAGAGGAGCCGGCAAGCACGGGCACTGGCAATCCTACATCGGCAACCAATGTTGCCGGGAAAGGATAAACCACCTCTCAACAGCTCGACACAGGTAAACCGTTCGCCTTGGTGCACTTGTCATTTTTCTTTATTTTTGTCTTCTTGAACTTCAACCTCGGCCTCATCTTGTTTCCTTTCTTGGTCTTCAGATCTCCCTTCGATGGAACAAATGGATGTTGATATCGTCATCGAAGAGACCACCAAGGACACTGCCGTTGAGGCCGACAGAGTCGCAGCTAACGAGGCCGCCAAGGCCGCACAGGAAGAAACCACCAAGGGGTCTGCTGAGGGGGCCGGCAAGGAGACCGGCGACCATACTGGCGGCATTCCTGCCACAGGAGCGCCTGGCGCTACACCGGTCGCGGAGCCCCCAGTCGCCGGCGAGGCGGTTGTCGAGGATCAACCGTCAACATCCGACGCCCCCCCGTCAAGCAGATACCTTAATGATGCTATGGATTATATCGGGGGGTATAACTCATGGAGAAGTTAGAATACAGTAGGTACTATGCAAGAACAATTATGAATGAGTTTATAACAGTACCTAATGTGGATGATTGATTTATTATACTAACGTATCTCACGAAGTTTCCGTTGAGTTTTGTGTGCTGAAGTTTTCAAGTTTTGGGTGAGACCACGATGGATGAAGGAATAAGGAGCGGCAAGACCCTAACCTTGGATGCCCAAGGCACCCCAAGGTAATATTCAAAGAAGACCCAAGTGTCGGTACTAAAACCGGCAGACCTCGGGTAGGGGGCCCCGAGTTGTAGATCTCGGATCGATGGGTAACAGGAGATGAAGGGGACAATATTTACCCAGGTTCGGGCCCCCTTGAAGAGGTAAAACCCTACGTCCTGCTTTGATTGTATTGATGATGATGTATCGAGTACAGGCTTGATCTACCTCGAGATCGTATGTTGTGTTCTAACCCTAATGTGAGTAATGATGATTCTGGTCCTATGAACTAAACCCCTCAGCTTATATAGGCACTGGGGGTATCTAGGGTTACATATGGTCGGTTGCTAGCTGGAGAAACATATGCCAATAACCGGAGCAGTCCTTGGAGTACACGTCAAGTCTTTGGGAGAGTCCATCTTCACCACGCCTAGGTTCGAGGCTCCCGGAGTCCCTCCTTATGAGATCGGTGGGCCATAAGCTTGGCCCATGAACGATGGGCCAACTAGGTTGGTACCCTTTAGTCCAGGACACCGTCTGTAACCCCTAAACTTGTCTTCAGAGTCGAGGACATCAATTTTCCTCGGACGGATGACTTCGGCTTGGTGTCTTCGGCTTGACAGGCGAGTTCCTCCCTCCTGGTGTTTGTTTATATGAACCCTAGGCCTTTTTGTGCAAAGTAATTCTCCAGGCCTTCCCTCTAATGGGGCTACCCTCTGACCACATGTTTGTAGAGTCATGCCTCGTCAACCGAGGTCTTTGAGATAACTTAGCCTCGAAGGCCTTTCACTTGAGTGTGAACAGTGTTTATGACCTGACAACTTTTTTGAAGCGTCGCCACTTATACCAAAGCGGGTCAGTTACTGTCACTCGAATCGCGGCCTGAGGCGGTTTTCTCATTGGCACATCCTATCAATGCAGGGATCATGTTCCGCATTTTGGGGGATATCATCAAGAATTGTTTCTCCCATGCACGCATAACTGCGTAAAAGGTTGGAACGTGGCGATTAGCCCGGCGGGTTAAAAGGGACGCTTGGTCTTTCACAGCCCTATAAAAGCAAAGGGTGGTTTGACTGCCTTCCCCATGCTCTCATTCCATCGCCGTTGCACACAGCTTCCAGAGCTCTAGCGCCCAGGCCAGTTCCCAAAGCTTTCGCCAGTCCTTTCCAACACTTCGCAAATCCTTCTCCAGCGATGGCCGAGACCACCCTAAAGGGCCAGTGGGCGCCCTCCACCATCACGCAGAACGCCATTCAGGAGCTCCGGACCGCGGGCTACATCCCCGTGGATGCCGCTTGCTAGGCCCGGAGCCTAATCAGCGAATCCCTACTCCCAAGCCAGGAAAGAAGGTCATCTTCCTTCCCCACCTCGTTTGAGATCTGGGGTTCCCCCTGCACCCCTTCGTGCGCGGGATACTCTTCTATTACGGGCTAGATTTCCACCATCTAGCCCCGAATTCCATTCTACACATCACGGTGTTCATTACCGTCTGTGAGGCCTTCCTCCGCCTTGAGCCACACTTCGGCCTATGGCTGAAGACGTTCAGAATCAAGCCGAAGAGCAGTGGCGCTGATCTAACAGAGTGTGGAGGGGCGATGATTAGCTAGATCCAGAAGGTCACCTGGTTCGAAGGTATCTTCGTAGAGACAATCAAGGAGTAGCAAGAGGAGTGGTTCTACATCACCAAACCACTCACAGGCGGCCAGGCCGAAGTCCCGGCATTCTCGGTGGCCCCTCCAAGGAGGCTCACCTCGTGGATGAGGAAAAGCCTGGATTGGGGCAACCCCAAAGAGGTGTCCTTGCTGCAAAATAGGATCCAGTCCTTGGAAGACAAGAAGAAGATCAAGCTGGTGGACGTCATGCTCCATCGCTGCATCCTCCCACTTCAGCTCTGAGTGAGCCCAATGTGGGCCTACAAGCCTGAGGACCTGCCTACAGTGCGGCATTTCTTCCGGACCAGCCTGGCCGGGATGTGGACAGTGCTTTTCAAGCCGTCCAAGAATAAGTTCCCCTAGGAAGGGGCGGACTGCGGCCTCGACGCCGAGTACGACGCCCACGAGGTAACCACAGCCCATAGTTTTAAGTTTGTCCTATCCTTTCTTTGCGGATCCCTCCATTAAAACGATCGAAACAACTCTTTCTTCCCCAGAAATGGATCTCCCAAGTGCAGCAGATGCAGTGCCCGGCGCCACTGCCAGAGGAGGTAAGGTCTCCTCAGCTCGAAGCAGAGGCCAAGGATCCATATGGGGTCCCGGCCAAGGAGCAGAGGCAACCAAAGCGAAGGGGCGGCCTGCACATCCGAGATCCTTCGGAGGCCAGGTCTGAAGACACCCACGCCTCCTCCACTCACGAGAAGGAAGAGGAGAAGAAAGAGGAAGATGAGGACTCGGGGGAAGGAGCACCTTCCCCGAAAAGGAAGAGGGCGGCGTCCGAAGACATCAAGGAGGAGGGGCACCCTTGGGCCCGCCAAAAACTGCGCAAGGCCTCGGTCACCCAGCCGATCAGCGGACCGCGCCTGCCAAGGTCACCCTCTCCGATTCCTCGGAGGATGATCTCCTGCAGCCACGCAGGACGAAGCCGGCGCCTAGGACGTAATTCTAAATGAACACCCTTTATCCTCCTTAAACATGCATTCCTTGATATATGACCCCTTGCTTTTATGTTTATAGCCAGCAACGCGCCTTCATCGGTGACCAGGCTTCGGACGACGAGATCCCTCCGCCTTTTATGGTGGAAAGCGAGATCACCGAACACATCGTGCCTTCCCCCGCCCATGACGAGCTTGGGGAGGCGACATCACGCCCGCCCCCCCATGTCGACAACACGGGGGGCGGTCTACAAGGGGTGGCCCGTCGAGATGGAGGTGGCCTTAAGAAGCTCCTCCATTGTGGAGGAGCACCATGCCCTCATCGGCACGGCGCCGAGCGACTTCCAGTCCACAGAGACCGAAATACGCGAGGTGTTCAAACGCCTCCTCAAGGGGTTTGGGGTACGTTACGCATTTCTTTGTTTTCCGCTTTTCTTCTAATGAGCTATAGGTTCTTAGTTGTACACTCGGCCTACCCAGTAGCCCTTGACGGACATGGCTTAAAACGAACTGTCCAAAGAATTTGTAAAAAAGGTGAACTAAAAATACACATAGGAGTGTAATAACCAATAGCCCCCGAGCACTTAGTTAGTTTTTTTTATAAAAGAAACTGACTTGGGGGTCGCTTTTATATGTATGAACTAGCGATCGAATATGCAGTAGCCCCCGAGACTCTGGTTGGCTTAACAAAGCCAACCAGAGGATCGAAATCGACATCAGATCTAACTGACAATATTGCTTGTAGGCCTCGGATTCATCTCCGAGCTCTAACTCCGAGGAGTTGGCGGAGATGAGTCACAAACTAGCGCGGTTCGAGGAGGACCTTGATCTCATGAAGAAGGAGATCGAGCGGGCCCAAGGTAAGCAAAGAATAGCTCATGTGCTAAAAACACTAAGTAGTGAAAATATGAGATGTTCTAACACTGACTTGTTTCATGCCAGCTGCTACTACAGAACTTGAGGCCGTCAAGGCGGAGCCGAGGAAGGCTCAGCAGGAAGCCGAGCAGCAAAGGGCTAGGGCGGTGAAGGCCAGCAAAGAGCTGGCCGAGGAGAAGGCAGCTCGGGGGAAAGACCAAGCCCGGGTCGCCAAGGTCGAGGAGGACCTGAAGGTATTGTACGCTGCACGTGATGACCTTCAGGTGGACCAGAAGAAACAAGCTACCGAGCTTGAGAAGTTAAGCTCGACGTGCGCCGAGGCCCGGACCCATGCACAGGTTGACCGTGAGGAGCTCCAACAAGTGAAGCAGATTGCTGCCGGTAAGCCTTATTTGCTTCAGTGCATTTTTGGTTGTAACAGGTGCGCCCAGCTTAATCAAATCTGGCGTGCCTCAGACGCTTTCGCGGATCTACCGAAGAGTGCGTCGGACACCGGCCACTTCCTCAGCGCCCTGGAGGGCCATGCCGAACAAAAGGCCTTCCGGGGACAGTTCCATGCGCCATCGCACCCACCTCCACTCAACGACCAGATGAAGCAGCTGGTGGGGCTTTACCGTGCTGCGAAGCCGGTAATGAAAGACCTCTGCATCAGCCTCTGGCCCGCTGAGCCCCTGCCGAGCAGCTTCTTCGGCTTGGTCGCTTGGCTCCAAGGCGCCAGCCCCCAGGTGCTTCGCTGGAAGCGGTTGGCCTGCATGGTGGGAGTGCAGTGTGCGTACGCTTGCGTGAAGACACACTACCCACACATCAATGCGATGGAAGTGGCTTCGGGACCTCCAGCGGGCAAGGACCGCGCGCCCGAGAAGTGCATGGTGGAGGTGACGGAGGGTGCTCGGATCACCGAGGCCTTGTGTAGCAAGGAGAACCTGTCTTACTAGGCTCGTAGTTTAGAATGCTGAAGTTATAATTATGTAAAAAGCCAAGTGTTTGAAGTTTTGCTATAATTGGCTTTAGTGTCCCACTTGCTTTCCTTTTATTTTGACTCCTGTGCGACTGTTTAATACTGAAAGTGGCCAGTCGTCGGCTTCCACCCCCTTGTACAAGATACAAGGGGTGTTTCTGCCACAATGTATCCCTTAGCCGACGCCTCGGTGCCCGGGGGCGGAATTGTTTGTAGAAACTAGGCAATTAGACTATTTTGGCTTTAGAACTTTCACTTAGTCATGGGAGCTTAACTGTGGGGGCTGGTGACCAGCCCCCGGTCTTTTTGAAGTGTTCGCCCTAGCCGAGGTTGATCCATTTAATCACTTCAGCTCATTTGACAGGAGCCCCTCGTTTGACACGGATGACCTCTATCAATCTTTAGTTTGACACAGTCATTGGATTGCCGACCAGTTTGCGCCTACCATGACAGTCAGTTTTCAGCTTTCTCCACTGAGGCACTTAACCATTTGAGTTGGAAGTGCAATCGTAGTGGTTCTCCCTTTACACCCTTAGCCGAACATTGCGGAAACGTAAGTATCCATTGGATGTTAATCCAACGGCCGTGCTGCTTCTTCAATCTCTGATCTTCTTGCTCCAGCCGCCCAAACCAGCCGCGACAGGACCGCCTGCTCCCGCCTCCTTGGCCAGCTGTGCTGCCGCGCAGGCCCTACCGGCCCCTCCTACTCCCACCGCTGGCTAGGCCATCCCTCTAGTCACCCACACCTCCTGTTATTCTCTAGCGACGGTAGCCTCACACTGCAGCCAAACCAGTCAACCCTCGTACTCTCCTCAGCGTGGGCATCCACTGCTGTGTCTTCGCCGGCTCCGGGTCATTCCCTTCCTAGGTCTCGCCGTCGTCCACCGCGTTGGTTCTATCGGCTCAGCGTGGTTAACGTGGTCAACAAACGATAGCCATCAGAAGCGGGATGTAAGTGGAGAGGCTGACAGTAGGGACCCACATGGTGTATGGCCGCACGGAAGCAAGTGCCTCCTTATTACGCAAGAAAAAAATGATTCCTCCTCCTGACAGCTGGGCCCCACCGGCTCTATCGTCGCACGGAAGGAAGTGCCGCCTTGTTACGCAAAAAAGATTCCTCCTCATGACAGCTGGGACCTACCAGATTTAGAGGCTGACTTGTGGGACTACTAGGTTGACGCGTAAGCAGGGCTTTGTCAACTTAGTGAACAAACGATTCTAGCAGTAGTGACCGTTGGATGTTAATCCAACGGCCGTGCTGCTTCTTCAATCTCTGATCTTCCTGCTCCGGTCGCCCAAACCAGCGCCGGCGGGACTGCCTGCTCCTGCCTCCCGTAGCTGGCTGTGCTGCAACGCAGGCCTCACCGCCCCACCCTACTCCTACCATTGGCCAGGCCTTCCCTCTAGTCACCCACATCCCCTGTTATTCTCCGGCGACGGTAGCCTCGCACCGCAGTCGAACCACTCAACGTTCGTACTCCCCTCAGCGTGGGCATCCACTGCCGCGTCTTCCCCGGCTCCACGTCGTTCGCTTCCTAGGCCTTGCCGTCGTCCACTGCCTTGGTGCTCTCAACGCGGCATAGTCAACATGGTCAATGAATGACAGCCATCGGAAGAGAACTGTACGCGGTGAGGCTGACAGTTGGACCCACCAGCTACATCTTCGCATGCAAAGAAGAGCCTCCTTATTACGCGCAAAAAAATGATTCCTCCCCCTAACAGCTGGGACCCACCTGCTATATCTTCGCACGCAAGGAAGTGCCTCCGTATCCTCCCTGACAGTTGGGACCCACCCGGTCGAAGCATACATAGCGTTGTCTGTCTGGTCGCGAACGTGTACGTACATATTGGTCGATCGGTCTCTCTGCAACGATGAACCGTGGGCTTGTAAGGAGCGGCACGTAACCTCAAAAAAAGGAGCGGCACGTGTCGTAGTAGAGCCCCATACGTAGCAGTTCAGGCAGTCCCGTCTAAATCGAGTACACGTACGTACAGCCACGTTGCAAAAAATACGGCCACGTACGTACATACGGGCGGGGCCTCAAACGCGTACTCACGCATACGTAAGGCCAGGGCTCGTGTACATGGAGAGAGGCAACGGACGACAGCAATGGCCTCCTGTTCATCAACAACCAACCGTCTGGGTCAGAACAGAGGAAACAACGTCGGGAGCCAAGCGACTGGGTCAGAACGCGTCCTGTTCATCGGGAGCCAACCTACTTGGACGGAACAGCCGAAACGGGGTCCTGTTCATCGACTCGGGGTCTGGCGTACCGCAAAACGGAGGAAACAGACTTCTGTTCAACCGCCTATGGTCGAAACGGGGTCTTGTTGATCGGGAGGGGTCTGGCATACCGCAAAACGAAGGAAACGGACTTCTACCCAACTGCCTACGGTCGAAACGGAGTCCTGTTCATCGGGAGGGGTGTGGCGTACCACAAAACAGGACTCCACAGGCTACTATTCATCCACCATCGACCTCCCTCCACAGCCTCCACCAGATACTGTTCATCCATCGTCGACTACCTCCAGCTTCCACCGGCTACTGTTCATCCAGCCTCCACGGGGTCCTGTTCATCCACCCCCAACCGGCTGGCCTCCTCGGGGTCCTGTTCATCCAGTGCCAACCATCTTCACATGGCCAGGGTGGTGTTCATCCACAGCCAACCCACCGGCTGGGGTGGGGCATACGAGCGGGCGGCAGCAACGGGAACTATTCATCCACAGCCAACCAACCGGCTCGATCGATGTGTCTCGACTCATGTCTACGTGTATCACGCGCGCAGCACCAACGGGCACTGTTCATCGAGAGGCAACCCAACCGGCTAGCTACATCTCGCACGGAGGCTCGATCGGCTTCAGTAAGCAGCGAGAAGGATCGATAGGGTTCAGTTAGTAGCGAAGGAATCGCTCGGGTTTTAGTAAGCAGCGAAGGGATCGATCGGCTTCAGTTAGCAGCGAAGGGATCGATCAGGTTCAGTACGTAGTGCGAGGGTATCGATCGCTCGTGTTCAGTATGTAGTGCGAGGGCGATCGATCGCTCGTGTTCAGTAAGCGAATGTACGCCTTGCTCGGGTTCAGTTAGCGAGCGCCTCGCACACACGCACGCGTACGAGAGAGAAACGCGCAAAACCACACTGCATCGCTCGGCTCGACCACCCACCGTAACCGGGAACACCCCGAAAATTTCTTCGCCCTCACTTTTACCAAGATTTTTTACGTCATGGACGGCCCAAAGAATATCATGCGGGTGCGTCTCCGGCCCGCCCAGGAAGAAAAGCCCATTTTCTATCATAATTTTTTGTCATAGAAGTAGGAGCCCATCACATCTATGATGATACGTGTTTTTGTCACAATTATAGTCATAGAAGTGTCACAACCATGACAGAAAAAGTTTTCGTTCGGGCCATAATGTCACGGATGTGTCTTTTTTTTGTAGTGTTGGCGGCGTCTAGCGCCGCGTCGGGGTCATTGTGGGCGAAGAGACGGCCTTCTTCGGCCTTGGCACACCTGTCGGCGAGGTCGAACAGCTCGAGCACGGAGTCTAGCTCGTCATTGATGGCGAGCTTCTCGCACATCCGGACATCCGCGACGTCGGAGGAGAACGCGGACATGGGATCTTGTTGCGCACTTGGCTGAAGCGCTGGATGTACTTGCGGAGAGTCTCGTCAGGGCGCTGGCGCATGACGTGCAAGTCGTTGAGCGTGAGGGAGCGCTCGTGCGTGCCCTTGAAGTTGGCGACAAATTGCCGATAGAGCTCGGCCCATGAGGAGATGGACGCCTCGGGGAGGTTCATGAGCCATGTGCACGGGCCATCCTTGAGGGCCATGCGAAACCAGTTCGCCATGACCTTGTCGTCGCCGTTCGCTGCCTCGATGCTCAGGGCATAGAGCTGCAGGAACTCTGCGGGGTTGGGGGTGCCATCGTAGCGTGGAGGCAGGTCCGGCTTGAACTTGGTGGGCCACACCACACGGCGCAGCTCGCGGGTGAAGGCGCGGCAGCCCCCGCAGCTGGAGAGAACGCCTCCAGCGAGGGCGGCATGGTTCTGGCGGCCGACGGCCGCGACCTCCTGGATGGTCCTGTCTTGGCGTTGGCACTGCCACTCGAGGAGCACACGCGCGTCGGGTGGCGCGCGTCTGACGATCTGGCAGCTGGGCTCGCCATGATCTGGCGAAGACGCTCCGCGGGACGGCTCATGTGCCCGCACGTCCCGGTGGCGCCTGGCACCCTCGCTAGGCGGAGGAGGCAGCAGCGGCGCACAATGGACCACATCCCCGGCATGAAACGATGGTGGGTGGAGTGAGTGAGAGGGCGTCGGGGCATCTCTGGCGGCATTGACGAGCTCGGTGATGCAGGCGAGCCAGGCATCATAGCCGGCGTCGGTGGGGCAGTAGCGCAGGAGCTCGTGCGCCATGAGCAGCGTGGCCTGCGGGGCCAGCGCGTCGCGGCGGGCGAGGGAGGAGGCCGTGGCGGTGTGGCCATCCGGCTACATGGACGGGTGGAGGGTGCAAGCCTGCTGCTCCCTTGCGGAGGGGTCGGTGGCGGCAGCCGGGGCAAGGCGTCGATGGTCGTCACGGGCGACCGGCTCCGTCTGGGCCACCCTGGCAGCTCTGCGCACGTAGTGCTCACGACGAGCGTCGGCCATGGCAGTGAGGAGGTGGGAAGAACTGAAGCAGGCCCCCTACCTGGCGCGCCAAATGTCAGAACCGGGGCTCCGGGGACCCAAAGGTTCGAACACTGGGGGCAAGCTAGTTCCTACCGATCCAAGGGTGACCACGGCGAGGCTACGGCGAGAGCACACCAGCGTAGAGCACGACAGGAGACACAGCGGTCACCCAGGTTTGGGCCACCTTGCGGTGTAAAACCCTACTCCTGCTTATGTTGGCATTATTGTGGGCAAGGGAGTCCTCGTGTACAAGGTAGGAGAGAAAGGAACCGATCCCCACTACAATGGTTGCGCTGCCCCTTTTATAACCGCCCTGGTCCTCTTCCCTTGAAAATATCAGTGGGAAGGGTAGCCACACATTGGCGGGTTTTTAAAGGGGACAGGTGCCTAGGCTATCCTGACTAATGGTGGTCTTCGCCTGCAAAAGCATGATCCATGATGTGCTAGTGGGCTCGGTGATGACCTCTGCCCTACGCGCCTTGCTGTCTTGGTCTTCTTTCACCAAACGGGCAATCCTTGGGACTTTCTTTGGAGGAGGGCAGCTGGTGTTGCCCCTTTAGCACCAAAGAGGAAACTCTCTCTGTCCGTGCCCGCTGGCGTGGCCTCTGTCGTCGTTCGTTGCCAAGCGCGTCACCCACGTGGTGGTGCAAGACCGCGCGGCCCTCGTCAGGCTCGAATGGCCTCGGGCGGCCGCCTCGGGAGGCCGCCTCGCGAGGCTTCCTGCCGCTGCTGTGGCTAAGTCTTGGTGGTTTGCCCCTGAGGAGGGGTCCTCGTGAGGCTGGAGCCTCGCGAGGTGTCTTCGCTTCACGGCGCCCGCAGTTGGGCCGCATCTTGGGCCTTCGCCAAGCGTCGCTTCCTGGGCCGCAGGCAGACGGGTCGTGGTACCCCGGTTCCCAATGGCATGACAGATACAAGGTAGAGTTCATCCCAAATCCAAGAGGAGATGAGGTCTTGATGATCTAGGTAGATCCTTCTCCCTTGGGAGGTCTTGCATCCACTAGGGATCTTCTCCATATAGAGGCCTTACACTCCAATGGAGTCTTCTCTCTCTCAAGAGGAATCCCACAAGGGGAGATACATGAGCTAAGCTCTAATGTCTAGATCTATTCTTAGCTAACCCTAATTCGGAGCTAGGAGACGAGTACTTATAGTCCAAGGGGTAAGTTGGGGTTACATAGGCCGTGGCCCCTTTCACTGCGCGCAGGCAGGCCGGTTGTACCGGTGACTCAACCAGTTGTACCAGTTCCTGGAGGTGTTCGGGGAGGTAGGGACCAGTTGTACTGGTGTGAGGACCGGTTGTACCGGTTAGGCTGTAGCTGTGGGAACAACCGGGGCGGTACCAGTCTTGTGCCGCTTGGTTACAGAATGTGGACCGGTAGTTGGGCGGTAGTGGACCGGTTGTACTAGTGGACCGGTTGTACCGGTGTTCGGACCGGTTGTACCGGTATTTCTGGGCTGACACAGTCCTCTTCTTCCTTCTCTTCCATGCTTCCCTCGTGGATGGTGTAGATGTACTCTTGTGCTTGGACTCATCCTCATCATCCGTGAAGCTCTGACAATACCGATGCATGCACACGAGGGGAGTGTCAAGTAGTATACCATCCTCGAAGGGGTCAAGTGAGCACGTGTAAAGGAGATGATTCACCTTTATGTATGTGAAGTAGATGTCGCACGTGTCACTTGCCAAATGGACTCTTGACATGGTGATGTTCGTAGGATGCTCCGCATCAATACCTACCTACCATGGCATTTCCATAGCCATTCCAAGATATATTGCCATGCAACTTCCACCATTCCGTCTTATGACATGTGTGTTCATTGTCATATTGTTTTGCATGATCATATAGAGCTGACATGATATTTGTGGCAAAGCCACCGTTCATCATTGTAATACATGTTACGCTAGATCATTGCACATCCTGGCACACTGCCAGAGGAATTCCTATAGAGTCATATTGTTTCAGTTTATCGAGTTGTAAGTAAATAAAAGTGTGATGATCATCATTATTAGAGCATTGTCCCAGTGAGGTAAAGAATGATGGAGACTGAGGAGTCCTCCAAAATGTGGGGATGATGTTCATGATATTGTTCTTAAAAAAGAGGCCAAAAGATCCCAACAAAAAAATGAGAGAAAAAGAGAAGTGGCAATGCTACTATCGTTTTACCACACTTGTTCTTCAGAGTAGCACCATGTTCTTCATATAGAGAGTCTCCTGAGTTGTCACTTTCATATACTAGTAGGAATTTTTCATTATAGAACTTGGCTTGTATATTTTGATGACGGGCTTCCTCAAATGCCCGAGATATTCATGAGCAAGCAAGTTGGATGCACACCCACTTAGTTTCAGTATTGAGCTTTCATATACTTATAGCTCTAGTGCATTAGTTGCATGGCAATCTCTACTCCTCGCATTGATATCGATTGATGGGCCAGTAATGATTATGTTCTTGTATTCATGGATATTATTATGTTGATATCAATTACTTCATTGTTTCTCAATATTTATACCGTAAGAAGATTACATGATAAACATGTTGGGTATCATTCAACATCAAAAATTCTGTTTTTATCATTTACCTACCCGAGGTCCAGCCCTACTTGAGGACAAGCAGGAATTAAGCTTGGGGATGCTGATACGTATCCGACCTATCTATTATTTTTATTGTTTCATGCTATTATATTATCATTCGTAGATAATTTTTATGCAATTTTATATCATTTTTTGGAACTAACCTATTAACTCAGTGCCAAGTGCCAGTTACTGTTTTCTGCTTGTTTTTGGTTTTACAGAAAATCTATACCAAACGGAGTCCAAACGCTACGAAACTTTTTGACGATTTTTTTTCTGGACATAAGAGACCCTAGAAGCTTCGGGGGTGGACCAGAAGACCTACGAGGACACGGCAAGACAACAGGGCGCGCCCTAGGGGGGTTGGCGCGTCGTGATGTCTTGTGGGGCCCTCGTGGCTCCGTCTGACCTAATTCCAGCGCTATAAATTCTAAAATATTCCAAAACCTCCAGAGAGCCACCCGAAACAATTTTTCCACCGCCGCAAGTCTCTGTTCTTCCACGATCCCATCTGGAGGCCTTTTCCGGTACTCTGCCGGAGGGGGAATCGATCACGGAGGGCTTCTACATCAACCTTGCTACTCCTCCGATGACGTGTGAGTAGGCTACCACAGACCTACGGGTCCATAGTGATTAGATAGATGGCTTTCTCTCTCTCTTTGATCTTCAATACAATGTTCTCTTCGGAGATCGATCCGATGTAATCTTCTTTTGTGGTGTGTTTGTTGGGATCCGATGAATTGTGGGTTTATGATCAGTTTATTCATTGAAAGTAATTGAGTCTTTTCTGAACTTTATTATGTATGATTGTTATAGCTATGTAATGCTTTCCGATCTTTGGGTTTTCTTTGGCCAAGTTGATTCATTGATCTTCAGTGGAAGTGGTGCACAATAGTAGGTTCAATCTTGCGGTGTCCTTACCTCGTAATAGAAGGGGTAGCGAGGCACATATTTGTATTGTTGCTACTAAGGGTAAAACAACGGGTTTTAATCATATTTTTTGGTTTTATTCTATCTACATTATGTCATCGTGCTTCAAGCATCACTCTGTTTGTTATGAACTTAATACCTTAAGATGCATGCTGGATAGCGGTCGAGGGGTGGAGTAATAGTAGTAGATGCAGGTAGTAGTCGGTCTACTTGTTACGGACGTAATGCCTATATACATGATCATGCCATGAATAACGTCATAACTATGCGCTTTTCAATCAATTGCCCAACAGTAATTTGTCTACCCACCGTATGCTATTTTCTTGAGAGAGATGCCTCTAGTGAAAACTATGGCCCCCGGGTGTACTTTAATCATATTATAAAAACTAAAAATACCTTGCTGCAATTTATTTACTTTTTATTTATTTTACAATTTATCTATTCACTATCAGATTTGATCCCTGCAATTAACGAGTACAAAGGGATTGACAACCCTCTTGCCCGTGTTGGGTGCAAGTATTTGCTCTTATGCTTGCAGGTACTACCAAGGAGTGTTTGCGTGGTTCTCCTATTGGTTCAATAAACTTGGTTCTCTACTGAGGGAAATACTTATCCGCTACTATATTGCTTCACCCTTCCTCTTCGGGGAAAATCCCTACGCAGCTCACAAGTAGCACGCCTTCCGCGACTTCTACTAGCTTCCCGTAGATGGCACTCGAGGGGGAATCATCCTTGCCTGGCATGCTGACCACGTCTCGTTATCGAACCGCACCGTGGGAACCTACCATGTATCCACCATCGTTTTGGCTATCTCGGGTGGTGATCCCTGGTGGATCACTGGGGTCTACGGGCCCCAAAGCCATGCTGATAAGATTGAATTCCTTGGCGAGCTCCATGACCAGCGCTCCACGATGGCCGGGCCTTGGGCGATCGTAGGAGACTTTAATATGATCTCTTCGGCTGCCGATAAGAACAATGATCGCGTTAACCATCGCATGATGAACCGCTTCCGACGCCTAATCTCCGACTTGGCCCTTCGCGATATCTACTTACATGGACGCCGATACACTTGGTCCAACGAACAGGTGAACCCCACCCTTGTCAAGAACGATCGGGTCCTACGGACGCCTTCTTGGGAGCTATCGCATCTTCGCAATATGCTGCGCTACCTCGCCTCGGCTGTTTCTGATCACTGCCCTCTCCTCCTGGACTGCTCTCTCCCTCGCCGGCCAAGCGGTGGTTCCACTTCGAGAGGTTTTGGATCAAGTTTGACGGCTTTCATCAGCTTGTCGAGGAGGCCTGGAACTCTGTCCCGGCAGATGCCGACCCCTTCCGCCGCATCTATCATCGTCTGAAGGGCACCACCCGCAAGTTGTAGGGGTGGAGCATGTGCTCCCTCGGCCACATCTCCACGCAGCTGCTACTCGCCCGCGAGTTAATCTTTCATCTCGACTCATCTCATGACGTCCGGCCACTGTCGCCTGCCAAGGCTTGGCTACAGCGTGAACTAAAACACACATATTTAGGCCTCGCCTCCCTTGACCGCTCGATCACGTGCGAGCGTGCCCGCTTCTCCTGGCTCCAGGAGGGAGATACCAATACTACTTTCTCGAAAATCAACGCGGCCAACCGGAGCAAGAAGAATCACATCACGAGCCTGTAGGTTGGGGACTCTACCATCACTGATGAAGGGGACATGGCTCAGGTGGCTTTTGCCCACTTCACATCCATCATCGGCACCTCTGAGTCCAGGGAATTCACTCTTAACCTGCAGGCCATGGACCCCCGCCGCTTCGACCTCTTGGAGCTTGAACGCCCGTTCACGGAGGATGAAATCTGGGAGGCCATCAAACTGTTGCCCCTGGGGAAGGTGTCAGGGGCGGACGACTTCACTGCAGAGTTTTTGCGTGCTTGCTGGGACGCCATCAAGGGGGATATCTGTGATGCCTTCGCGAAGCTGTTCCTGATGAACGGGTGCGGGTTCCAGAAGCTAAATCAAGCGCTCATCACACTTCTTCCTAAGAAGGCCGATGCGTCATCACTGTTCAGCTACTGCCCCATCAATCTGATTCATCTCATCGGAAAGCTTTTTGCAAAAGTCCACTCGCTGCGACTTGCTCCATGGATGAGCAAAATTGTCTCTACAAATCAGAGTGCCTTCATAGCCAGCCGCGGCATCCATGATAATTTCATGTTGGCACAATAAACAGCGCGGCTATTGCACAATCTCAAGGCCCCAAGAGTCCTCCTCAAGCTGGACATTGCCCGCACGTTCGATGCCGTTGCTTGGCCATTTCTTCTCTAGGCACTTACCCACCTGGGCTTCGGACGCCGGTGGTGTGCCTGGATCTGCACCCTAATCTCGACAATGTCCAATAGTGTCCTGATCAACGGTAGCCCTAGACCGCCCATCGACCATGAGCAAGGCCTGTGTCAAGGTGACCTGTTGTGTCCCATGCTCTTTGCGATCGTCATGGACACGCTAAACACCATGCTCCAGCATGTGATCCGGAGTGGCGCCCTTCGCCGGGTCACCCGGTGACACGCCGCCTCGAGCATTTCCCTTTTTGCCGACGACATCGTCGTGTTCTGCCACCCGGACCCTGCCAAACTACGGGTCATTCACGAGCTTCTATGAGTCTTAGGAATCGCCATGGGTCTTCGCACAAACTTTGCTAAGTGCTCTGCAACACCCATCCGTTGCTCAGACTCAGAGATTGTTTCCATCAGCGTCGTGCTCTCTTACCCCGTTGCGGCATTCCCCATTAAGTACCTCGGACTTCCTTTGTCCGTGCGCAAGGTTTCTTCCTCCAAGCTCATGCCCCTCGTCGACAAGCTCCTCTTAAGCTTGCAACCTGGAAAGCCTCCATCCTCTCCCATGGCAAAAGGCTCGCTCCTGTGCGTCACGTGCTTATTGCTATGCCCACACACATCTACTTGCGATGGCGATCACCCTACCAATCCTGAAGAAGATCAATGTCGTGGGAAAATGACGATCTATGGGATCGAGAGGATCCCTTTGCGGTTCGGAAGTGGGACCAAAATACTACAAAGAGCAGGGCTAGTAGATATGAGCACAAGGAACGATTTATCCAGGTTCAGGCCGCTGTGAGCGTAAAATCCTACTCCTATTATGGTGGTTTGATTGTATGTGAGCTCAAAGGTTACAAAGAGCACAGCTTGCCGGCAAGGTGCGCGGGAAGTGTAGCTACAGCGTGTAGTTGAGCTAAGAGTCGACCGTTCTAAGTGTAGCCGTGGGCCTCCTTTCATAGACCAAGGGGTTACCACAGTGGCTAATATGGTCATTTACAGAGTATGAATAGTAACTTGCACCGTCACCACGTCTATCTCCAGACAGGGTAAGACAAGCGCATTAAATGCACCGTTAGGTGCTACGTCGGGGAGGCGAGGCTTTGGGCAAAGATATGTACCACCGGTCCTGGCGCCCTCCTGTAATCTTGACACGTCCCAGGGACGGGTGTCATTAAAGTTAATCCTGGCGTGGCATGCTGACACTTGCCTTGGCCAGCTGCGTTGACTGCCTGCCCGCTCGACACCTATCATGCATGCTTATCTAGTCAATGATGAGGTGGAGCGGTAACGGGACAGAACGAGCTTGCCGGCGTGAAACTTGCCGGGCCGTTGCTTGCCGGCAACCAGAGTCTTGGTCTTCACCTTGCCGGTACGAAGCTTGCCAGCAAGGGCAATCTTGATCTTCAGTATGGGAATAGTACTTCTCGATGACCTGCCTTGAGGTCTTCTTCACGGTCTTGTTTAATTTGAGTCTTGAGTCATAGTTATCCTCCGTCAAGCCCTTGCCGTCAGGAAGCCTACAACTGCCTGTGCACAAGTCAGGGTACGAGGGCACCCATGCTTTAGTGCACCGACAGGAGCCCTTGGGCCTGGGCCACTCGCGCATGCGAGGCGTCATTGGGCTAGGCCTGAACAGTGCATAGGCACGCGTGGCAGAGGATAACTGTCGTAATTTTCTCTGTTACCACGCCCCCCACGATGCGCATTAAATGCGGGCATGGGAGAGGTGGAATGGAATGGGCGCAGGGAGGTAGTGTGAAAAGCGCATCCACGTAGGATGGTAAAGAGCCAGCCCCCGCGCCTTCCCCATAAAAAGGAATCCGTGAGGGGCGCTGCTTATTTACCCCCTTCCCCCCAATCTCGCTATTGTCATCATCTTCTTCCTTGCACTAGAGCAGAAACACACCCTCCACTTCCGCCGCCATGCAGCGCAGCTCTCCCTTGCCTGCTTCCACATTCGCCCTCCCCAGCGCAGCTATGGCTCCCAAGAAGAACCGAAACAAGCCGGGGAAGGTGGTCGATCCCGAGGAAGAACTGGCAGCGGCGCAGAGAAACAGCGTCGTCTTCGAGCCGGTGCTGGATCAGAGCAACTTGGTGAGTCGGTACTCAATCATGTGGGGGAAGGAGACGAGCGCCTACACCGCGCCCGAAGTCCTTCCTAGCTCCATCAGGCCTAGACCAGACAAGTACCCCTTCTTCACTGCATACTTTTACTGTGGGCTCGTTCCTCCCTTTTCTGAATTCTTCGTAGAAATGATGTATACCTACGGGTTTCATCTTTTAGACTTCACCCCCAATGCCATGACTTGTAAGGCTATTTTCGCACATATGTGCGAAAACTTCGTGGGAGTATTGCCTAGTGTAACTCTCTTCCGCCATTACTTCACTCCGCACATCGAAGCAGATGTTCTCTCTGGCTGTATCACTTGGATCCCCAGGGATGAGAACGCCTACCATCCGGGGCTGCCCTATCAGCAGTGGAACGAGTGGCGCAGGGAATGGTGTTGGATCAAGGAAAAGGATTTTCCAGAGTTCTGCCATCCCAGGACGGCAATGGTGGAGCGCGGCGCGCATTTGAGCTCTTTTGCCGCTGACGACAAGAAGCTCACGATCGCCACCACGCGCGTCCTCCGCCTCAAAGCTGCCGGCCTCACCGCTGAAATGGTGGGGGCTGACTTCCTTCACCGCTGCATTGCTCCACTCTAGAACAAGGGCAGGCCCGCCTGGGACTACAAGAATGCAATAGATATCATGCGGGTTCGGACTGGACTTCATGCCAATCTGACAGTGCTGCAGCACAGGGCCCTCTGCGAGCACCTCTTCCGCCCCAGCGGCAACTTCAAGCTGCCGGCAAGGGTGGTGCCCTTATGCAATAGCTCCGCCAAGGATTCCGTCATCCCGGTGATGCCATCCTGCAATGCCCATGGCGTCGAAGTGCTTTGGCAGGAGCCGCCTGAACACGCGGTGCAAGAGTGGTTTGACACCTTGGTGGAGAGGCCCGTCAGAGAGGAAAAAGATCTCTTCCGCGACACCACACCCGAAGAATTGGAGCACATTGCTAACAGGGAGGTAGAGGCTAGAATGGCTACAGGCGTTAGCGGCTCTGGGTCCACGGCAGCCAATGTTGGTGAGGAATCTGGTGATGGAACGACCAGGGAACTGCCGGAGGAACTTGCCGAAGGGCAGGAAGAACTTGTAGGGGGCGGGGAGACTGTTGTAGAACAAGTACCCGAAGAGTCCCCCGCTCCTCCTGTTCCGGCAAGGAGAACTCGTGTCCTTCGGAGAGCTGCCTCCGAAGAGCCAGTCCACGGCTTACCCTTTGGTGAGGAAGTTGCCGGCGAGGGGGTAACCAGCAAGGTTGCCGGGCGGCAAGGAACTCAACGCCAAGCCCCTCAACAGCAGCTAACACGGCGTACCTCTACGAGGAATACAGCCGTGCGGGCTGCCGGAGCGGGTGGGTTGTCTCGTCCTGCTACGCCTGTGGCAACTAAGTGGGCCAGGACTTCTACACCGCCACCTTCTTCCAGCACCAGGCCTGAGAGCTTGTATGACCTCTCCATCTTTAGCGACGAGGAGGAGGAAGAAGAGTATGCATCTCCAATTTTCTTGGTTAACTCTTGATTTCTCGCTTGTGTTAATCTGACTTGTCTCATCTTGCCTTGACTTGACAGCAACAGGGAGACCTTGGCGCAGAGGATGGCCAAGAGGACGAGCAGGTAACAAGCACGGCGCCAGGCGACGAGGTCGTGGACATCAGCCCAGACAGTAGCCCCCAGCGTGAGGCCACTATCCAATTCCCTTTGGCAAGCGCTGGTATTGAGATATTCATCGCTAACATTGGCACGGGAGTAGGAGAAGAACGCCATGGGGAGGAACGCCTGGAGGCAAATCCAACTGGGGCGTCTCCGTCAACCGCTGCCCCGGCAAGCGGCTCTCCGGCAAGGGCCTCCACAGATGAGCCCGTTTGCACTGATGAAGTGCTGGCAACCGAGGCCACCGGCAACCAGGCGACGACAACCGAGCTTGTCGGAGAGGAGACTGCCCCCCCTCAACAGTCTCAGTCCGGTAAGTTTTCTGCCATCGAGTACTCTTCTCTCTTAATCTTTTTTTTCTTGAACTTGACCTGAGTCTTGATTTTCTCTCTTCTCCATCCTTTCAGATCTTCCTTCATCTGACAAAATGGACATCGATTCCACCATTGAGGAGAGCGCGAGGGACACCGCCGATGAGGCCAGCAACATTGCTGCCGGTGAGGCCGTCGCAGGGACTAACAAGGAAGCCGTCAAGGCAGCTCACGAAGAGGCCGCCAAGGACGCTGCTGAGGAGGGTGGCAACAGTAGTGCCGAGGCCACTAGAGACATCCCTGTCCCAGGAGCGCCAAGCACTGACTCGGCTACGAGGACGATCCTGACCGGCAAGGCAGCCGTTGACGATCACCCCTCGACACCTGAGGAGCCCTTCTCGAGCAGATACCTAAAGGTTGGCGACAACCTATTCGTCAACCCCCCTGGGACGTCAAGCATCGGGGCGCCCACTGAAGGATTGATCCTGGACGATGAGGTTACTGCTGCTGTCGGGCTCGAGGTTGGCGATGAGCCACATGCCAACATCAACGAGACCAAAGAGCAGCGGCTCCTCAAGGCCATGGCCGAGAAGTTCCAAAAGCTTCAGGCGTGCTACCACAGCCGCACGGAGAGCTTGGACTCCAGGGCAGCCGTCCTTGATAAGGCGGAGGTCGAATTCAAGAAGCACGTGGAGGAAACGCAGACCTGGTACGCGGAGTGCCTCCAAGACCTTCAAGAACGTCATACTCAGCTTGCCAAGGCCCAGAAGGAATTTATTCTGGAGAAGGCCGAGGCCAACAAGGCATAAGAGGAGGCTGCGCAGAAGGTAGCAGCAGAAGAGGCAAAGCTGAATGAGCGCAAGGTTGGCCTTGACGCTTATGAGGAAGAGCTTGCCGCTCGAGAAGCAGAGCTTGCCGCCACACTTTGCGGCAAGGATAATGAGATCCAGGCCCTCGTCTCACAGCAAACTTAGGAGCTGGAGCGCAAGCACATGGAGGCCATTGAGGCTCAAGCTACAGAGCATGCCAAAAGGATCAAGGAGGCCGTCGATGCTACCGAAGCCGCAGAGGTCGCCAAGACCGAGCTGGAAGGCAAGGTGCGAGCGCTCGAGGCGAATATTGCCGCCAACTGTAAGGAGATCCTGGCGCTCAAAGTAGAGGCACAGAAGGTAACTCACACCTTGGTGGAGCTGCAGACTTCAGTGTCCGCCAAGAGCCAAGAGCTCACCAAGGCCAATGATACTATCGAAGATCACAAGATGAAGCTGATCGCCTTGGGGAAGTCCCTTGAAGAAGCCATGAAACGTGAGAAGATCTTGACAAAGGACCTCCAAGACGAGAAAGCCTTGGTTGTGAGCACCGCGAGAACTTTCAATGAGCTCAAGGGCGCCTACAAGATTTGGACTGACCGTCTCGTGGTCGTTGCGGAGAGCATTTCTGCCCACCTGTCCATCATGGGCTTGCCGGAATACCACTACTCCACCGCCGAAGGGAACACCGCTAGCACCAGGCTCACTATCTTCTTCAAAAGCTTGATTGAGGCGCTGGATAAGCATCGCGGGGCTCGAGCTGCACACCTTGCCAGCGAATCCCGCATGCTCTACTGGGATGTCCTCTTCAAGGTACTCGTCAAGGTGGTGTACCGGAACCCAAGCATTGATCTCTCCAAGCTTTTCGCTAGTCTGCCATGGGGAGCTGACACCAAGACCGCCGAAGAGCTCGTCACACCCATCACCGACAGGGTTGGCCTGATTCCCAGGACAGAGGATGGAGTTACCCACTAACCTTGCAGCCATATCTCGCCGTGCGCATGATCATGTAAAAGATAGATTTATCTTAGATTAGAACTACACTTGGCCTTGATGTACTATAACTTGTGTTTTGGATGGATGTATGCATGCTATCTCTCTTGTCTTATTATGTCTTTGCATGATTCTCGTACCCTACGCTTGCCGGAAACTTGCCGGTGCGTGCACTCTTGCTGCGAGCGCTTGAGGAACGGGTCATTAGCAGCTTGCCGGAAGTGCCGCTGCCGGCAAGGATACACTTGACAATCACAACGTAACCACTTAAGTTGTTGAGCGGACTCAAAACAAGGTAAGGGCGTAGCTAATCACGACAAGGTTCCTTAGCGTGTAGGTTTCTCATACAAAGGCCAAAATCGTTCAAGGAGGAGTTGCAACTACAACAAAGAATTTATTTTAAAGTTTTGTGTCGGTGTATAAAACATGAGTATTTTATACCCTGACTTATGCACAGACAGTGGTAGCTTTCCTGATAGCCAGGGATTGCCGAGAGACTACTAACATCAAGATCCAAGACTTGGTGTAAAATAACAGAGAAGAAACCAAGACGAGCCATCAAGAAGCACTTAGCTAGTGCAGAAGATGGAGACAACATTTGCCGGCAAGGCATGAGCCGGCAAGTCGAAGGTCCGGGAAGCTCCGTGCCGGCAAGCCCTCGCTAGCTCCTCCTCGCTCCACCTCATCGATCAGCTGGTCACTAATCTGTGAGGTGTCGAGCGGGCAGGCGGTTTGGTGAGGTTTGTAGGGCACGTGTCAGCATGCTGGAAGGAGGATTACCTTTAATGACACCCGTCCAGAAGGCGTGTCAAGATTATAGGAGGTAGCTGGGCGAGCGGTGCAGAAACCTTGCCAGGGCTCCTCCTCCACATGACACCTAACGGCGCATTTATTGCGTTTGTCCTAAACCGGCAGAGTTAGGTATGATAACACTGTTGGCTATCTAATCAACATGTAATGACTGTTTTGCCACTGTGGTTACCCCTTGATCTATAAAAGGAGGGCCAGGGCAACCTTTACAAGGGTCGACACTTTGCTCATTCTGCATGCGTAGCTGCTCTTCCTGCACCTTGCCGGCAAGAAGCGCTCCTTGTACTTGAGCTCAAACACATCCAATACATAAAGCAGGAGTAGGGTTTTACACCTCACGGTGGCCCGAACCTGGGTAAATCCTTTGCGCTGATTGATGATTCTGCTCTTTGAGCTTGCGCATCCCCCTAGTCGAACCGCAAAGGGGCTAGATGGCCCCATAGATGGTCGTACGCACGACATTTTGTGACATAGCTTTTTCTTTGCTGCGCTTCTTGTCGTAGGACGATATCTTGAACGTCATTCAGTATCCATACCATCATTCCCCCTGGGAAACTTGCACACGAGGAACCCTTCTGTCCTTTGAGAAAAAGAGAAAAGAGAAAAGAGGAGGCTGGAACCTTGACGGCTCCTTAATCATCCTATGCAAGGGAAAATGTAACACAAGGCTGCCTGCAACACATAAACACATATGTACTTGGACAAAGAATTGTGAAACACTTATCTTTATTTATGTGCACGGAATCTGCGCCCGGATCTGTACAAAGGTTTACATGCCTTTTCGGCAAACTTGTACAAAAGAGGTTGCCGGGTAGCCCGGCAACCGCGCCTTATGGGTAAAACTTGCGAAGATGCTCAATATTCCATGAGTTGAGCACCGGAGTGCCATCTTCGGTCTCTAGGTGGACTGCACCAGGCCTAGTGACTCGTACCACCCAGTAAGGGCCCTCCCACTTCGGCGTCAACTTGTTTTGACCCTTCGTGGACTGAATCCAATGAAGAACAAGGTTGCTGAAACGTCTTCAACGTATCTATAATTTTTTATTGTTCCATGCTATTATAGTATCAATCTTGGATGTTTTTATATGCAATTATATACCATTTTTTGGGACTAACCTATTAACCTAGTGCCCAGTGCCAGTTGCTGTTTTCTGCTTGTTTTTGGTTTTTCAGGAAATCAGTACCAAACGAAGTCCAAATGCCATGAAACTTTTTGGAGATTTTTTCTTGACAAAAGAGACCCTGGAGACTTGGAGAGGAGGCCAGAAGGTTCACGCCCTGGGGCCGTGCCCTGATCCCTTTGGGACCCTCGTGGCTCCGTTTGACCTAATTCCACTTCTATAAATTCTCAAATATTGGGAAACCAACAGAGAGCCACCCTGAATAACTTTTACACCGCCGCAAGCCTCTGTTCTTCCGCGATCCCATATGGAGGCCGTTTCCAGTACTCTGCCAGAGGGGGAATCGATCACGGATGGATTCTACATCAACCTTGCTGCCCTTTCGATGATGTGTGAGTAGTTTACCACAGACCTACGGGTCCATAACTAGTAGCTAGATGGCTTCTTCTCTCTCTTCGATCTTCAATACCATGTTCTCCTCGATGTTCTTGGAGTTCTATCCGATGTAATCTTCTTTTGCGGTGTGTTTGTTGGGATCCGATGAATTGTGAGTTTATGATCAGATTATTCATGAGAAATATTTGAGTCTTCTCTGAACTCTTTTATGCATCATTATTATTGCTTTGTATTTCTCTTCGATCTATCGATTTGGTTTGGCCAACTAGATTGGTTTATCTTGCAATGGGAGAGGTGCTTTGTGATGGGTTCAATCTTGCGGTGCTCAATCCCAGTGATAGAAAGGGACAAGACACGTATTTGTATTGTTGCCATTAAGGATAGAAAGATGGGGTTTAATCATATTGCTTGAGTTTACTTTGTCTACATCATGTCATCTTGCTTAAGGCGTTACTCTGTTTCATACTTAATACCCTAGATGCATGCTGGATTGCTGTCGATGGGTGGAGTAATAGTAGTAGATGCAGGCAGGAGTCGGTCTACTTGTCTCGGACATGATGCCTACATACATGATCATTGCCATGAATCCGTCATAATTATTTGCTTTTCTATCAATTGCCCAATAGTAGTTTGTTAACACACCGTATGCTATGTGTTCGAGAGAGAATCCTCTAGTGAAAACTATGGCCCCCGGGTCTACTTTTATCATATATTAAAATCAAAAATACCTTGCTACAATTTATTTACTTTTATTTTATTTAGTATTTTAGTTTATCTATCTACCACTATCAGAATTAATCCTTGCAATTAACCGTTTAGAGGATTGACAACCCTCTTATTTGCGTTGGGTGCAAGTGTTTGCTTTTGTGTGTGTGCAGGTGCACTTAACAGGATTTTGCTTGGTTCTCCTACTGGATTGATAACCTTGGTTCTTAACTAAGGGAAATACTTATCTCTACTATACTGCATCATCCTCTCCTCTTCGGGGAAATACCAACGCAGTCTACAAGTAGCAGGAAGAATTTCTGGCGCCGTTGCCGGGGAGACATCATCAAAATTACCAAGTACCTTCGCACAAACTATCATCCACTTGCATTTATTTTATTTGCCTTTTTATTTTCATTTGCCTCTCATTTTCATCTCCCCCACTTCTAATTTTTTTTACAAAAACACAAAAATATTTTTCTTTGCTTGTTTGCTAGTTTGCTTGCTCCGTCGTGATGTCTCAAGAAAATACAAAATTGTGTGACTTTTCTAATACTAATAATAATGATTTTATTAGTACTCCTATTGGTCCTCCCGCCACTAGTGCGGAGTCGTGTGACATTAATGCTGCTTTGCTTAATCTTGTTATGAAAGAACAATTTTCTGGTAGTCCTAATGAAGATGCTGCATCCCATCTAAATACTTTCGTTGAGCTTTCTGATAGGCAAAAGAAAAAAGATGTGGATGATGATATTGTCAAATTAAAATTATTTCCGTTCTCACTACGAGATCACGCTAAAACTTGGTTTTCATCCTTGCCTAGAAATAGTAGTGATTCTTGGGATAAGTGTAAGGATGCTTTTATTACCAAGTATTTTTCTCCCGCTAAGATTATTTCTTTAAGAAATCAAATTATGAATTTTAAGCAACTTGAGCATGAACATGTTGCTCAATCTTGGGAGAGAATGAAATTAATGATAAGAAATTGCCCAACACATGGCTTAAATTTATGGATGATCATACAAAAAAATTATGCGGGACTAAACTTTGTTTCTAGAAATTTGCTAGACTCTGCCGCAGGCGGTACCTTTATTGAAATTACATTGGGAGAAGCTACCAAACTTCTTGACAATATTATGACAAATTATTCTCAAGGGCACACTGAACGAACTCCAACTAGTAAGAAGGTAAATTCTGTTGAAGAAATTAATACTTTGAGTGATAAGATGGATGCTCTTATGAAATTGGTTGCTAGTAAAACTGCTCCTATTGATCCTATTGATGTGCCATTGTCTACCTTGATTGAGCAAAATAATGATGCTATTGATGTGAATTTTGTCTCTAGAAATAATTTCAACAACAATGCTTATAGGGGTAATTTCAATCCTAGACCGTTTCCTGGAAATTCCTCTAACAATTATGGTAATTCCTATGGCAATCAATATAATAATAATAATAGGATACCTTCTGATCTTGAAAGTAATATTAAAGAATTTATTAATTCGCAAAAGAATTTCAATTCTATGATAGAAGAAAAATTGAATAGAGTTGATGAATTGGCTAGGAACATGGATAGAATTGCTCATGATGTGGAAAATCTCAAAATTAAAATTTTGCCACCCAAGCATGATATAAATGAGTCTATTAAAGCTATCTATGTCTCCATTAATGAAAGTAAAGAAAGGACCGCTAGGTTGAGAGCTAGGCGAGAATTTCTAGAAAAAGCTATTCCACCTGGTTTCTATCGTAGTAACGATGAATATATTAAAATGTTTGGTGTCACTCCTATTGAATCATTATTTAGCAATATAAAACTTGATGAAAAAGGGACTGAAGAAGAGTCAACTTTAGATAGAAGGAGTCCCAATTGCTTGGAGGGTGATAATCTTAAGGATAAAAATGAAAAAAGTGGGTTTGGAGAGGTCAAAACTTTGAATAGTAATGCACCCACTACTTTGGATTACAAGGACTTTAATTATGATAGTTGTTCTTTAATTGAGTGTATTTCCTTTTTGCAATCCATGATTAATTCACCAAATGCATATGAACAAAATAAAGCTTTCACTAAACATATTGTAGAAGCCATGATGAAAGCGCATGAAGAAAAACTTGAGTTGGAAGTTTCATTTCCTAGAAAATTACAAGATGAATGGGAACCCACTATTAAAGTAAAAATTAAAGATTATGAATGTAATGCTCTTTGTGATCTTGGTGCTAGCATTTCCACTATACCAAAATCTTTGTGTGATGTGCTAGGTCTCACCGATATGGATCCTTGTTCCCTTAATTTGCATCTTGTGGATTCCACTATTAAAAAGCCATTGGGTAGAATAAATGATGTGCTTATTCTTGCAAATAGAAATTATGTGCCCGTGGATTTTATTGTTCTTGATATTGAATGCAATCCTTCTTGCCCTATAATACTTGGTAGGCCTTTCCTACGTACAATAGGTGCTATTATTGATATGAAAGAAGGTAATATAAGATTTCAATTTCCATTAAAGAAAGGGATGGAACACTTCCCTACAAAGAGAATTAAGGCACCTTATTAATCTATTATGAGGGCCACCTATGGAATCAACTTGAAGGATGACAACACTTGAAACTATGCATTATGCCTAGCTAGGGGCATAAAACGATAGAACTTGTTGGGAGGCAACCCAATGAATAAAATAAATTTTTAGTTTTACCTTGTGTTCTTGTGTGTTTACACAGTTATAGCCTCTGTTATGATTGTGTTTTTATCTTTTACTTAGTGTTTGTGCCAAGTAATGCCTTTGGGATGATTTGGATGATAGTATAATTGATGCTGTTTGAAAACGGAAATTTTACTTCCAGGGCTGGAATTTTAGTTTTTTGCTAGAACGTCAGAACCGTCTAAATTTTTTACACAATATTTATATATGAATTTTCCACGTTTTCCTAATTTTTCTGAATTTTTGGAGTTACATAAGTATGACGTTAATTCAGATCTTTACAGACTGTTCTGTTTTAGACAGATTCTATTTTTGTTACATAGTTTGCTTATTTTGATGAATCTATGGATCGTACCGGGGGGTATGAGTCATGGAGAAGTTGGAGTACAGTAGAATTATGCCAATATTAAATTTAAATCAATTTACAACAGTACCTAAAGTTTAAGGTTTGTTTGTTATACTAATGGATCTCACGAGGTTTCTGTTGAGTTTTGTGTGCTGAAGTTTTCAAGTTTTGGGTGAGACTACGATGGATAAAGAAATAAGGAGCGGCAAGAGCCTAACCTTGGGATTCCCAAGGCACCCCAAGGTAATATTCAAGGAATACTCAAGCGTCTAAGCTTGGGGATGCCCCGGAAGGCATCCCCTCTTTCGTCTACAATCTATCGGTAACTCACTTGGAGCAATATTTTTATTCATCACATGATATGTGTTTTACTTGGAGCGTCTTGTGATATAGTTTGTTTGCTTTTGTTTGTTTTTTATTTTATCACAATCATCTTTGCTGAACACACCTTTTTGAGCGGGACACACATTATTCGTGATTTGTTAGAATACTCTATGTGCTTCACTTATATCTTTTGAGCTAGGCAGTTGCTCTAGTCCTTCACTTATATCTTTTAGAACACGACGGTGGTTATATTTAAAAAAAATAGTTGCACTCTCATGCTTCACTTATATATTTTTGTGAGTCTAATTAATAGTAATGGTAATATGCAGGGGTTATGAATTTGGTCTTAATATGATAGGTATTCAAGAGGGATATAATAAAAACTTTCATGTAGATCACTGAATATGATAAGTTTGATTCCTTGTAATAGTTTTGCGATATTAAGATGGTCATATGTGGGAGGTGCTAGTAGATAATTGTGGTTTAGTAAAAATATTGGTGTTAAGATTTGTGATTCCCAAAGCATGCATGTATGATCTGTCGTTATGCTAAGAAGTTGGAGCATGATTTATTCTTCATTGTCTACCTTATGAGTGGCAGTCGGGGACGAGCGATGGTCTTTTCCTACCAATCTATCCCCCTAGGGGCATGCGTAGTAGTACTTTGCTTTGAGGGCTAATAAACTTTTAAAATAAGTATGTGAGTTCTTTATGACTAATGTGAGTCCATGGATTATACGCACTCTCACCTTTCCGTAATTTGCTAGCCTCTTCGGTACCATGCATTGCCCTTTCTCACATCGAGAGTTGGTGCAAACTTCGCCGGTGCATCCAAACCCCATGATATGATACGCTCTATCACACATAAGCCTCTTTATATCTTCCTCAAAACAGCCACCATACCAACCTATCATGGCATTTCCATAGCCATTCCGAGATATATTGTCATGCAACTTCCACCGTTCCATTTTTATGACACACATCGTCATTGTCATATTGCTTTGCATGATCATATAGCTGACATAGTATTTGTGGCTCAGCCACCGTTCATCATTTTTATACATGTTACGCTAGTATCATTGCACATCCTGGTACACTGCCAGAGGCATTCATATAGAGTCATATTTTTGTTCTAGTTTTGAGTTATAATTTTCTTTTGAGTTGTAAGTAAATAGAAGTATGATGATCATCATTATTAGAGCATTGTCCCAATGAGGAAATGAAAAAAAGGCCAAAAAGCCCATGAAAAAGAGGCCAAAAAGAGCCCCAAAAAATGAGAGAAAAAGAGACAAGGGGCAATGTTACTATCCTTTTTCCATACTTGTGCTTCAAAGCAGCACCATGTTTTTCATATAGAGAGTCTCTTGTTTAGTCACTTTCATATACTAGTGGGAATTTTTCATTATAGAACTTGGCTTGTATATTCCGATGATGGGCTTCCTCAAATGCCCGAGGTCTTCATGAGCAAGCAAGTTGGATGCACACCCACTTAGTTTTCATGTTGAGCTTTCATAAACTTATAGCTCTTAGTGCATCTGTTGCATGGCAATCCCTACTCCTCGCATTGACATCAATTGATGGGCATCTCCATAGCCCATTGATTAGCCTCGTTGATGCGAGACTATATTCTTATTTTAACTTCCCCTTATTGATCTCTACCACCACACTCTATTCCACCCATAGTGCTATATCGATGGCTTGCGCTCATGTATTGCGTGGGGGTTGAAAAAGCTGAAGCGCGTTAAAAAGTATGAACCAATTGCTCGGCTTGTCATCGGGGTAGTGCATGATAAATATTTTGTGTTAAGAAGATGGAGCATGATAGGATTATATGATTTTGTAGGGATAACTTTCTTTAGCATTTTTATTTTGAAAGACATGATTGTTTATTACTATGCCTAAGTATTGATGTCTTTATGTCAAACTATAGACTATTGCTTTGAATCATTCAGATCTTATTATTCATACCGTAAGAGAAAGATTACATGATGAAACATGTTAGGTAGCATTCCACATCAAAAATTCTATTTTTATCATTTACCTACTCGAGGACGAGCAGGAATTAAGCTTGGGGAGGCTTGATACGTCTCCAACGTATCTATAATTTTTTATTGTTCCATGCTATTATAGTATCAATCTTGGATGTTTTTATATGCAATTATATATCATTTTTTGGGACTAACCTATTAACCTAGTGCCCAGTGCCAGTTGCTATTTTCTGCTTGTTTTTGGTTTTTCAGGAAATCAGTACCAAACGATGTGCAAATGCCACGAAACTTTTTGGAGATTTTTTCTGGACAAAAGAGACCCTGGAGACTTTGAGAGGAGGCTAGAAGCTTCACGAAGCCTCCACAAGGCAAGAGGGTGTGACCCTAGGGGGGCGCACCCTGAAGCCTTGTGGGGCCCTCGTGGCTCCGTTTGACCTAATTCCACTTCTATAAATTCTCAAATATTGGGAAACCAACAGAGAGCCACCCCGAATAACTTTTACGCCACCGCAAGCCTCTGTTCTTCCATGATCCCATCTGGAGGCCTTTTCCGGTACTCTCCCGGAGGGGGAATCGATCACGGAGGGCTTCTACATCAACCTTGCTACCCTTCCGATCATGTGTGAGTAGTTTACCACAGACCTACGGGTCCATAGCTAGTAGCTAGATGGCTTGTTCTCTCTCTTTGATCTTCAATACCATGTTCTCCTAGATGTTCTTGGAGTTCTATCCGATGTAATCTTCTTTTGCGGTGTGTTTGTTGGGATTTGATGAATTCTGAGTTTATGATCAGATTATCCATGAGAAATATTTGAGTCTTCTCTAAACTCTTTTATGCATGATTATTATACCTTTGTATTTCTCTCCGATCTATCGATTTGGTTTGGCCAACTAGATTGGTTTATCTTGCAATGGGAGAGGTGTTTTGTGATGGGTTCAATCTTGTGGTGCTCAATCCCAGTGACAGAAAGGGACATGACACATATTTGTATTGTTGCCATTAAGGATAAAAAGATGGGGTTTAATCATATTGCTTTAGTTTACTTTGTCTACATCATGTCATCTTGCTTAAGGCATTACTCTGTTTCATACTTAATACCCTAGATGCATGCTGGATAGCTGTCGATGGGTGGAGTAATAGTAGTAGATGCAGGTAGGAGTCGGTCTACTTGTCTCGGATGTGATGCCTATATACATGATCATTGCCCTGAATCCGTCATAATTATTTGCTTTTCTATCAATTGCCCAACATAATTTGTTTACCCACCGTATGCTATGTGTTCGAGGGAGAAGCCTCTAGTGAAAACTATGGCCCCCGGGTCTACTTTTATCATATATTAAAATCAAAAATACCTTGCTGCAATTTATTTACTTTTATTTTATTTAGTATTTTAGTTTATCTATCTACCACTATCAGAATTAATCCTTGCAAATAACCGCTAAGAGAATTGACAACCCTCTTATTTGCGTTGGGTGCAAGTGTTTGCTTTTCTGTGTGCAGGTGCGCTTAACGGGATTTTGCTTGGTTCTCCTACTGGATTGATAACCTTGGTTATTAACTGAGGGAAATACTTATCTCTACTATACTGCATCATCCTCTCCTCTTCGGGGAAATACCAACGCAGTCTACAAGTAGCAGTCGCCTTCCTCAAGATTCTCGGCGTTCACTTTGCGGCTATGGTTGCGGCGCAAAGCTTGCTGGTACCGTGCAGCACGGATAGCATCCCAGAAACGATCTTCCTCAAGGAGCATGGCATCATCTTGCCGCAGCTCATCTTGATCCTCCTCATCGAAGGCCAAGACTCGAGGTGACCTGTATTTGAGTTCTGTGGGGAGCACCGCTTCTGCACCATAAACAAGGGAGAAGGGTGTCTGGCCAGTGGCTTGACTTGGCGTCGTTCTGATCGACCAAAGAACCGCTGGCAACTCTTTCACCCAGCGCCTTCCACACTAATGCAGCCTATTGAAAGTTTTGGTCTTGAGACCACGCAGCACTTCTGCATTTGCCCTCTCTGCTTGCCCATTGGTCCTTGGGTGAGCAACAGACGTATAGAAAATCTTATTTCCAAGCTCTTGGCAATATGTTGTGAAGGCGCGGCTCGTGAATTGGGTGCCGTTGTCGGTGTGATCCTGTTGGGGACACCAAAAGGGGCAACCAATCCTTTGAGGAACTTGATGGCTGACTGTGCCGTCACCTTCCTCACTGGCTCCACCTCAGGCCTCTTTGTAAACTTGTCGATTGCAATGTACAAGAATTCATAGCCCCCGGTAGCATGGGGGAAGGGGCCGATGATGTCGAGCCCCCAGGCCGAGAAGGGCCAGGAGAGAGGGATGGTTTGGAGGGCTTGAACCGGCTGGTGAATGTCCTTGGAGTGGAACTGGCATGCTTCGCATCTCCACTGTCAATGCGTCTTGAAGGGCTGTCGGCCAGTAGAATCCTTAACGGAACGCCTTGCCGACAAGCACGCGTGACCCAATATGAGAGCCACACATCCCTTCATGCATCTCTTCCAATAGCCTCTGTCCATCTTCCCGGCAGATGCACTTCAATTTCTGTACAGAATGTTGTCAACAAACTTGTACATCCTTGATTGACGGGCTACTCTTTTTGCATCCTTTTGCTCATCGGAAAGATCTCCTGTCTGAAGAAACTGGACAATTGGCTGCACCCATGCCGGAGCTTGTGGCTCGACGACAAGGACTAAAGGCATTTCTTGCTCTGCGGGAGCGCTTGCTTTGACGGCAAGGATCTGGCTTGCCAGAAACTGCGGCTCACCGGCCAAGGGTATCTTGTCGGCGGTATTCACTTTCTTGGCGGCTGCCGGCAGCTCTGCCGGAAAATAACCAACATCTTGTTTTCTCTACTTCGCCAGCCTTGATGGTGTAATGGATGGCTGAGTCAGATGGAGCACAAAAGTTCCTGGTTCCACAGGCATCTTTTGAGCGGCAAGTTTTGACAAGTCGTCGGCAATCCAATTCTGGGCACGAGGAACGTGCTCTGCTTGCAGACCGTCAAAGTGCTTTTCCAACTTCCTCACCTCATCAATGTATGCCTCCATCAAAGGGCTCTCGTAATCCTTGTTGACCTGCCTCACCACTAGCTGCGAGTCACCTCTGATAATCAACTTTCGAATACCAAGGTCGATTGGAATGCGCAGACCGGCAAGCAATCCTTCATACTTAGCAGTGTTGTTGGTGTCCTGCTCCCGGAGAAAGTGCATCTTAAGCACGTACTTGAGGTGCTCTCCGGTGGGTGTTATAAGCAGCATGCCAGCACCGGCGCCTTTCAGCGTGAAAGCACCGTCAAAGTACATGATCCAATCGTCAACAGTTTCCTTGCCGGGGAGAGAGGTCTCTGGAACTTCTTCGTCTGGCGTTGGGGTCCATTCTGCAATGAATTCCGCCAAGGCTCTGCTCTGAATCATTGAGGTACTCTCAAACTTCAAATCAAAGCTTGACAATTCCAATGCCCACTCCACAATCCTGCCGGTTGCTTCTGGATTTCTCAAGATGCGTTGCAACGGAAAGCGAGTGACGACAGTGACTGGGTGTGATTGAAAATAATGGCGCAGCTTCATTGAACCCATGAGAAGGCCAAAGAGCAACTTCTGACACCAGAGTAACTTGACCTAGCCCTTCTAGGAGGGAGCTGACAAAGTAGACCAGGCGCTGCACCATCTTCTTTTTGACAACTTGCTGATCTGGCTGGCTGGCTTGCACAATCTCTGGCTTGTCAGCACCTGACCTTGCCAGAGAAGATTCTGGCTCGTTGGGTCGTGGCTCTGCGGCTGCTACCTCCACCTCATCTGCCTCTCTTTTAGCCACAAGTGCAGCACTAACCACTTGATTCGTTGCCGCTAAGTATAGCAGCAATGTCTCTTGCGGCCTAGGCGCAACTAGGACTGGCGGAGAAGACAAGTACTCCTTCAAATCTTGGAGCGCGGCCTCTGCTTCCGGAGTCCAGTTCACTGGACCTGCCTTTTTCAATATCTTGAAAAATGGTAAGGCGCGTTCTGCCGATTTGGAGATGAACCTGCTGAGGGTGGCAACGCAGCCGGCAAGACGCCTGACATCCTTAACAAGTCTCGGTGCTTCCATCTGCTCAATTGCTTTGATCTTGACGGGGTTGGCTACAATCCCTCTCTGAGACACAAAGAACCCAAGAAGCTTGCCGGACGGAACACCGAACACACACTTCTCGGGGTTGAGCTTCAAGTTGACACTGGTACTGTTACATGCTATACAAACGGTTTTTACCCCCTTTCTGTGACACAGTTTTAAACCGTCGCCTTGCCTGTGTGTGCGATAGGGGAGTCCTTCCCACACGACCCAGAAACCATCCGCGATAGGGTGACCAGCTGCTGACGATTTTCATAAACTAATCGTATGTGAAGTCGTGGCACTACATTTCTGATCCGCGAGACATCCGAAATGATTTCGCAGATATCCACATGTGCAAAAGGTGGATATCACAAACTTATTTCTACCGGTCTGTTTGTGATACGTACACTATCACACACAGTTCAAAACCATAAAATGTGTGTGGTGTCTCCGCTATCGCCAACGTGTCCATTTTCTTAAGTGTGTGCGATAGGTATACCTTTCACACACGGTCTGCAAATGTGAACTGTCTTCTTTTTATCCGATATTACACACGCGCATATTACGGAAACATGTGCGATACTTATGGCAATCCCACACGCGTATAAGGATAAACCGTGCATTTGGGGGCTGAGTTTCACCGTGTGTTCTTTATTTTACCATCGCACACACTGTTTCCTTTCTAACTGTGTGTACGGTGTTTTAATCCCTGCTATTTAATTTTATTTTTTCCTGTAATTTATAATTCGAATTGGAATATTTCAAATTTTAAATTATGAAGTGCGGAATTTAAATATTTCGTATTCTCATCACAATGGTTCAACAACCAATCCATAAATCAAAATCTCAGTACAATGTGTTCAGTAATTACAGAATTAGGCAGTAGATTAACTATGAAGAACCACAATATTTAGAGGTGGTAAAGGTGAAGAGAGAAGTGTAAATCATTTTGGCTGCTGATAGTGTTGAAGAAGTGGAATGCCCATAATGTGCCCTCCTCCATGGCAAAGGCGCGCACAACTTTTGTCCAACCCCTTGTGACGATCGCCCGCACATCCTTCACCGCCTTCAGGAAGACTTCTAGACCATTATCATGGTAGTATGAATTATATACTTTAACCTTAGTTGCCTCCACTCCGGTCATGTAGTTTGCAAGGTAATCATGAGTAAAATGCTTTGGAAACCACTGAAAAGAGAAAACTTTCAGAAATTCTTGTCTAATAGAGTAACTCATTGTGGGCAGGGAGAAAAGGCAACAGATTACTTACCATCCTAATGTTCACTGTTGTCTTGGATAAAGTGTAAATAAAGAGTTTAATTCCCATAAACCTTCTATTTGGCCTAACAATCTTTTTAGTTTCCTCACTTGACGCTTGTTCATGAATATCTCATTGCCCCATACGCAGAAGGGGTCGAAGCGTGGATCAGTACCGCTGATATATGTACCTACAATTAACCACTAAATGTTAGAAGCTAAACTTCAATTGCACAAATGATGTAAAATACTATAAGACATGGGCTGCAACTAACCTCAATGGCAAACAACAGCATCACCCGTTGCAGCCCTGCGTAAGTACATGGAAAGGCATGTTAACTACATCCACCAAAAATAGCAAATGGTAATAAAACGACAGCATCTCTAGTGATATCTCCATTGCGAAGAGTAGCACGGTAGTAAAGGGACAGATTAAAAAATGGATAGAACTGTTTGCTACAACAGGCTTAACAGCAACCTAAGTCAGGCACTATAAGTTTCTAGCTGGTATTGGTGAAATTGAGCTGGACAGTTCATACTTGAACATGACAGTGTACATTACTGAAATAAACAAGTCATGTGTTAAGTACAGACAACCTAATATAGCCATTGAAACTGGTACTGATGAAATTGAAATTGACAGAGTTAAACATCGCAAGGCAAGTACTGCTAGAGCAGAGAATGGCCCAGTTGTCTATAAAAAGGTAGGGGAAATAGCTAAGAATGGTTAGGCGTGTTTACTACAACAGGCTTAAGACATCAACCATATAAAACATAGCCATTGCAACTGGTATTGGTAAAATTGAACTGGACAGTTCCTACTTGGTAAATCCCGAGGGGTAGTTGGTGGGGCACTTTATCTGGGCCACAGCCCGCCCCAAGTCGGCGGCGGTGGAGGCGAGGTGTTCCTCCGGATTGAAGCATGGATCAGTGCCGCTGACATGTGTACCTACAAGAAGCAAGTAAATGCTACAAGCTAAACTGCAATTGCAAAAATGATGTAAAGTACTATAAGACATTGGGATGGAACTAACCTCGACGGTAAACAATAGCATTTCCCATTGTGGCCCTGTGTAAGTACATGGAAAGGCATGTTAACTACAACAGGGTTGACATCCACCAAAAATAGAAAATGGTAATAAAATGACAGCATCTATGGTGATATCTTCATTGCAAAGATTAGCACAGTAGTAAAGGGACGGAGTAAAAAATGGATAGAACTGTTTGCCACAACAGGCTTAACAACAACCTAAGTCAGGCATTGTAAGTTTCTAGCTGGTATTGGTGAAATTGAATTGGGCAGTTCATACTTGAACATCACAGTGTACATTACTGAAATAAACAAGGCATGTGTTAAGTACAGACAACCTAATATATCCACTAAAACTGGTACTGATGAAATTGAAATTGACAGAGTTAAACATCGCAAGGCAAGTGCTGCTAGAGCAGAGAATGGCCCAGTTGTCTATAAAAAGGCAGGGGAAATAGCTAAGAATGCTTAGGCGTGTTTACTACAACAGGCTTAATACATCAACCATACAAAACATAGCCATTGCAACTGGTATTGGTAAAATTGAACTGGGCAGTTCGTACTTGGTAAATCTCGAGGGGTAGTTGCTGGGGCACTTCATCTGGGCCAGATCCCGCACCAAGTCGGCGGCGGCGGTGGCGAGGTGTTCCTCCGGGTCGACACGCACAGCGGACACCACCCCATCGACCGCCTTCAGCTCCTCGACCTCCATCATTACGCTTATGCGGTGATGCTCTGGAGTAGGGGGTGGGGATTTGGAGGCATGAGGATGTTTCACAGGTGCCATCTAAGCAATCAGGCCGTGGCGGTGATGGAGATTGGTGGGTTACCTGACTAGATCGACAAGGCTCGGGCAGAACGTAGATGTGGTTGAAGCTGTTGTTGCGGCGGCGGCGGTTTGAGCTGTCGGGAGAGGGGGGGATACTGTGGAAATGTGATGGGTGGGGATGGGTTTGGGGGGGGTAAATTCTGAAATCCCGCGCCTACTGAAAATTTCGCTGCGAAACTTGAAACTTACGAGGATGAAACACACAACGCAGACGAAGCTTATAATATACTCGTGTGCGAGAAAGGAGAAAATTGGCGGATCCCGTATTCAAAAAATTGTACATGTGGAGTTAATTAAATCACTCACGGGCGGTCATGATGGTACGTGTGTGATGTTTTCTAACTGACTTATGGATCAGTAACGCACACGGTACGCCATAGCAACCGTGTGTTTTGTGGTCTTCTAAGAATTAAAATATCTATCAGCATGTAGTCCGTAACCTGCAAATTTAAAAATATCTTTCATTGTAGTAGGGCTATCAACGTACATGAACGAGGCGAAGTTGACACTCGATGAACAATCATAATTAATTAAACAAATGTATGGGTGACACACACACACTAACTACTTCTCGCATGCTGGCCAGACACAGACGCCGTCGTTCTCCTTCCCGACCTTGTCGGCGGCAGCCCACCGTGCTTGGATCTCCGCCTGGCGCTCCTCAGCAGCGCTTGCGGCCGCTTCTTTCTTGTGGCAGCGGGACTCTCTTGTCTTGAGTGCTTTCTGCCTTTTCCGCTCCTTCTGTAAGGCTTTGGCCTTCTCTTGCTCCACCGCCCATTCGGCCATGGCAGCTTCAAAGTCCACCCACGTAGTTGTACGGTCGCGGGCAGCGATGAACTCGGCACAGCGGGATGACATCGCTTCCTTACCAGTTAGTGTGCGGTCACGGGCGGCGATGAACTCGGCGCGCCGGGATGCCATCGCTTCCTTACTAGTTAGTGTGCGGTGCGGTGGCATGGACGGCGATGCTTGGAGAGAGCTCTGGGACAGAGTGGCCGGATAACCATACGTAGTGCGGTGGTTTTTTAGAGCACTCGAGATCTGATTGCCTATGAGAACCGTGTGTGCTAACCCTATTGTGCGTTGCGTTCTGATTGGCCAGAACCCCAGCCACGCTGATCGCGCGTGTGCACCGTAGGATGCACCACGATCGAACGGCAATCCACATCCCTCCCAACACACCCATGTAGCTATAGCTGGGATTTGACTTATATGCGCTAATTGTCAGGTAAATGGTATAAAGTGCTTTAGTATATCAAACGAGTCCTGAAATGCGCAAAAAATTCAAATCTAGCGGCTGATGGTGCTTGCGCACCGTGTAAATAGTTTGGACACGAAACGATAAAGTCATAGTAAATTCAAGTCCAAATTGCCACACATGTCCTTGAAATCTCTCCCCATTCCTCGTAAAAGGCATGCAAATTTACTAAACACCACAAGCATGATTTTCCAAACCGTTTTTTGCACTTTTTCATGGACCGATTGTGCGAAGTTGAATTATGTGCATTAATGCCTAAAAAATGCACATAACTGCCCAAATATAGTAAATTAGACCAGAAAAGTGCCAAATTTGAACACGGTGCATGACATGGTCTATGTTGATCATAGAAAAAAATTCTAGGACAAACGAAGAAGGAACTTTGGATTCCCCTTCAAACTTGGTGATTTCCCTCTCCAAACCAAAGACTTCCTTTTGTGATGGTTCGGTTTATGAAGAGCATATACAACTAGGTTAGCCAAACCTTCTTACCATGCTTTACTGACGTCATACCATGGCACCATGCCAGGTATCATCTTTTTTAGGCATGTTTTTCAATTTTCTAGAGTTGAAAAACCAATAAAGGACACGTTTGTGGTTGACTCTTGGGACACATGTCTTTGAAATCTCCCACCATTCCTCGTAAAAGGCATGCAAATTTAGTAAATACCACAAGCATGATTTTCCAAAAGGAATTTGTGAACTTTTCCATGGACTGATTGTGCGAAATTGAATTATGTGCATTAATGCCTAGAAAATGCACATAACTGCCCAAATATACTAAATTAGCCCGGAAAATTGCCAAATTTGAACACGGTGCATTATAGGGTGTTTGTTGATCGTACAAAAAAACTCAAGGACAAATGACAAAGGAAGTTCGAATTCCCCTTCAAACTTGGTGATTTCCCTCTCGAAACCACGAAACTGCCTTTTGTGATGGTTCGGTTTATGAAGAGCGTGTACAACGACATTAGCCGAACCTTCTCAAAAAAGTACCATGCTTTTTCTAAGGTCATACCATGGCACCATGCCAGGTATCATCTTTTTCAGGCATGTTGTTCAATTTTGTAGAGTCGAAAAACCAATAAACGACACGTTTGTGGTTGACTCTTGCCACACATGTCCTTGAAATCTCTCCCCATTCCTCGTAAAAGGCATGCAAATTTAGTAGACACCAGAAGCATGATTTTCCAAACCATTTTGGTGCACTTTTTCATGCACCGATTGTGTGAAATTGAATTATGTGCATTAATGCCTAGAAAATGCACATAACTGCCCAAATATAGTAAATTAGCCCGGAAAAGTGCCAAATTTGAACACGGTGCATTATAGGGTGTATGTTGATCGTAGAAAAAAACTCAAGAACAAACGACGAAGGAACTCTGGATTCCCCTGCAAACTTGGTGATTTCCCTCTCGAAACCACCAAAACTTCCTTTTGTGATGGTTCGGTTTACGAAGAGCGTGTACAACGACATTAGCCGAACCGCCTCAAAAAATTACCACGCTTTGTTGAGGTCATACCATGGCACCATGCCAGATAACATTTTTTCAGTCATGTTTTTCTATTTTGTAGAGTCAAAAAACCAATAAACGACACGTTTTTGGTTGACTCTTGCCACACATGTCCTTCAAATCTCTCCCCATTCCTCGTAAAAGGCATGGAAATTTAGTAAACACCAGAAGCATGATTTTGCAAACCGTTTTGGTGCACTTTTTCATGGACCGATTGTGTGAAATTGAATTATGTGCATTAATGCCTAGAAAATGCACATAACAGCCCAAATATAGTAAATTAGCCCGAAAAAGTGCCAAATTTGAACACGATGCATTATAGGGTGTATGTTGATCGTAGAAAAGAACTCAAGGACAAACGACAAAGAAACTTTGGATTGCCCTTCAAACTTGGTGATTTCCCTCTCGAAACCACCAAAACTTCCTTTTGTGATGGTTCGGTTTACGAAGAGCGTGTACAACGACATTAGCCGAACCCTCTCAAAAAATTACCATGCTTTGTTGAGGTCATACCATGGCACCATGCCAGGTATCATCTTTTTCAGGCATGTTTTTCAATTTTGTAAAGTCGAAAAACCAATAAATGACACGTTTGTGGTTGACTCTTGCGACACATATCATCGAAATCTCTCCCCATTCCCTTGTAAAAGGCATGGAAATTTAGTAATACCACAAGCTTCATTTTTCATATTGTTATTGTGCACCTTTTCATGTACCTATATATCGTGCCAATTTGAATTATGTGCATAAATGCCTAGAAAATGCAAATAATGGCCCAAATATGGTAAATTAGCCCGGAAAAGTTCCAAATTTGAACATGGTGCATTCTAGGGTCTATGTAGATCGTAAAAAAAACAAGGGCGGACGACCAAGGAAAATTGGATTCCCTTGAAATCCTGGTGATTTATTATTGCACACGGTTCATTTTTGCCGGAACCCCAGCGCTCCAATCCTGGTGTGGGATGACTCTATCGTGCGATGCGTTCTGATTAGCCGGAACCCCAGCCACGCGGATCACGCGTGTGCACCATAGGATGCACCGTGATCGAATGGCAATCCACATCCCTCCCATCACACCCGTGTAGCTGTAGCTAGGATTTGACTTATATGCACTAAATGTCAGGTAAATGCTATAAAGTGCTTAAGTACATGAAACGAGTCCTGAAATATGCAAAAAATTTAAATCTAGCGGCTGATGCTGCTTGCGTACCGTGTAAATAGTTTGGACGTGAAATGATGAAAATTACTCCAAATTGCCAGCCCATACAATTGACATATTTGACATGCATGAACAAATAATCAATCGAGCATATATATGCTCAAATTGGTCCAGTGCCTAGTTCGAGGAGTAATTTACAAACCATTATTAGCTCCTTAATTTACATCAATATAAAAAACCACCTTGATCGATCGAGGCTGGGGCAGCCTCGACATCGGTGATCGCCGGTACTGCCTCGGGCGCAGCTCTCACCAGGCCTGCCGCGACTGCCGGCTGTGCGTACATCGCCCCGGCAGCCAACAAGACGTTGCCTCTCGCCAGGGCTGCCGTCACTGCCCCCAGGCCTGCACCGGCGACGCCCGGCACTGCGCCCTCCTCCATCTCGGACACAAGTCTGCGCCTCGTGCGGCTGCCGCCACTGCCGCAGTTGTCCTTGCGTCGTCGTGGTTCCTGCTCCGCCGCCCGCACCATCCACCGCACTCTGCACCGAGCCCGCAGTATCGCCCGCTGGCGATCCCTAGCCGCTTTCAGGATGACCCTGGCTAACCTAGTGGCTTACTCGTACCGCATTTCCTGCCTCGTCTAGCTATCATCGGGAGAGGCGGCGGCATTGCCGTCGACTGCAAAGCCGACCATCGCGCCAGCAGCCTCGATTCTGCTATCGCCCAACTCCATCCGATCGTCGGCCGTTGGGGCCGGGTATGCTGGTATGTGTCGGTAACTAGCTAGCAAGGGGATCAGTAGTGAGTTGCCACTGCCGGCCATTGTTGTGGTTATTTATAGCTAGCTAGCAGCTGGCTAGGGGGTTGGGGATTTACAATTTACCCCTATGGCTGGCGCTTGCGTGGGAAGGCATCGCTGGAGCGCGGGAAGACAAAGTGGAGCACACAATTCCTAGCACACAACCGTATGCGGTGTCACGTGTTATCACACATGTGTTAACATAAGGAAATGTATGTGTAAACTTACAAATCATCACTCACGAGTACTCGCACCACGCATCGTGTGCGATGCTCCTACCATCATAAACAACTCGTTTGCATTTTCAAAGGTTTTTGTACACACACATAATCCCACATGAAACATCCAGGTCCGTAGGGCGCCTAAGAGAATTCAGATTTTTCCAAGAATTTTAGTCGCACTTTCTTAATTAGCACCAATTGCCCGACTGTCTTTCTCATCGTTAAAAGTGTTTTTAGTTTTTAGTTTTCCCCTCCCACGTATGAGCGAAACAACTACCTCCAAAATTTAACTATGTTTGCATGCATGTGTGGTGGAAGAGGAAAATGATAAGGAAGTGGGCAGTGATTCCACACTGGCAATTATAATAACCTAATTAATGGGATGTGTTCATTGGCAATTTGGCACGGTTAATTTTTTCGCCTCGCCCACTCCCTGGTCACCTTGGTTGCGCTCCTCCTCCTTCACTCTCTATCCTCTCTTCGCTCTCTATCGTCTCTTTCCTCTCGCGGCCCCCAAATCTGGCCTTCCACACTCGCCTCGCCGCCTCACCCATCGGATTGCGCCATAGATAATCCCCTAGATCCCAGCATCCCGCGGGCTTCCCTCTCGCTGCGGCCCGCGGCACTGCCGCCGTTGAGCGAAACCCACGTATCTATCAGAGGGGATCCATTGCTCTGGACTCACAGATCGGTGCCGCCGGAGGACATGCCGGGGCTGCGTTGGAGGTGGTGGGCAGCAAAGGCAAATCAGATCGAGGAATCAAGGCATCGATTGGAGACATGTTCGAAGGAGCTGCGCATGGCAAGGCACAAGGCAGAGGCGGAAGTCGATCTCAGGGCAGAGATGCTGAGGGATGTCAGCATCTGGCAGCGTCGCGCCGACTTGGAGCTGGCGCTAATGGCAGAGATCATATTCATGGAGTCGACTACGGAGGAGAGAACGCGTATGCTTGCGGAATGGTATACGAACTCGGTGCGTGTCGGGACCTCGATCATAAGTCACACCGATCTAGCATGTAACACATCATATCACTTTGCAGCCTCACGCACGGTAACCCACGGCTGCCGCCTTTACCTTGGCCGGGACAGTTTGTGTCTTTTGGCTCACATATATGATTGTGTCGCTAGCATCCATATGACAGAGAACCCGGGTCGACATGACTAGTCATAAACCAAGGTGGCACAAACGTACAGGGACAGGCATACGTAACCCAGCAATGCACGTGTCGGTCATCAGCGTGTGCAACCTTGTCGTAGCAAGCTACAAGGACTCCAGTAAAACACTACATGACATTTTCCCGTAGGGACAGACAGGAGCAAAGAAGGATACATGCCGGTAAATCCATGTGTTCCGAAACAGTAGCGAGCTACCAGGGCTCAGTGGAAGCACTAGGAGGCATTTCCCCGTAGGAAAGGCTACCAAGGCAGATAACTAGGTGTCGAATCCCACACATACCAATTCATTTCAAACATACACACAATATGCACGATATGTATAGATACAACATGGCATCACAACATAACTCTATGACTCAAAGTATTTATTTAAGAGGCTCCGAAGAGCCACACATAACATGATATTACAAACACGGGTCTCATGACCCAGCATACAAAGTCATACAAGCAACGGAAGCATAAACATGTCTGAGTACAGACAACTACAAAGGAAAAAGGCTGGGAAGCCTGACTATCTACAAGACTGTCCGAAGGGTACAAGATCGTAGCTGGGAAACAAACTACTCGGTCAATGTCGAACTCCATGTGGAACTACCAATGAGACCGAAGTCTCCTCTGCAAAACATAAATTAAGCAATCGTGAGTACAAAGGTACTCAGCAAGACTTACATCAGAACTAGCTAAATATGCATCAGTATCAAGAAGGGTGTTGTGGGGGTTAATTGCAGCAAGCCAGCTTTGACTCAGTGGCTATCCTGTACTACAACTACTAGTAATTCCTTTGAGGTGAGAAAGCGCACACGAGTCCACTAGTCACCACAACATTACACTACTATGGATCCGCTCCCGTCTCCCTATGAGAAGGCCATCCATAGCACTCACGCTTATCTTGCGCATTTTAGAGTATCCACTTTAAGTTGTCTATGAACCATATAAGTCTCCAAGTAGTCCATATCCGACGACGCGGCTATTCGAATAGATCATTACCCTACAGGGGTGTACTTCACACACGCTCTCACCACTTACCACCATGTACAACTCATGTATCTTGGCAACCTTCAAGCGAAAGCCTGGCAAGGGTGTCGGCCACAACCTGACTAACCACGCAAGACTCTAGTCCAGGTTTATCGCCTATTTGAGGTTGCATCCGCAAAGGAAGTCCGGCCGAAGTTTCTATCACGGCCCCAAATGATGTGTGCAGGGTTCCCGAGCCCACCATCCGGGTGCCACTCGGTACACCGGGCCACTGTGCCTAGTCTGTCCCAAGCCCACCCTGCCGGGAGCTACTTGGTAGACCAATAGCATGACCTACAAATGCCAGAAACTAGTTGCCACTCCTGGACAGACATCAAGGCGATTAATAAGTCAAGAGTGTCAATTAAGTATCCCAATGTATGGTAGTAGCTGTTCTTGGATAACATACAAAGAACTCAGTTCCTAAGAACGGTCTCAATGTGTGACAGGCCGAGACCGATGCTCCAGATGCCTTCCTTGTTTTTCGTGTTCATCGCGTTAATTAATTTGTTTCTTGCATTCATCATGGCATCATACGCATTGCATCCGCATGTTTTCATAATACTTGCATCCGTTCGTAGTTGACGGTTCTCCCCGTTGTCGTCGTTGACCATTTTGAGACCTGTCACACTTGCAACCTGGATCTCTATTTTCTCTCTTGCACATGTACGCCTTGTCTCTCTGCACAGTGCACAGACCGCTCGCAACCTAGTCCGAAAACTGTCCCGGACCCGAACCGGGCGGTCATGACCAGTTGGTCCGAACCAATCCCGAAATACCCCAAACATCTTCGGTTTCGTATTTGGACTCTCCTAGCCTATATTTCTAGACCGTCCGATCCAAATCGGAGGGCTCCGATCTGCTCACCAAATCAGCCACCTACTATATATATAGTAGGCAGCACCCTAACCAAATCGAGTCAACCCTAATTTCTAGGGGTCTTGTCCCTCTCCACCGCCATCCCACCAAATTCCCCTCAGGATCCCTCCTGATCCACTCCACCGACAAGCTTGCTCCGACCACTTCCCTTGATTTCTGCCGCCGCCACTCCTCCTGTCCCATCCCCTCGGGATCCTCCCAGATCCCATCGACCAACCACCGCAGCCTCCTCCCTCTGCCTCGCGCGCCCGATTCGGAGGAGAGGAGTTCCTCCTCTGCCATGACCCGCCGCTGCCTCGACCTCGACCCCACCGGAGCCCCGCCTTGCCGGCTACCAGGACCCCCTCGAGCGCCCGAGGCCTCCAGCCTCCCCGATACTCGTCGCCCCGAGCACCAGCGCTCCAAGGCCGGCCCTTCTGCAGCTTCCCGTCGCCTCCCTCTCCTTCCTTTTTCCTTCTCCCTGTACCCTCTCTCAGCTCTCTCTCTCTCTCTCTCCTAACTTGAACAGGAGGACCCTACCATCGACGCCATGGATGCCCTACGCCGCCTCGTCGCTGATTGACCCAGCCGCAGGCGCCCGAGGCCACCTCCTCTGCTTGATCCTGAGGGGATCACGAGCAGCTCGTCCCCGCCGCTTCGATCTCCAGCAAGCACCAGGCTTCGCCCGTGCGCCTCCTCTCCTCGGATCCTCGCCAAAGCCGATGACCAGCAATAGTCAACCACGCCAGGTCGACGCCCTGCCTGCTTTCTCCCTCCTCCATTCCTTTTTCTTCCCTTCCTAACCGAAGCCGCGTTGCTGTCCAGAGCTGCCACCGCCGGATTTTTTTTGGAGCCGCCTTTGTCCGCTGCTGCCTCTCTGCATCATGCCACCATGCAAGTTCTCGTCGTCCCCTGTGTCGCGCGCGAGCACGAGGGAGACGCACCTCCTGCCATCGCCCGGATCCGGCGCCCTTTCATCCGTCCTCGCCGGATTGAGCAGCCGCCGCATCGCCAGCCTGCCCGCTCGCCGCGTCCGCGCCAGCCCTGAGCGCTCAAGTCCCTGCGTTGACCCTACATCGATCAAACCTGGGAGCGATTCGATCCCCTGCTCCGATCTTTCCAACCCGTGTGGCCTCTGGTGAGCTCCCCTCCTGTCGGGCCTTGGCCCAAATGCTTCTGCTCTATCAGACGCTCGTGAGCGCACGTTAATATGCTGCGCTCATCCCTGTTCAGCCCAGCTCGCTTCAGATTCAGCCCGTCATGTTTTTTTCTATTCTAGATGATTTTGTCTAATTATCCAGAGATGCTAGTTTTGCAAAAAAAAAAAACCTCCATGTTCATCATTTAATATCTAAACAACCGTGCATCGGATTAAAAGAAACTATATATGTAAAATGCTTAGAATTTCATGTAGTTTCACAATATCCCACATTCATCCATGGTAAAATGTTTAAAATTGTTGTTTGCATTAATTTGCATAAATGACATGTTAAAATGATTTATTTCATAACTAAATAGCTGTAGCTCCAAATTAATTAAACTTTATATGTAAATGGGGTAGAAAAATGTGTAGATTAACATGGTGCATTTTATTTTCCTATTTAACAACTATAAAATTGTGTTTTCGGCAGAACAGTACCAAATTCGAAATTTACATATGGGGATTTTCCGAAATTGTTTTGTGTCGTTTCCGGCCTCATTTAAATTGCCTAGATAGGTAGTTTAATCTTGCTTCACCTCTTGCCATGTTTAACAACATTTAATCTTGCCATGTACATAAACGGGAGTGAACTAAGTAAATAAACGTGGAGTTTCGTCAATATGCAACCCGTTGCATATTGAGCTTCACTTAATGTGTAGTATTTGATTGTTGCACCTTGCCATGCCATGACTCATTTAACTGGACATGCATCATACTTTGTTGTGCATCATGACATGTTTATGCTTGTGTATTTACCATGTTGTTTGCTTCTTTCTGGTTGTGCTTCTTGATAGCTCTGGTTATGTTGCGAAGTGTGAGGATTCGTTCGACTACGATTGTTCGACTACTTCATGGATTCAGTCTTCTTCCTAGCGGGATTTCAGGCAAGATGACCATTACCTTGGATATCTCTACTATCTTTGCTTGCTAGTTGTCTCGTTGTTATCGCTATGTCGCGCTTCCTACCACATACATGTCAGCTTCCCATATGCCATGATACAACCTCTAACCACCCTACCCAGCAAACCGTTGTTTGGCTATGTTACCGCTTTGCTCAGCCCCTCTTATAGCGTTTTAGTTGCAGGTGCAGTGCAGGTTGTTCCTTGTTGGGACATGGATATGTTGGGATATCACAATATCTCTTATTTAATTAATGCATCTATATACTTGGTTGTGTGTGGAAGGCTCGGCCTTTTGCCTGGTGTTTTGTTCCACTCATGCCACCCTAGTTTCCGTAATACTGGTGTTATGTTCCTTGATGAGCGCTTCTAACACATGTGGGGCATATGGGAACCCCCCTGATCATTCGTTTTAGGATAAACTTCTCTAGCAAGGCCCAACATTGGTTTTACCATTTGCCTAATAACAACTAAAACTTGCATAGGGACTTACCGGTACCCGAGGATAATTAATCAACAACCCCGGGCCAGTGCTCCCCATGAGTGTTGGTCCAAACTTGAGCAGCTTGCGGGGCCGCCCGGGGCAACTCGTGGACTTGGTCATTGTAACCATAGCTCATCCGCCGTGTCCTGAGAACGAGATAAGCGGCTCTTATCGGGAACGTTGACACGTCGGGAGGTCTTGCTAGTTTAGTTTTACCTTATACGAGTGGCTTGTCCACCGAGATTCCTTATCGTAAGCATCGTGTTATCATGGTGCGAGGATGTTCCATCGGATGCGTGTGGTAATTTATAATGGACTACTTGGAGCACCCCTGCAGGGTTAAATCTTTCGGAGAGCCGTGCCCGCGGTTATGTGGTGACTTGGAAATTTATAATCTCCGGTTGTAGAGAACTTGACACTAAATCTAATTAAAATACACCAACCGGGTGTGAAACCGTGATCGTCTCTTCTTGTGAGGTTTGAACCAAGAAGAGAACATGGTGGGGTTATGTTTGACTCGTAAGTAGGTGTTCAGGATCACTTCTTGATCATTACTAGTTGCGACCGTTTATGCGTAGTTTACTCGTCTTATTCTTGTACTCATAAGTTAGCCACCATACAATGCTTAGCGCTTGCTGCAACCTCACCACTTAACCATTCCATACCCATTCAGCTTTGCTAGTCTTGATACCCATGGTAATGGGATTGCTGAGTCCTCGTGGCTCACAGTTTACTACAACAACAGGTGCAGGTACAGGTAAAGCGATGATATGATGTGAGAGCGATGCTTGTTCTATTTGGAGTTCTTCTTCTGCTTCTTCTTCTTCGTCGATCATAGGATGGGTTCCTAGTTGGCAGCCTGGGACTAGCAGGGTGGATGTCATTCTTCTTTTTCGTTTGATTTCATCCATAGTCGGATCCTGCTCTTCTGTATGATGATTGCTATGTATTGATGTATTGATGTATTCATGATGTAGCTTGTGGCGAGTGTAAGCCTTTATCTGGTATTCTCATCTATTCAGTACATGGTATGTTGTAATGATATCCACCTTGCGAAGCGTCTTCGATATGCGCTTCCATCCTTGGTGAAACTTCTGAGTTCCTTGAGGATAGACTCGCATATTGGGCGTGTCACAACGAGACAACCCACCATGTACTCCTACATGGCCTCTCATCGCTACCTTTACCAAATCATGTTCACACACTTAGCTCTCACATCAGAACATGAACATAACACTCCAATTCAACCCAGATGAACCAGACCTGACACAACTCTAGGCAATAACGAGCATGGCATGGATGAGGTCACAACATGGCTCAAGAAATTCCTAATCATGCTAGGAAGGTTTAGCTATTTACTGTGACAATGACAGGTCATGCAGAGGAATGGGCTCAGCTACCGCAACAAGTAACAGTTGAAACATTGTTGTCCTAATGCAATAAAAGAGAGTAGGAGGGGGAGAGTGGGATTGTATCGGAATGAACAAGGGGGTTTGCTTGCATGGAAGATCAACAGTGGAGCACTGTTCCTCAGATAGGTACTCGGTGCCACTCGTAGGAGCAGAACCTATCGAGAAGGACAGTACCGAAGAGGCAATCAATACACATCAAATGCAACAATATGATGCATGATTATGACATGGCAATATGCTAGTGTTTGAGCTAATGCAAGATGCTACCATGTTAGTTGAAATCCATTTGAATCAAAGATTCAAATTCAAACTCTAAATGAAGCATTTAAAATGCCCTTTATGTGTTTTCACTTATACAATAGGTATAAGTTGGTTTCTCATACATGAAAATGGTACAGACGGATAGATGGATTTTTTTTGATAATTTTTCATATATAAATTATTTCAATCTGAGCTACGGTTGAATTTCTGTGAATTTTTCAAGTATAACATTTTCTGGAATTTCCTTTCTGTTCTGAAATAAAATAAATCCAGAAAAGGATTTACTACATCAGCCTGGCGTCAGTGTGATGTCAGCGGTCAACTGGGTCGCCCAGAGTCAACCCTGACCAGTGGATCCCGCTGGTCAGTGACTCACTGAATAAATCCCGGTCAAATCCAGTGGCTATTGGGTGGCCAATTAGTGGGGTTAGCCCCTAATGACCATGCCACGTCGGCAGGGTTTCGCCGGCGATGACCCGACATGGCGGCGCTCGCCGGACGGACGTTTTCGGCCACGGTAGCTTGTGCGGCTGGGTGCGTTGGAACGCCCGCAGCGCGGCGCATCCATTGGTGGTCGCGGGGATGCCTGGGACAGCGTGTAGCGGCGACGGCGGTAAACATGCGTGTTGTGGCAATGGCGGAGACGAGCTTCGGCTCGTGCGGGCAGGGGAGCTAGAGGGCACAGGAGAGCAGGGAAGATGCAGCGAAGCTCACAGCAGTGTCGAAGCGTGGCTCGCCGGGCTTAGGGAGGTGCTGGCGACGGTGAATCGAGGACGACAGCCGTCGGATGCAGAGGGCGATGGTGAGCTCGAAGACGACAGCACAGGGCGCCCGAGGTTGCTTGCGTCTACGGGGAGCTTCAAGGCGTCGAGGCGGAGCCGATGGACACGGCGTCGAGACGAGGCAGTGGCTCTGGCGCGGCAACGGTGAGCGGCGATGACGGTGGCGTTCGGCTTTGGGAGAGAGAGAGAGATCCAGGGAAGGGGGTGAGGACGAGGGGGAGTGAGAGAGAGACAGGGAGGTGCGTGGCGACATCCAGAAAGGCCAGGGCGTCGAGGGGGCAGGCAGGCAGCCAGGAGGTGGCCGGGCGCATGCATGCACACCGCGGGCACACGCCCTCATGTCCTTCTAGCGCAAGGACGACGACGACTGGCACTGGGCCAGCTGTGCTGGGCCGCCAGTTGGGCTGCGAGGTAAGTTAGGCCAGGTGAGTCCTTTCCCCCTTTTTTTGTTTTGTATTTTCTGTAGTTTGTTTTAATTTGGTTTTCAAACCAAACCATTTTATATAATTCTGGAAATATTCATGGACACTCTCTGAATTATTCCAGTGGCTCTCAATAATTTCCAGAATATTTGAAGCTATCAAAATATTTATATCATTTTAGAAGCCCCAAATCAAATACAATATGTGTTTAAATAAAATCCAAGATGGCTAGGAAAAATGTGCATCACCTCTGGTTGCTGTTTCCAGCATTTTCCAAAAATCATGAACATTTTGGAAGACCATTTGGGATCATTGAAATTTATTTTATTTGAACCTATTTGAATTCCATTTGATGCTAGGGATTGATCATCCCCCATTTCAAGTTCATTTGAAATTTAAACATGATGCAAACATGACTAGCTAGCCTAATGCATACCAGAACTAGGGATGTGACAACTCGCCCCCACTCAAAAGAATCTCGTCCCGAGATTCAGGAGTCGGCGGAAAGAGAGTGGGATACTCAAGTCAAAGACGATCTTCTTGCTCCCAAGTAGCTTCTCTCTCAGAATGATGAGACCACTGAACCTTGAGAAACTTGGTGTTCTGACGTCGAGTGACACGCTCTGCCTGATCAAGAATGCGAACAGGGTACTCTCGATATGTGAGGTTATCTTGGAGATCAAGCGTTTCGTGGTCCACTCCGCGGATAGGATCTGAGAAGCAACGCCTGAGTTGAGAGACGTGGAAGACATCATGGACTCGGGAAAGATGTGGGGGTAGTTCCAACTGGTAGGCAACCTCTGCTCGTTTAGTGAGAATGTGAAAAGGACCAATGTAACGAGGATCCAACTTGCCCTTGATACCAAAACGATGGGTACCCTTCAAAGGAGTAACACGAAGGTAAGCCTTGTCGTCAACCTCATAAGTTACTTCCTTATGACGACAGTCATACTGGCTCTTTTGACAAGACTGGGCTGTCTTCAGATTCTCACGAATAATGCGAACTTGCTCTTCTGCCTCCTGGATCATATCCGGTCCAAAGAACTGTCTTTCCCCGGTTTCTAACCAGTTCAAAGGTGTTCGACATCTTCGTCCATAAAGAATCTCGAAGGGTGCTTTCTTGAGGCTGGATTCGTAGCTATTGTTATAAGCAAACTCGGCGAAAGGTAGACACTTCTCCCAATCCATACTGAATGAGATAACACAAGCTCTAAGCATGTCTTCGAGAATTTGATTTCCCTTTCCACTTGACCACTTGACTGAGGATGGAAAGCGGTACTGAAAGATAGATGGGTTCCCATGGCATTCTGGAAACTCTCCCAAAATCGAGAGGTGAATAGACTTCCACGGTCTGAATTGATTTCTAGTGGAACACCATGAAGTGACACTATTTGAGAAATATATAGGTCAGCTAGCTGACTAGCAGTGATACTCTCTTGAACAGGAAGGAAGTGAGCCACTTTGGAAAGACGATCAATGACTACAAAGATAGCATTATTCCCTTTCTTGGTCCTAGGAAAGCCGGTGATGAAGTCCATACCAACTTTGTCCCATTTCCACTCAGGAATAGCTGAAGGCTGAAGGGTGCCAGCAGGCCTCTGATGCTCTGCCTTAACACGATGGCAGATGTCACAGTTAGCAATGAACTCAGCAACTTCTCTCTTCATCCTAGTCCAACAAAACCTCTGGCGTAAGTCATGATACATCTTAGTACTACCGGGGTGAATCGTGAGAGGAGATTCATGAGCCTCCTTAAGGATCAGTTGCCGTAGATGTTGGCTCTTGGGAACCACCAAGCGGTTCTCAAAGAAGACAACACCTCGATCATCCATAGAGAAACATCCAGCAACTCCCTTCTCAATGTTCCTCTTGATCCAGGTAATACCCGTGTCATACCGCTGGACAGCTATGATCTGATCCTCAAGAGTAGGTTTCGCCACCAAAGTAGAAAGAGATCCGTGAGGAGCAATGTGAAGGTTAAGCTTACAGAATTCCTCATGGAGAAGTGGTTGACATTGTTGCAGCATGAGATTGTTGCAATAGGACTTACGGCTTAATGCATCATCCATGACATTGGCCTTTCCTGGGGTGTAAGTAATTCCTAAGTTGTAATCCATAATCAGCTCTAACCAATGTCTCTACCTGAGATTCAGATCCGGTTGGGTGAAGATATACTTGAGACTCTGGTGATCGGTGTAAATCTCGCAACGGTTACCCAGAAGGTAATGTCGCCATGTCTTAAGTGCATAGACCACGGCTGCAAGCTCTAGATCATGTGTAGGATAGTTGTCCTCATGTGGATTCAACTGTCGAGAAGCATAGGCAATCACATGGCGATCCTGCATAAGGATGCAACCTAGTCCCTGTCACGAGGCGTCGCAATAGATAACAAAGTCCTTGGAGAAATCCGGTGGCACAAGTATGGGAGCAGAGGTCAGACGTCTTTTCAGTTCCTGGAAACTATGCTCGCACTGTGGGGACCACTCAAACTTTTTATCTTTCTTGAGGAGTTCAGTAAGAGGCTTGGAAACTTTGGAGAAGTTCTTAACGAAGCGGCGACAATAGCTCGATAAACCAAGGAAACTCCTAACTTACTTAACTGATTCAGGTGGAGTCCAATCAAGGACAGCCCGAACTCTCTCGGGGTTGACAGCAATACCTTTACCCGAGATCACGTGGCCAAGATAGGTCACTTCTGGCAACCAAAATTCTCACTTGGAGAACATGGCATAAAGACGGTGCTCTCTGAGTTTTTCTAACACAAGCCTGAGATGTTCAGCATGTTTTACTTCGCTCTTCGAGTAAATAAGTATATCATCGAGGTAAACCACGACGAACTTGTCTAAGTACTCCATGAAGATCGAATTCATCAAGCGGCAGAATGTGGCTGGAGCATTGGTTAGACCGAAGGACATGACGGTGTACTCGTACTGGCCATAACGAGTGACAAAGGCCGTCTTAGGAATGTCTCCATTTCTGATCTTGATTTGATGATAGCCTAACCTCAAATCCATCTTAGAAAGGACTAAGAATCCAGCGAGCTGATCATACAGGTCGTTGATTCTAGGGAGTGGATACTTGTTCTTTATAGTGACCAGATTGACGGGTCGATAATCTACAACCATCCGATCCGTTCCATCCTTCTTTTTGACAAAGAGGACGGGACAAGCCCATGGAGAAGAACTAGGATGGATGAAACCCTTTTGCAAGGACTCGTCAAGTTGTTTCTTGAGCTCAGCTAGCTCTAAGGGTGCCATCTTATAAGGTCTTCTGGAAATTGGGACAATTCCTAGAATAAGTTCTATCACAAACTCTACATCCCTGTCGGGTGGAATGCCTGGCAGTTCCTCTGGAAAGAAATCCGGAAAATCTCGGACTACCGGAATATCTTCAAGATCTGGGAGAGGACTGGCATTAAGTGAATAGAGTTGACACTCTGCAACTCTAGTTGAGACAGTGACTATCTTGCCAGAAGGTGTGTAAGCTGAACAGACCTGGTGAAACAATCAATCTTGGCATGATGAGCTGTCATCCAGTCCATACCCAAAATGATGTTGATGTCTGAGGACTTGAGAGCTATCAGTGATGCAAGGAATACAAGTTTGTCAACAAGGATTTCATTGCCATAGCTTATTCTAGTCGTTTGCCATCTAGACCCTGAAGTCTGGATTTCGAGTGGAGTTGGCATATCACAAAATGACATGTCGTGCAAACGAGCATAGCCTTCGGAGATGATGGAGTGAGATGCTCCAGTATCGAATAGAACTGATGATGGATGACAATTGACAAGGAGTGTACCAAGAACGACATCTGGATCATCATGAGCTTCTTTAGCTGAGACGTGATGCACACGTCCACGTTCAGTGGGAGCTGGCTTGGCATGGGTCATCCTGCCTGATGTCTTACCACGGCCAACAGACTTCTCAGACTGGGGTAGAGCATAACTGCCTTGAGAGCAGTCACGGGAATAGTGTCCTGGCTTTCCGCACGTGAAACAAGTCCCGAAAGTAGGACGTGGACCCGCACTGATAGACAGTACACCAATAGACCTGGGTGAAGCATACGATTGAACTGGGCGAGGCGCCACATAGGATGGCCTCGGTGCATAATCAGGTGGAAGAGCGGAGTTCGGAACCCAAATCCGGCGCTTCTGGGAGCCAGAGCCGGAGGAAGAACCCAAGTCACGGGTGTGCTTACGAGACTCCTCTTAGGTGATCTGAGCTATCTCTGCATTAATGGCCTTGTTCACAAGAGCCTGGAAAGTATCGCAGTTGTGTAAGTGAAGATCACGACGCAGCTTTGGGTTGAGACCCTTCATGAACCTAGCCTGCTTCTTGGCATCAGTGGACACTTCTTCTGTGGCATAACGAGCGAGGTTCCCAAACTCTCTACTGTAGGCATCAACATCCATCTTGCCCTGGACAAGATTACAGAACTCTTCTCTCTTGCGGTCAATGAGACCCTGAGGAATGTGGTGCTCGCGAAAGGCCTCTATGAAATCTCTCCAGGTAGGAATCTGGCCAGCTGGAAGCATAGCCTCGTAGTTCTCCCACCAAAGACTGGCAGGACCCTCTAGGTGATATGCAGCATAGGTGACCTTGTCACCTTCAGCCACGTTCGTGGAACGCAGCTTATGAGTGACGCTACGGAGCCAATCATCTGCATCGAGTGGCTCAATGGAATGATGGAAGGTGGGTGGATGCAAGCTGATGAAGTCATGGATAGTCACTGACTCATTGGGCTGAAAGGCTGTGTTCTGCTCAATACGTGCCAACAAGCGATTAGTCTCATGCTTGTTCCTCTCGACCTCTAACATGAACTCTGCCAACGAAGGCTGGTCGGGAGGATCCTCCTCATCCCTACCACCTCCGTGGTTCTGGCTATGAGTAACAGAACCTCGAGTAACTGGCGACATCCTGAGGAACAAAACCAAGGAAGAACAAGGATGGAATCAGCATCAACGTAAGGATGCAGAATGTAATGCAAAAGCATTAGAAGCTCTCGAATTCCTAGGACAATTCGGGCAGCATAACGGCAGTAAAATGCTCAAAATATGAGACATCCTGCAAAGATGGGGTAGTATAACAACTCAACATCGTCACTCAATGGTTCTGTAATAGTACTAAACAAACTACACAGGAAGTACTCGAAAACTGGAATATGACTCTGATCAACCATTCCTATAAGTCTGCAGAATAGTAACTCATGATCCTGATAGATAGATTAGAAAGCCTATTTCCTTAATCCCGTAGAAAAGGGGAGGGTGACTCAGAATCAGAGGAACACATGATAAGCAGTAAAAGAGCCTTACGTTCCCTTCCACAATCAATTCCCCTATATAACTAAAGCATTTCTAGACTCGACTTTGACCAGTTTTGCTTGGTAAGCCTATAGTCAGTCAGGCTCTGATACCAACGCTGTCGGGACCTCGATCCTAAGTCACACCGATCTAGCATGTAACACATCATATCACTTTGCGGCCTCATGCACGGTAACCCACGGCTGCCGCCTTTACCTTGGCCGGGACCGTTTGCGTCTTTTGGCTCACGTATATGATTGTGTCACTAGCATCCATATGACAGAGAACCCGGGTCGACATGACTATTCATAAACCAAGGTGGCACAAACATACAGGGACAGGCATACGTAACCTAGCAATGCATGTGTCGGTCATCAGCGTGTGCAACCGAGTCGTAGCAAGCTACAAGGACTCCAGTAAAACACCGCGTGACATTTTCCCATAGGGACAGACACAGGAGCAAAGAAGGATACATGCCGGTCAATCCATGTGTTCCGGAGCAGTAGCGAGCTACCAGGGCTCAGTGGAAGCACTAGGAGGCATTTCCCCATAGGAAAGGCTACCAAGGCAGATAACTAGGTGTCGAATGCCACACATACCAATGCATTTCAAACATACACACAATATGCACGATATGTATAGATACAACATGGCATCACAACATAACTCTATGACTCAAAGTATTTATTTAAGAGGCTCCGAAGAGCCACACATAACATGATAGTACAAACATGGGTCTCATGACCTAGCATACAAAGTCATACAAGCAACAGAAGCATAAACATGTCTGAGTACAAACAACTACAAAGGAAAAAGGCTGGGAAGCCTGACTATCTACAAGACCCTCCCAAGGGTACAAGATTGTAGCTGGGAAACAAACTACTCGGTCAACGTCGAACTCCACGTGGAACTACCAATGAGACCGAAGTCTCCTCTGCAAAACATAAATTAAGCACCCGTGAGTACAAAGGTACTCAGCAAGACTTACATCAGAATTAGCTACATATGCATCAGTATCAAGAAGGGTGTTGTGGGGTTTAATTGCAGCAAGCTAGCTTTGACTCAGTGGCTATCTTGTACTACGACTACTAGTAATTCCTTTGAGGTGAGAAAGCGCACACGAGTCCACTAGTCACCACAACATTACACTACTATGGATCCACTCCCGTCTCCCTACGAGAAGGCCATCCATAGCACTCACGCTTATCTTGCACATTTTAGAGTATCCACTTTAAGTTCTCTATGAACCATATAAGTCTCCAAGTAGTCCATATCTGAGGACTCGGCTATCTTCACACACGCTCTCACCACTTACCACCATGTACACATCATGTATCTTGGCAACCTTCAAGCGGAAGCCTGGCGAGGGTGTCGGCCACAAGTTGACTAACCACGCAAGACTCTAGTCCAGGTTTATCGCCTATTTGAGGTTGCATTTGCAGAGGAAGTCTGGCCGAAGTTTCTATCACGGCCCCAAACGATGTGTGCAGGGTTCCCGAGCCCACCATCCGGGTGCCACTCGGTACACCGGGCCACTATGGCTAGTCTGTCCCAAGCCCACCCTGCCGGGAGCCACTTGGTAGACCAATAGCATGACCTACAAACGCCAGAAAACTAGTTGCAACTCCTGGACAGAGATCAAGGCGATTAATAAGTCGAGAGGGTCAATTATGTATCCCAATGTATGGTAGTAGCTGTTCTTGAATAACATACAAAGAACTCAGTTCCTAAGAACGGTCTCAATGATACAACCCACCATGTACTCCTACATGGCCTCTCATCGCTACCTATACCGAATCGTGTTCACACACTTAGCTCTCACATCAGAACATGAACATAACACTCCAATTCAACCCAGATGAACCAGACCTGACACAACTCTAGGCAATAGCGAGCATGGCATGGATGAGGTCATAACATGGCTCAAGCAATTCCTAATCATGCTAGGAAGGTTTAGCTATTTACTGTGACAATGACAGGTCATGCAGAGGAATGGGTTCAGTTACCGCAACAAGTAATAGTTGAAACATTGTTGTCCTAATGCAATAAAAGAGAGTAGGAGCGAGAGAGTGGGATTGTATCGGAATGAACAAGGGGGTTTGCTTGCCTGGAAGATCAACAGTGGAGCACTGTTCCTCAGATAGGTACTCGATGCCACTCGTAGGAGCAGAACCTATCGAGAAGGACAGTACCGAAGAGGTAATCAATACACATCAAATGCAACAATATGATGCATGATTATGACATGTATGCTAGTGTTTGAGCTAATGCAAGATGCTACCATGTTAGTTGAAATCCATTTGAATCAAAGATTCAAATTCAAACTCTAAATGAAGCATTTAAGATGCCCTTTATGTGTTTTCACTTATACAGTAGGTATACGTTGCTTTCTCATGCATGAAAATGGTACGGACGGATAGATGGAATTTTTTTGATAATTTTACATATATAAATTATTTCAATCTGAGCTACGGTTGAATTTCTGTGAATTTTTGAAGTTTATAACATTTTCTGGAATTTCCTTTCTGTTTTGAAATAAAATAAATCTAGAAAAGGATTTACTGCGTCAGCCTGGCGTCAATGTGACATCAGCGGTCAACTGGGTCGTCCAGAGTCAACCCTGACCAGTGGGTCCCGCTGGTCAGTGACTCACTGAATAAATCCCGGTCAAATCCAGCGCTGACTGGGTTTGACCCGCGGAAGGGCCCGCTGTCAGTGGCTATTGGGTGGCTAATTAGTGGGGTAAGCCCCTAATGACCTTGCCACATTGGCAGGGTTTCGCCGGCGATGACCTGACACGGCGGCGCTCGCCGGCCGGACGTTTTCGGCCACGGTAGCTTGCGCGGCTGGGTGCGTTGGAACGCCCGCAGTGCGGCGCATCCATTGGTGGTCGCGGGGATGCCTGGGATGGCGTGTAGCGGCGACAGCGGCGAGCACGTGTGCTACGGCAATGGTGGAGACGAGCTTCAGCTCGTGTGGGCAGGGGAGCTAGAGGGCACGGGAGAGCAGGGAAGATGCAGCGGAGCTCACAGCAGTGTCGAAGGGTGGCTCACCGGGCTCAAGAAGGTGCTGGCGACGGCGAATCGAGGACGGCGGCCGTCGGACGCAGAGGGCGATGGTGAGCTCGAAGACAACATCACGGGGCACCCGAGGTTGCGTGCGTCTATGGGGAGCTTCAAGGCGACAAGGCGGAGCCGATGGACACGGAGTCGAGATGAGGCAGTGGCTCTGGCGCGGCAACGGCGAGCGGCGATGACGGTGGTGTTCGGCTTCGGGAGAGAGAGAGATCCAGGGAAGGGGGTGAGGATGAGGGGGAGTGAGAGAGAGACAGGGAGGTGCGTGGCGACGTCCAGAAATGCCAGGGCATCGAGGGGGCAGGCAGGCAGCCTGGAGGTGGCCGGGCACGTGCGTGCGCACCGCGGGCACACGCCCTCCTGTCCTTCTGGCGCGAGGAAAATGACGAATGGCGCTGGGCCAGAAGTGCTGGCCGCCAGTTGGGCTGCGAGGTAAGTTGGGCCAGGTGAGTCCTTTCCCCTTTTTCTGTTTTGTATTTTCTGTAGTTTGTTTTAATTTGGTTTTCAAACCAAATCATTTTATATAATTCTGGAAATATTCGTGGACACTCTCTGAATTATTCCAGTGGCTCTCAATAATTTCCAAAATATTTATATCATTTTAGAAGTCCCAAATCAAATACAATATGTGTTGAAATAAAATCCAAGATGGCTAGGAAAAATGTGCATCACCTCTGGTTGCTGTTTCCAGCATTTTCCAAAAATCATGAACATTTTTTAAGACCATTTGGGATCATTGAAATTTATTTTAGTTGAACCTATTTGAATTCCATTTGATGCTAGGGTTTGATCATCCCCCATTTCAAGTTCATTTGAAATTTAAACATGATGCAAACATGATTAGCTAGTCTAATGCATACCAGAACTAGGGATGTGACAGTGCGGTTGTTCAGATGGGCGGTAGAAGAAGCCAAATCGCCCAACCTACTGCAGTGGCGGCGCTGGGCATGCATCCTAGGCGAGGTGACCTGCCCTCCTTCCCCGCCAGATACTGTATGCAGATCACCTCAAGTACGCGGCCATGGACGTGTACACATGCTACGAGATGTATAGGCGGATCGTTGACATGAGGAAGTGCCTCCTTCCTGTAGATGATGAGGGATCGAGCCACAAGCAGAGCATTGGAGGCAAGTGTCACAACAAGAAGTAGTTGATATGATGATCATTTCTCCTAGTTTATTATGCATTTACTTGTTTACTTAGATGTGCAAACGGTATCGGTAGTCAGTTATGTAATTGGAAGTTTAATTTGGTTATGGAATCATGTTCTTATAAGTATATATGATGTTGTTCTGTAGACAGAGCATAGATGTTGTGCAGACAGAGTTCATATCACACACGGACTAAACTACAGAATCCGTCGATGATGAATTCATCAATCGCTGATAATTAGTTACCACCAACCATTTGCCAACAACATAGACAGCTTATTCGCAGGAATCGTCCGTGTTGTTATCCGTCTTCCCACACATTTCGGATTACTGACCTGTTTGCCGCGTATCACACACACCTTATTAAGTTGAACTATTTTTGTTGTGTTGGAACATCGCAAACAGTTCATCCGAGTGAACCGCATGCCGTGCATCGCACACACCTCGAACTGGCTGCGCGTTTTTGTTGTGTTTGGTAGTCACAAACAGTTCATCTGAGTGAACTGTATGCCGTGTATCACACACACCACGAACTGGCTGCCCGTTTCTGTTGTTCTGGCTAATCGCAAACAGTTCGTATGGATCAACTGTATGCCACGTATCGCACACGCGTCTCTAATCTGAATCATTTTTTATGTCTCCGGCATCGCAAACGGTTCATCTTATTGGCAACGGTTTGGTTACTCCACCGTTTGCGATGTATGCATCGCACATAGTTTGGTCGCGGAGTCTCTGATTCATGTGTTGCGTTAGCGGTCGCCAGCAGTAGTGTGAGCTTGTGCAAGTTCGCAAATGTCTCTTCCAAATCCTGAATCAGGGTTGACTTGTCTCTGGTCTTGACCACAATATCATCCATGTAGGCTTCCACATTTCTGTGCAGCTGTGGCTCAAAACCAATCTGAACTGCTCTGGCAAAGGTTGCCCTGGCACTCTTCAATCCGAAAGGCATACGCAAGAAGCAGTATGTGCCACATGGAGTGATGAATGCGGTTTTCTCCTCTTCTGCCTTGGCCATAAAGATCTGATGATAACCAGAATAGGCGTGAAGAAAAGAGAGTAAATCACAGCCGGCAGTGGAGTCTACAATCTGGTCAATGCGTGGCAAAGGGAAAGGGTCTTTTGGACAAGCTTTATTTATATCTGTGAAGTCTATACAAAGCCTTCACTTCCCATTCACCTCGCGCACTACAACTGGATTGGCTAACCATGTAGGGTGTAGTAGCACTTCTCTGACTAGACCTGCTGCTTCTAACTTCTTGATCTCTTCAGCAATGAACTCTTGCCGCTCCAAAGCTTGCTTCCTGACCTTCTGCTTTGACAGGTCTCGCATGAGGGCAGACAGCAAGGTGGTGCTCAATTACCTCCCTAGGAACACCGGAGATGTTAGATGCTTGCCAAGCAAACACATCGACATTCGCCCGTAGGAAGGCAACGAGCTCGCTTTCCTATTTGTCACCGAGAGTGGCACTTACAGAAAAAGTGCCACTCGTCCCATCCTCTATCATAGAAACTTGCTTGGTCACCGGTGTGGAGGCCTTGGACTTCTTGCTCTTGCCGGTAGAGCTCTCTGGTATGTCCTCGACGGGCGTGCTGCACTCTAAAGTGCGCTTCCCGGAGTCCGTATCAGATGTCTTGCCGAACTTCTTCTTCTTTCCTCCCCTGGGAGCTTTGTCAGCAGGAGCAAGTGCCTTATCAGCAGATGCTGCCACTGCCTCCTGGTAGAGTTTGTCGGCGCAGATGATTGCGTCCTTGTGGTTCGACTTGATGGTGAGGACCCCCATCGGCCCTGGCATCTTGATGACATTGTAGGTAAAGTGCGACGCGGCCATGAACTTGGTCAGCGCCGGACGGCCCAAAATGCCATTGTAGGGCAGGGGCATCTTGACGACGTCAAAGACGATCTTCTCCGTATGGTAGTTGAGGTCGCTGCCGAATGTGACCGGCAGCGTGATCTGGCCCTTCGGCTTGTTCCTCCCTGGACTGATCCACTGGAACGTGCTGGTCTCCTCAAGATCCTTGTCGGGGATCTGCAGCCTCTTGATCACGTCGGGAGAGATCAAGTTCAAGTCGGCCCCACCGTCAACCAACGTCTTCGTCACCCTGAGGTTGCGGATTATTGGCGAAACCAACAATGGCAAACACCCGACCACAGTGGTGCGATCAGGGTGGTCCTCGCCGTCAAAGACGATGGGCATGTGCGACCACTTGAGTCGCTTCTGCGCTCCCATCACGGGCTCCGCGGCATTCACCTCGTGGATCCACTGCTTCAGTTGCCGGTGCGAGGAGTGCAAAGATTCGCCTCCGTCAACACACATGGTGTCCACTGCTTTCTGGAACTCTTTGTCGGACTCATCTTCGTCCTCCTCATCATCATCTTGGCCTTGTGCAGCCTTCTCTTTCGGCTGCTTGGCCTTGCCATGGCGGCCCCCTCAGCCACCACAGTTCTGCTTGCCGGACCCACCGGCACCATCCTGGCCCTTCTCCTTGTCGCGCTTCTCATACTCTTGCTTCTGCTTCTCAGCAAGCTGCTCCACTTGCCGGCACTCCTAGAGATCGTGGCCCTTGGTACGGTGGATCTTGCAGTACGGCCCACCGGTCTTGCCGCTCTTGTCACCTGCCGTAGCCTCCCGGCAGTCAGCGCATCTGGCAACCTCCTTGATGGGGCTTTCTGCCTTGAACTTCTTGGTGGCGTTGGTGTCACCTGGACTCTCAACTGTCATCGATGTCTTGCCTTTCCACTTCCGATTGCGCTTCTGGTTCTTCTTCTGCGGGGTCGATGCATCATCTGCGTCGTCGTCTTCAGAATCGATGTCAGCGCCAGCATCTTCCCCCGGGAGTCGCCTCCCTTCCTCAGCATGTGCACACTTGTCTGCTAAGGCGTACAACTCGTTGATGGTTCTGACCTTCACAATATTCATCTCAGACCGCATTCTGCGGTTGCGCACATTCGTGTGGAATGCGGTGCAAATAGCTGCGGGATGAACATCGGGGATGTTGTGGTGCACACGGCTGAACCTCTGTATGTACTTGCGGAGGGTCTCACCATCTCTCTGGGGGATCACATGCAAATCGCTCTCCTGACCAGGGAGCTTGTGGCCACCCTCGTAGGCACCCACGAATTGATGGCATAGATCCGCCAAAGAAGAAATGGAGCCTTCCGGCAAGTTCATCAACCATGACCTGGCGTTGGGCCGAAGCGCCAACGGGAAGTAGTTGGCTAGAAGCTTGTCGTAGCGTCCCCCGGCAGCCTGCACCGCGATGGTGTAGATGCCAAGAAACTCTGCCGGACTAAGCATGCCGTCGTACTTGTCATGCAGCTCATGTTTGAAGGGGCGGGCGTACGGCCAGCAAACTTGCCGCAGCTCACGACTAAACGCTGGGCAGCCAACCTCGTAAGGTAGGCACCCAGGACACCCTGGCACTGGCACGTATGCTGCCGGCCCGGCACGGTCGTCGGATAGACGGCGTGCTTCCCGGCGCCGCTCAATCTTGGTACGGGCGTCCTCTTCATGCCATTCGTGGAGCACTTGGTGCTGGTATCGGTGGCCCCGTGGATCTGACGATGCCATGGACATAGTGTCCTGGTCATCCGATCGGCGAGCTTGCCGCCACTGTGGTTCTTGGCGTGGAGGCGACTGCACCGTTGGTGCACCGTCTCCGGCACGGCAGCCAGATAGTCCTGCCGGCACTGTGGGTGGTCATCTAGAGGGGCCCACATCTTGTGTTTTGCCGAGATCGGCAAAACTGATGAGGCTCTAAATGGTGGCCCTCCATTCTTCCATTTTGACTGGGGCTGGCAGGAAGTTCAAAAGCATTTGAACTCACGTCATGGCCTCTGCTGCCGTGGTTGGCATGGCGAGAAACACGGAACGGGACGGCGTTCGACGCCTGGCAGGGCCAGGAGGGAGCTCGTTGCGTACCTGCTGTCGCGGTGCATGTTCACCAACGGGTTGGTGTGGTGGTGGAATCTGAGCATCGCGAGGACGATGCTCAGGGCCGGCTTGATGTCGTCCAGGACTACCAACACTGCGGGAAAGCGTGGCGCGCCCATCTTGCGATGGTCGCTGCACACGTCCCGCCGTAGCGTTGTTGGACATTGCCGCTCCGTCCTTAGGATGATCGTGCTGACCAACGGGTTGTTGGAGTTAGCCATCTGTGCCGTCTCCAGTGTGCTGACTGCGATTGCCGGTACGATGGGGAGGCTGGACATCCGCACCGTCGGCGCCTCCTGCCCCGGCAGTCCGAACCATAGCGCCCGCGCCGACTGCGCCGCCTGCGTCGTCTGCGGACGCCTGGGAAGGCAGCTTGGAGGTGGTGGGAGCCGTTGTGGCTCCGGTCTTCTTCTTCGGCACCATCGATGAAGGTGATGGAGCCGGTACTCAAACTACGAACACTGATTCGTAATATGAGACCCCCTGCCTGGCGCGCCAAAGATGTCATGGGAAAACGACGATCAATGGGATCGAGAGGATCCCTTTGCAGTTCGGAAGTGGGATCAAAATACTACAAAGAGCAGGGCTAGTAGATATGAGCACAAACAACGATTTATCCAGGTTCGGGCCGCTGTGAGCGTAAAACCCTATTCCTGTTCTGCTGGTTTGATTGTATGTGAGCTCAAAGGTTATTAAGAGCGCAGCTTGCTGGCAAGGTGCGCGGGAAGTGCAGCTACAGCATGTAGTTGAGCTAAGAGTCAACCGTTCTAAGTGTAGTCGTGGGCCTCCTTTTATAGACCAAGGGGTTACCACAGTGGCTAATATGGTCATTTACAGAGTACGAATAGTAACTTGCACCGTCACCACGTCTATCTCCAGACAGGGTAAGACAAGCACATTAAATGCACCGTTAGGTGCTACGTCGGGGAGGCGAGGCTTTGGGCAAAAGATCTGTACCACCGGTCCTGGCGCCCTCCTGTAATCTTGACACGTCCCAGGGATGAGTGTCATTAAAGTTAATCCTGGCGTGGCATGCTGACACGTGCCTTGGCCAGCTGCGTTGACTGCCTGCCCGCTCGACACCTATCATACGTGCTTATCTAGCCGATGATGAGGTGGAGCGGTAACGGGACAGAACGAGCTTGCCGGCGCAGAGCTTGTCGGGCCGTTGCTTGCCGGCAACCAGAGTCTTGGTCTTCACCATGCCGATACGAAGGTTGCCGGCAAGGGCAATTTTGATCTTTAGTACGAGAATAGTACTTCTCAATGACCTGCCTTGAGGTCTTCTTCACGGTCTTGTTTAATCTGAGTCTTGAGTCATTGTTATCCTCCATCAAGCCCTTGCCATCAGGAAGGCTACAACTGCCTGTGCACAAGTCAGGGTACGAGGGCACCCATGCTTTAGTACACCGACAATCAACAAAGTCATCCACGACTTCCCGTGGTAGGGCTGCCAGGACGCTCGTGCGGGCTGCTGTCTGGTCAGCTGGGCCAAAGTTTGCAGTCTGCTTGAGTTTGGTGGGCTCGAAGTGCGTGACTTGCGGCGCACCGCCACCGCCCTATGCACCCGCTGGATGTGCCTTCAGGCCACAGACCCGGACTGGCCTTGGCGCCACCTACAGCTACCTCACGATCTTGAGGCTCTTCAACTGCTCCGGGCTTCCACTATTTGGACCCTGGGAGACGGGCGGACGTGCATGTTCTGGATGGACCACTGGCTTGATGGGCACTCGATCATGGAAATTGCGCCCACCCTCATCGCCCCTGTTAGTAGGCGATGATGATGCACTCGCCTGGTTTGCGATGCCGTGTCCCAGTGTGCATGGATCTCTGACATTGCTGGCGCCCTCGGGCCCACAGCCACCGTCGAGTACGTGATTCTTTGGTGCTGCATGCAGGATGTCACACTAGGCACGACCTCAGACGTGCTCTCCTGACGTTGGTCTGCTAATGGCGCCTATTCCGCCAAGTCCTCCTACGTCGTGCTATTTTCTGGCTCTACGACGGTGGTGTTCTGGAAGCTGATCTGGCACAGCTGGGCTCCTCTGAACGTCAAATTCTTCCTATGGCTCGCCTCCCAAAACCGGTGCAGGACTGCCGACCGTCTGGCCAGACGTTGCCTGCAGCACATGCCTCTCTGTGCACTATGCTCCCAGGAAGACGAGACTCTAGAGCACATCTTAGCCAGCTGCGTCTTCTCCAGGATTACATGGCATGAGGTGCTCTCTTGGTGTCGACACCCTCTAACTCCGCCGGACGGCGCGGCCCAATTCTTCTCCTGGTGGTTGGACGCTGCCGAGGTGGCCCCGTCCTGTCTCCGGAAGGGATTTGCAACCCTTACAATCATTATTGCTTGGGCTCTCAGGAAGCACAGGAACTCCATCATCTTCGACAGAATGTGCCCTTCTAGCGAGCAGCTAATCAGCACCATCAAGGATGAGGCCAAGCGTTGGGCATGAGCAGGCGCCAAAGGACTAGCTAGCATAATTCCTATAGCCTGACCCTCTTGTATCGGGACTGAGCAACCCCATCTCTTCTGCTCGACCATACACTACTACAGGCGACTGCTAACGCGCCACATGAATCAGACACCCCTCGACCAAACTGTGTGCGATGCATGAATCGCAAATGGTATCATAATAAAACCGTCACAAATTAGACGAACTGTGTGCGATGGCGGAGACATCAAGCATGAGTCATATTAGAGACGCGTGTGCGATACGTGGCATACAGTTGATCCATACGAACTATTTGCGATGAGCCAGAACAACAAAAACAGGCAGCCAGTTCGAGGTGTGTGCGATGCACAGCATACAGTTCACTCGGATGAACTATTTGCGATGATCCAAAACAACAGAAACGGTTCAACTTAACAAGATGTGTGCGCTACACGGCAAATAGGTCAGTAATCAGAAATGTGTGGGAAGACCGATAACAACACAGACGATTCCTACTAATAAGCTGTGTGTGTTGTGGGCAAACACTTGCTGGTATACAATTGTCAGCGATTGATGAAATCATCACTGACGGGTTCCCTAGTTTTTCCCATCTACGATGTAATTTGCTCTGTCTACAGAAGAACAACATATATAACCAAATTAAACATCCAATTACATAGGTGACTATACAAAACATTCGCACACACCTCAATAAACAATTACATGCATTCTAAACTAGGAGAAACGATAATCTAATCATCTACTTCTTGTGACGCTGCTGCCACTGCTCTGTGGCTCGATCCCTCGCCTGGCGCAGGATGAAGGCACTTCCTCATGTCAACGATTTGCTTGTACATCTCGTAGCTTGTGTACATGTCCTTGGCCGCGTACTTGACGTGTTCTTCATCTAGTCTCCGCACCCAGGCCTCGTGCCACGCATCCTTGTTCTTGTTGCACTCATCCTTCATGTCTCTGTAGTAGGGGTCAATGATGGCCACGGCGAGGTCAACCAGGGAGTCCTTCCCCTTCTTTCTGCCCTAGACCCTATATTGGTCTTGGATGTCGACAAGCTTCTGGCAGGCCAAGCCCGTAGTCTCGAGCACCTTTAGATCATTGAAGGTGTCCACCGTAGCAAACCTGTAGTCGGGGCTGTTGATAAACCTGGCGAAACGCTCGCAAGGCCTTGTGGCCAGGGAGTAGTGGTAGACGAGGACGTGATGGCGCACGCACAACAGGGCAACGGCAACCTTCTGATCATACCCGGCACGCCCCCGGTGAACTTGAGGTCGAAGCCGACCACTTGGTACTTGTCCTCAGCAAGCAACTGCTCCATAGTGTGGATGGAGCTCTCCACCGAGACCGGCTCGTTGGTGTACACCACCGAGAGGTCCTTCCCCCTCACGTGGGTGTCCACTACATGAGGCATGGTGAACTGCCGCCCGTCGTCCTCGTCAACCACTAGGAGCGCCATTGGAGCCGCTGGATATCCTCTCTGTATGTGTCGTCGTGGGTGTGCTTATTGTGTCGTGGGGCGCGAGATATGAAGGTAAATGGCCACGGGAATAAATGAGGGCCGGGCGGCCGGGATTCTCGGCACGTCTGCTGGGCAGTTTTTGCCGCACGTAACTGCGTCGTGGCATCGCGTCCGGCGCAAGCGCATGCATATGGCACCCCGAACGTACGTGATCGTGCACCGGCCCGAAACGTTGGCAGCGCACGCAGAGGGACGTGGCCGGAGCACGCGGCGGGACGCGAGCAGAGCGCGCCGTGGTGGCCTCAATCATGAGCAACCACACACATAGAGCAGTTGAACACGCAGGGAATGGCCGTCTACAAGCCGGCCGGAAGTTGCGAGCCTGCGGCGTGATGTGAAACTACGTCGCGTTCCACATCACACAGTGGGCGAACAATCATTCGCGATGCTGCGTAGAGAGCGGCCGTGTGCTAGGTAATTAAATCGCAAATGTTTTTTTATTAACCGTATGTGTACGTGTCATTTCATCCTCCTCTCGCACGTCTTGTCACCGCCTGCCGCAAAAGGCTTCGAGCGCAAGCTTGAGCACTGCACAGGCGTTATTTTGGCCAAATGGTAGCTCGAAGAGGCGCCAATGAATCGTCGGTGAGCCCGTTCCCGCGCACAACCGTGCAAGCTTCGCTCCCGACTCGGCAAAATCCTCCAAAACCCCGGTGCTTACCGGCCTGCTATATAAACAGTCGCGGCCGGCGAGTCGGCATCGCATTTTCCCCTCCCTCCCCGTAGCTTATCTCATCCGCTTCTCCCACCATCGCCAATGGCACCGGTCCATCATTGTCGCTTAGCCACTCCGCGGTCATTTGAGGACAGCTCCAGCTAGGAGGCTACACCGCGGCAGCGGCGCAGTCCCTGGCGGCGTGTACTGCACGTGGTGTCCCTGTTGGGTGTGCCCACAACACTCGCCACATGCTCCACCGTCACTGCCCGACGGCAGCTGTTGCCGGCCGCCGTTGCCGCCACCCCACCATCGGCCACCATGGCCGCCACACCACCGTCGGCCGCCAGGGCCATCGCCCGCTCCGCGTCCCGAAGGCGGGTGGTGGTCATCGTGGCCGCCACCCCACCGTCGGCCGCCGTGGTCATCACCCGCTCCGCCACCGTGGCCCAAAGGCGGGAGGTGGCCGCCACCCTACCGTCGGCCGCCGTGGCCGCCACCCCACCATCGACCGCCGGGGTCATCACCCGCTCCACTACCGCGGCCCAAAGGCGAGATGTGGAGGCCCGCATGTGCCTCAGCGACCTTGCCACGCGCTACATCAAGTTCCTGCGGGAGGAGGTGGAGCATCTGGTCAAGCACGCAAAGAGTCTTACCGCCGCCGTGGCCGCAGCAGAAGCCACCGCAGTGGCATGGAATGCGGAGATCTACGAGGAGTCCCGCCGCTTCGAGAGGGATCGTCTAGAGCAGCAGAGGGCGTTCAAGCTGGGCGTCGCTAAAGGTGCAGCAGCGTCAGGCACCGGATTCCACTTCTCCTGCTCGTCGGTAGGCTCCTCCTCCTCTGCCTCTTACTAAGTGCACTCGGCAGAGGAGAGGCTGCTGGAAGTAGTACAAAGCCCCTCCGTAGTAGTAGTATTTAGGGGCTATTTTGTTCATGTCGGGACCCCGATCCTAAGTCACACCGATCTAGCATAAGACACATCATATCACTTGGCGGCCTCACACACGGTATCCCATGGCTACCGCCTTTACCTTGGCCGGGACCGTTTACGTCTTTTGGCTCACGTATATGATTCACTACAAAAAAAAGACACACCCGTGACATTATGGCCCGAACGAAAACTTTTTCTGTCATGGTTGTGACACTTCTATGACAATAATTGTGACAAAAACACGTATCATCATAGATGTGGTGGGCTCCTACTTCTATGACAAAAAAATATGATAGAAAATGGGCTTTTCGTCCTGGGCGGGCCGGATATGCACCCGCATGACATTCTTTGGGCCATCCATGACGTAAAAAATCGTGGTAGAAGTGAGGGCGAGGAAATTTTCGGGGAGTTCCCGGTTACGGTTGGTGGTCATGGCCGAGCGATGCAGTGTGGTTTGCGCATTTCTCTCATACGTGCGACGTGTGCGAGGCGTTCGCTAACTGAACCCAAGCGAGGTGTTCGCTTACTGAACCTGAGCGATCGATCGATCCCTCGCACTACTACATGTACTGAACCCGAGCGATCGATCCCACTACGTACTGAAGCCGAGTGATCCCTTCGCTGCTAACTGAACCCGAGCGATCACTTCGCTGCTAACTAAAGCCGAGTGATTCCTTCGCTGCTAACTGAACCCGATCGATCCTTCTCGCTACTTACTGAAGCCGATCGAGCCCCCGTGCGAGACGTAGCCAACCGGTGTTGGGTTGCCTCTCGATGAACAGTGCCCGTTGGTGCCGCGCGCACGATACACGTAGACACGAGTCGAGACGCATCGATCGAGCCGGTTGGTTGGTTGTGGATGAACAGTTCCCATTGCTGCCGCCCGCTCGTACGCCCCACCCCAGCTAGTGGGTTGGCTGTGGATGAACAGTACCCTGGCCGTGTGAAGGTGGTTGGCGCTGGATGAATAGGACCCCGAGGAGGCAAGCCGGTTGGGGGTGGATGAACAGGACCCCCGTGGAGGCTGGATGAACAGTAGCCGGTGGAGGCTGGAGGAAGTCGACGGTGGATGAACAGTAGCTGGTGGAGGCTGGAGGGAGGTCGACTGTGGATGAACAATAGCCCGTGGAGTCCCGTTTTGCGGTACGCCACACCCCTCCCGATGAACATGACCCCCGTTTTGACCGTAGGTAGTTGGGGAGAAGTCCGTTTCCTTTGTTTTGCGGTACGCCAGGGTCCTCCCGATCAACAGGACCCCGTTTCGACCGTAGGCGCTTGAATAGAAGTCCGTTTCCTCTGTTTTGCGGTACGCCAGACCCCCAGTCGATGAACAGGACCCCGTTTCGACCGTAGGCGGTTGAACAGAAGGCCGTTTCCTCCGTTTTGCGGTGCACCACACCCCGAGTCGATGAACAGGACCCGTTTCGGCTGTTCCATCCAAGTCGGTTGGCTCCCAATGAACAGGAAGTGTTCCGACCTAGTCGGTTGGCTCCCGATGAACACGATGTTGTTTCCTCCATTCTGACCGAGACGGTTGGCTGCCGATGAACAGGAGGCCGTTGCTGCTGTCCGTGGCCTCTCCATGTACACGAACCCTGGCCGTACGTATGAACAAGTACGTGTTCAAGACCCCACCCATATGTACGTACGTGGCCATATTCTTTGTCGTGTGGCTATACGTACATGTACATGATTTAGACGGGACTGTCTGAACTGCCACGTCGGGGGCTCTACTACGACATGTGCCGCTACTTACTCGGCCATGGTTCATCCTTGCAGAGTGACCGATCTACCAGTATGTACGTACACGTTCGTGACCAGACAGACAATGCTACGTACGCTTCGACCTGGTGAGTCCCAGCTGTCAGTGGATAAGGAGGCACTTCCTTGCATGCGAAGATATAGCTGGTGGGTCCCAGTTATAAGGGGGAGGAATCATTTTTTTTGCGCGTAATAAGGAGGCACTTCCTTGCGTGCGAAGATGTAGCTGGTGGGTCCAGTTGTCAGCCTCATCGCGTACAGTCCTCTTGTGATGGCTATCGTTCATTGACCATGTTGACTACGCCGCGCCGAGAGCACCAAGGCGGTGGATGACGGTGAGGCCTAGGAAGGGAACGATGCGGAGCCGAGGAACACGCGGCAGTGGATGCCCACGTGGATGGGAGTACAAGGGTTGACTGGTTCGGCTGCGGTGTGAGGCTGCCATCGCTGGAGAATAACAGGGGATGTGAGTGAGTAGGGGGAAGGCCTGGCCAGCGGTGAGAGTAGGGTGGGGCGGTGAGGCCTGTGCGGCAGCACAACCGGCCACGGGAGGCAGGAGTAGGCAGTCCCGCCGGCGCTGGTTTGGGCGGCTGGAGCAAGAAGATCAGAGATTGAAGAATGTGGCACCCCGGCTCAGAGAACCGGTTTACCAGTGTTTCCAACCCAGAGATCATGTCTTCTGGAAACACACAACAACTTGGAACATAACAGAACTGAACTGAACTTTATTGAAATATCTCAAGTACAAGCTCATAATTTACATCGATAGCGAGGCCAGAAGCACTGCACGTGCTATGACAATATCTACATTATTTATGGAACATAGCAGGGCCTCGATACTACTGGGTAAAACTACGGCGTAGCGGAACATAGCGCGGAAACTCCATCCACAGGGACATTGCTGTGGACACGGCCTAGTTAGCTTAGCACGAACCTTCGGGACCTCCGTCCTCGGCTTCTCTTGCATCTGGCATGATACGCCAGGTGAGTACTTGGAATGTACTCGCAAGCTCATGGCAACCAAAACAATGCAGCAAACAATAGCATGGCAATTAAAATGTTAAAATACTGGGTTGCTTACTGTTGCCAACTTACTCTCGTCTGGGTTGTCCCACAACCCTCGGAATGCTCACAATCCACTAAGCACTTCCGACCATAAGACAAGTTCTTCCATCATTATTATCATTATTACGGTTGATCATCCCGTGGCCTAGTACGGACTGTCCAATACCGTGGACGAGGCTATTCGAATAGATTCTTACACTCTGCAGAGGTTGTGCACTTTACCCACACTATGGAGCTCCTGGCCTCTTGCTCCCATTCGGGTGGACCGGGGCTGCTCCAACGAAACCTGCCTGACCCGTGACTCCCCTATCGTACCACCGACAACCATACCCTCCCAGGGTCATGTCCTGGGTGGCCTCTGTGTCACCCCGTGACACCTGCCACCGTCGTGGCCACTAACTGTCCCAAACGGGGATGCCGGCAAAATAACTCAACTGGGCTCACAGGATTATCGTCGTCTACCTGATCAGGGCAGCATGCACGCATAACCCTCCCTAGTTTGGTGGTACCGATAAAAGAGCACAAAGCCAGACCAAGTCAAGGCCGTCCCATACCGGCAAATGTGGCTTCACGGATAAGCCCGGGCAGGTGACACTAGATCAACCAATTAGGTTTAGTGTTGACAAGCATTTAACCAGTATGGGTATTTATCATAAATAAATTAACATGACAGTAACTAGGCATCCAAATCACTATGAATTATAACATATTAAAAGTAATGCATATAATTCAATTAAATAACCAACACTATTGAGATGCTTCATGCAATGGATGACATGGCTTGCCTTGCTCTGTTGGGTTGTCCACAAACTCCTGGGCTACAAATCCAAAAGTATTTCCTTCTGAAAATATTTTAAAAGTGCAAAGGAAAATGTCACATATTACTGTTCTGTTCACCAGAAATTCTGTGAACATGGGAAAAATACCAAAATTTGCCAGAAAATAGAGGAGCTCAAGACAAACCAGATGCAAAAAGAATCAATTGACTTGGACTTATGGATAAAAAGTTATGGCTGGTCAAAGTTCTGGTCAAAATCTAGAAATTAACAGAAAATAGAAAATCCAGCGAAGGGCCACGTCGAAGGCGTATTCTGACCGGGCGCCTCCACTTACCGCTTCGGTAAGCCACTGACGAGCGGGCCCCAGCGGTCAGATTTAAAAGGGGAAGGAGGGGACAGAGAGATGCGGGGTTCCGGCGATCGTCGCCGGCGATACAGACGGCGGCGGAGTCCGGCGACTACGGGAATGGATCGAGCGCTTTGAGGTGAACACGCACGTACCCGTGGGTTGGCGAACGGTGGCCGGACGATGTCGTCCCGTTCCTCTCCGGCGGCGGCAGCTCTCGGGTGTCGTCGGAGACGGCGATTCCGGCGGAGATTCGAACGGGCAAGGGCTCAGGCGAGGTCAGTGGAGTGCGGTGAGCTCGCGTGTGCAGTCGGTGGAGCTCGGGGAGGAGTGGAACGGCGAGGTGGCTGGGCTCGGGTGGCGGCAGATCTCCGACGAGAAGCGAGGCCAGAGGGCCTCTCGGCCGTGGCTCGGGGCTCGGGAGCTCGATTAGGAGTAGGAGGAGTGGGTTGAGGAGCTCGGGAGAGGCCGGGGAGGGCTTTATATAGCAGGGGGAGGAGCTCTCTGGAAGCGGCGGGACTCGGGCCACGTCACCGGTGAAGGTACGCCGCGCTGGCTGGCTCGACGCGGGCGACGCGATGGGAGAGGGCCGAGGAGTTATGGCGGACGGCCGGCGAGGGCGATTCCGTCGAGGGGAAGGATCCAGGGCGGCGAGGTGGATGTAGGGGAGTTAGTTGGCGCACTGGGACAAGCAACAATCACGCGAGGCAGTCGGATGCGATGCCACAGACACGGGCGAGGTGCAGAGCACGCGCATTGGCATGCCAATGTCATGCTCACCACGGGTATTGATGTCTAGAGGCCTCGCGAGCCTGGCATTTCTTGTCCAGCATGTCGACCCTCGATCACTTAGTCCACTTGTGCCTCTAGTTCGACTAGATACAGACTGGTTCGAAGTGTAGCTTCAGCTACAGTCTCTGACAGAAAACTTGAGAGGGATCTAGAGGAGAGGTGAGCTGGAGATGGAGCCAATGGTGATGTCTGGGATGATCTATCTTGGAAGGACTCCAAGCTGGCCAAGTTTGAGAAGATTTCATCAAGATTTGAATGTAGTTCATGTACAAGTGCTGTTACTGGACCAGAAGAGAGATGAGCTGGTAGCACTCATCTGGGTGATCTGATGGAGCTGAATTTTGGTGTGGCAGGGTTATTTGGTGGATAGAAGATGCCATAAAAATTTCAGCTCAATTGGGTACCTCTAGCTGGTACTTCCTTCACGGAGGTTCCAACTAAACAGAAACTTGGCAGAATATTGCTGGTGAAAATTTGTACTGGACAAGATGATATTTTTGGATATTGTGGAAAGATAGGTTCCCTAGCATCTCAGGGAATTAATTGGGAATTTTCTGAGTTAGGAAACTATGAGCTGCTTCACAAATGGCCAGTACTGTCCAGAAGACAAATTGAGTTTTCTGGACAAAATTTTATACTGGACCATGAAATGTTTTTGAAGATTGTCGGAGTAGATGATGACAAGAAGGTGTGGGATTAATTTGGGATTTTTCTGATCACCAGAACTATAGGTTGCTTTGTAACCCATAGTGATGACAGATTTTTCCAAAGGAAGAAAATGAATATTTGGGAAAGATGGAGAAATAGAATGTGATCCAAAAGGTGTGTGACAAGGTTTGGCAAGATGCTGAGGGCTTTGGATTACTCAAGGGAATTCATAAGTCCAAAGTCAACTGAAAAGGTTCAAAATCCAACCAAATTGCAATAAAGCCAGAAATATTTTGAAAAGAAAAAGTTGCCAAAAACCAGGGTGTCACAAACCTACCCCCCTTAGAATGAATCTCGTCCTCAGTATGATGTTCCCACAACACCTTGTAAAACTTAACTATCTTACTCCTGGTAGTTCTTTCCATCTCATCCAATATTCTGACAGGTCTTTCCTCGTAGGTCAAATCTTTGGTCAGCTCTAGCTCGCTCATATCTGCCTGTTCAATCGGGGGTGCAATGCACTTTCTCAGCTCTGATATGTGGAAAACATCGTGAACGTCAGAAAACTCTGGTGGTAATTCTAACTGATATGCCACTCTGCCTCTTCTAGCCATTACTGGAAAGGGTCCGATATATCTTGGTGCAAGCTTTCCTCGGGTATGAAACCTCTTTATTCCCTTCATGGGGGTAACTCGGAGATAGGCATATTCTCCGGGCTCAAAAGTTACTTCCCGGTGCTTCGTATCATAATAACTCTTTTGACGGGACTAGGCTGCTCGAAGACGCTCCTGGATATCCTTGACTTGTTTCTCAGCCTCGAGCATCAAATCCGTGCCGAAGATACAGCTGTCTCCTGTCTGAGACCAATTTAAAGGAGTGCGGCATTTCCCTCCGTACAGAGCTTCAAAGGGTGACATCTTGAGACTTGACTGATAACTGTTATTGTAGGAGAATTCTGCATAGGGTAGACTATCCTCCCATTTGGGTCCATGGGCGAGAGCACAGGACCGAAGCATATCTTCCAATATTTGATTCACACGTTCTGTCTGCCCATCTGTCTGTGGATGATATGCCGTACTATGCTTTAGCACAGTTCCCAGGGCTTGATGCAGTCGCAGCCAAAATGCTGAAGTGAACAGGGAGCCTCGATCTGATGTGATAGACTTGGGTACTCCATGAAGGCTGACTATCCGGGACATGTAGAGCTGTGCCAGTTGGTAAGCGTTGAAAGTGGTCTTTACCGGAAGGAAGTGAGCCACTTTCCTAAGTATGTCCACGATGACCCAGATAGCATCATGTCCTCTTGTTGACTTGGGTAGTCCAACAATGAAGTCCATGCATATGTCATCCCATTTCCACTGGGGAACTGGTAAGGGTTGCAGTAGCCCAGCGGGTTTCTGATGTTCAGCCTTGACTCTGTTGCAGATGTCACAACATGCGACATAGTATGCTATGTCCCTTCGCATTCCTGGCCACCAAAAGGTTTCTCGCAAGTCCTGGTACATTTTTGTCCCTCCTGGATGGATAGAGTATGCGGACTCATGTGCCTCTCTGAGTATTTGCTGTCTCAAGCTGTCTTGATCAGGCACACATATTCGGTTTTCAAACCATACAGTGTCCTGGTCATCAATTCGGAAGGACTTGGCCTTTCCTAGCGGAATGCGCTCCTTGATTTCCTGTATGCCTTGATCTGATTTCTGAGCTGCCTTAATTTCTTCCATAAGTGTTGGAGTAATTTCCATTGTATCCGGGATAGTTGGGCCGCATAACACCATATTCAGCTTGGCAAACTCTTCCTGCAGCCTCGGATGCATTCCCTCCATTAGTGCATTTAGGGTACCTTGTTTTCTACTGAGGGCATCGGCGACCACATTGGCTTTTCCTGGATGATAATTAATTCCAAGGTCATAATTTTTGACCAATTCAAGCCATCTTCTCTGCCTGAGATTCAGGTCAGGTTGGGTGAAAATATACTTGAGACTCTTGTGGTCCGTGTATATTTCACATCGCTGCCCAATGAGGTAATGCCTCCAAATCATTAGTGCATGAACCACGGTTGCCAATTCCAAATCATGAGTGGGATAGTTCTCTTCATGAGGTCATAGCTGTCGGGATGCGTAGGCTACAACCTTTCCCTCTTGCATTAGAACGCAGCCGATTCCACGCCTGGAAGCATCACAATATATGTCAAAGCTCTTGTGAATGTCTGGAAGAACTAAGACAGGGGCTGTAGTTAGCCTCGTCTTTAGCTCCATGAAACTGCTGTCACATTCTTCCGTCCAGGCAAATTTGTGATTCTTTTTCAATAGTTCTGTCAATGGCTTGGCTATTTTTGAGAAGCCTTCAATGAAGCGACGGTAGTAGCCTGCCAATCCCAGAAAGCTACGGACTTCCGTTACTGTGGCTGGGGTCTTCCAATTTAATACAGCGGTCACTTTGTGGGGTCGACAGCCACACCTTGTTCTGACAGAATATGTCCCAGAAATCCCACCTCTCTTAGCCAAAATTCGCATTTGCTGAATTTGGCATACAAGCGATGGGTCCTTAGTCTTTCCAGGACAGTGCGGAGGTGTTGCGTGTGCTCCTCTTCATCTTTGGAGTAGATGAGAATATCATCGATGAATACTACCACAAATTTGTCCAAGAAGTCCATGATGACTTTGTTCATCATGCTCATGAAATATGCTGGAGCATTTGTCAGCCCGAATGACATGACTGTAAACTCATACAGACCATATCTGGTGGTAAAGGCTATCTTGGGGATATCCTCTTTTCTGATTTTTAGCTGATGATACCCCGTTCGAAGGTCAATCTTGGAAAATACCCGGGCTCCGTTCAACTGGTCGAACAAATCATCAATGCGAGGGAGTGGATATTTATTTTTGATGGTGACCTCATTCAGTTGGCGGTAGTCCACGCACGTTCGTAGGCTGCCATCCTTCTTCTTGACAAACAGCACGGGCGATCCCCAATGTGAAGTGCTTGGACGAATGTACCCCTTTTGCAATAATTCATCCAACTGTTTCTTTAATTCCACCAGCTCTGGGGAAGGCATGCGATAGTACTTCTTGTATATTGGACCAGTTCCGGGAACAACCTCAATAGCAAACTCTAGTTCCCGATCAGGTGGCATTCCTGGTATTTCTTCCGGAAATACGTCCGGGTATTCACTGACTACTGGAATCAGACTTATATCTATAGCAGTGGCTTTGAATGCCATTCCTTTCTTTGACATCATTCTGTTAGCAGTGAATTGCACTATTTGTCCTGCCGGGTTAACTAGTGTCACCTTCCTGGTAGCACAGTTGATACACACCTGATGTGGTACCAACCAATCCATCCCCAGTATTACATCCAGTCCAGGGGATTCAATGGCAACGAGAGTAGCTGGAAACTTTACATCATGTATCAAGATTTCCAGATCCTTGTACATCACATTTGTTCTGAGCATGGAGCCAGGGGATTGCACCACCATGATTTTGTCCAAAAGAGAAGGAGAAAATTTGTGCAAGGTGGCAAAACTCCGCGAAATAAACGAATGAGAAGCCCCAGAATCAAATAAAATTATTGCAGGTATGTTGTTAACAGAAAACATACCAAGGACCACATCTGGAGCTTGGCGGGCTTCCTCAGCGGAGATATGATGGACTTGGCCGCAGTAGAAATTCGGATTGGGGCGGCGTCCAACACTGTTGACTTGTGGCTTGAAGTCGGATGGTGGCTTCCCATTTCTTGCGGGGCACTACTTGGAGTAATGCCCGCTCTGGCCACAAGTAAAGCATGTGTTGTTGCGACGGCAGTCCTCCAGCACTGGCTGTTTGCCGAAGGTCTTGTCCTGGCTGGCAGGCTTGTTGTTATTGTTGCCATTGTTCCAGGCAGGCTTATATTCAGACGGACCTGATTGCCAGATATGCGGCTTCTGCACAAACTGCTCACGGTTGTCCTTCTTGGGTTCAAACTTCGGCTTGCGATCATCATATCCTGACTTATGTTCTCGTTCAGCTATGAAGGCCTTGTTCACCAAAGTCTGGAAGTCAGGAAAGTCCAGCATACAAAGCTGACAACGGAGGGTATGATTCAGCCCTCCTAGGAATCGGTCAATCTTCCTTTCTTCGGTGGACACGTCATGGGTAGAGTACCGTGCCAGATTATTGAACTTGTTCAGATACTCACCCACTGACATGTTCCCTTGAGTAAGAGCCAGAAATTCCCTCTGCTTCACCTTCATTATGCCAGTAGGAATATGATACTTGCGGAATACCTCTTTGAACTTTTCCCAAGAAATATCTTCTCCAGAAGGCCATAATATTTTTGTGTTGTCCCACCATATAGCTGCTGGTCCCTCCAGGTAGTGAGTAACAAAAGGACCTTGTCTGACTCATCACAGCGGGCTATGTCTAGTTTCTTTTCCATAGTCCTCAGCCAGTCCTCAGCTTCCATAGGATCCACAGCTTGACCAAAACTGGGTGGCTTTGTCCGCTGAAAATCAGACAATTTAGAGTGTGTCCCATTGTGGTTGTTCTGACCCACCATAGTCTGCATACTTTTCAGAAATTCCATGAGATCTTGGTTTCTTTTCTCTTCAAACATTCTCATGATCTGATTAGTGGTTGGTGACTGTGGTGGCGGAGGTGGTAAATCTTCTGGTGACTGTCCTGCTTGTCTGGCGGATCGACGAACGGGAGTTTCATCGCCGCCTTGATTACTACACCTCTTCATCCTAAATTTGTTCCCATTGCAAAATACCGAATCGATGAGCAACATCCATAACGGAAAGCAGGGTAATACGACACCAGAAAAGAAGCCAAATAAAAAGAGAGAAATAAAGCAAACAACATAATTATACAAGGCAACCCAACATCATACATGACAAGCTAGTAGGGGGATGATCATGACTAGACTGCTCATACGGCAGTTGACATATGCAGGGATGTTCTGATGCATGCACTGAAACTCAAGCCTTCACTCTATTGACGCCGGTGGCACGAACACTGGTAAACTGAAGACTCCTCGTCGTCCGACTCTGTCTCAGAATCTGACCTGATGATGTGCACCTCGGCCTCCGGATCAAAGGAAACACGATGATGCTGACGGGAAGGTTCTCCCTCAGAAGGAGAAGGAGCACGACACCGTAGCATCGGAGCAGCTGGACTAGCTAGGAGTGAGGCCCACTCTGCTGGGGTCTCACGTCGGCTACCAGACGAAAAGCCTAGCGGTCCGAACGAGCTAGAAGGAGTGTCGGAAGGTGGAATGGGTGGAGTGAACACAGGTGAAAACGGAAGTGGAGGAGGAGACTGTGCTGCCGCAACAGCCGCAAGTGCCTCGCGAGCAGAAGTCAGCTCCTCGGCTAGAGAGGTGATCATACGGTAACTGGCATTCAGATAACGAGATAAAACACCAGTAGCATGATCACTCGCCGGATCAACGGGTGCGAAAAGGACTCGCCCTGTCGTAGGTGATAGGGTGGGGTAGTGAAAGAAACATGGATGAGTCTGCATCTCGACCTCGTGGAAGCGCAAGTCAGTGAGAGCCTCCATCGCAGCAAACTGAATTGCCAAATCTGGAGTAGAAGCAGTTCCGCCCTTGGAAGAACGGGAGTAGCTGCCAATATCTGAACTCGTAGTCAGAAAGGCTTCCGCGTGATACTCGAACACGGACCCAGCAAGCTTCTCTCGGAACACCTGGTACACTGGGTCTTTGCCATTGGGATACAGCCGAAGCCAGACGCTACGAAGTAGTACTGGAAAAGTGAACGGTGCCGGCTCATGATTGTAGTGGTACGGAACTGGTGCCATCTACACTCATCAAACCAGCGGTTAGCACAATAAAACTATATGCATGCCATGCAATGCAAGCAATCAGATGCAGCAAGCAAGACACACCAAGACTCTAAACTACTCGCGGTTCTAGCGCAGGGTTAACTAGGGTGTCCTACAGTCAGCGCGGCTCTCATACCAAGCGTTGTGGCACCCCGGCTCAGAGAACCGGTTTACCAGTGTTTCCAACCCAGAGATCATGTCTTCTGGAAACACACAACAACTTGGAACAGAACAGAACAGAACTGAACTTTATTGAAATATCTCGATTACAAGCTCATAATTTACATCGATAGCGAGGCCAGAAGCACTGCACATGCTATGACAATATCTACATTATTTATGGAACATAGCAGGTCCTCAATACTACTAGGTAAAACTACGACGTAGTGGAACATAGCGCGGAAACTCCATCCACAGGGACACTGCTGTGGACACGGCCTAGTTAGCGTAGCACGAACCTTCGGGACCTCCGTCCACGGCTTCTCCTGCATCTGGCATGATACGCCAGGTGAGTACATGGAATGTACTCGCAACCTCATGGCAACCAAAACAATGCAGCAAACAATAGCATGGCAATTAACATGTTAAAATACTGGGTTGCTTACTGTTGCCAACTTACTCTCGTCTGGGCTGTCCCACAACCCTCGAAATGCTCACAATCCACTGAGCACTTCTGAACATAAGACAGGTTCTTCCATCATTATTATCATTATTACGGTTGATCATCCCGTGGCCTAGTACGGACTGTCCAATACCGTGGACGTGGCTATTCGAATAGATTATTACACTCTGCAGAGGTTGCGCACTTTACCCACACTATGGAGCTCCTGGCCTCTTGCTCCCATTCGGGTGGACCGGGGCTGCTCCAACGAAACCTGCCTAACCTGTGACTCCCCTATCGTACCACCGACAATCATACCCTCCCAGGGTCATATCCTGGGTGGCCCCTGTGTCACCCCGTGACACCTGCCACCGTCGTGGCCACTAACTGTCCCAAACGGGGACGCCGGCAAAATAACTCAACTGGGCTCATAGGATTATCGTCGTCTACCTGATCAGGGCAGCACACATGCATAACCCTCCCTAGTTTGGTGGTACCGATAAAAGAGCACAAAGCCAGACCAAGTCAAGGCCGTCCCATACCGGCAAATGTGGCTGCTCGGATAAGCCCGGACAGGTGACACTAGATCAACCAATTAGGTTTAGTGTTGACAAGCATTTAACCAGTATGGGTATTTATCATAAATAAATTAACATGACAGTAACTAGGCATCCAAATAATTCACTATGAATTATAACATATTAAAAGTAATGCATATAATTCAATTAAATAACCAACACTATTGAGATGCTTCATGCAATGGATGACATGGCTTGCCTTGGTCTGTTGGGTTGTCCACAAACTACTGGGCTTCAAATCCAAAAGTATTTCCTTCTGAAAATATTTTCAAAGTGCAAAGGAAAATGTCACATATTACTGTTCTGTTCACCAGAAATTCTGTAAACATGGGAAAAATACCAAAATTTGCCAGAAAATAGAGGAGCTCAAGACAAACCTGATGCAAAAAGAATCAATTGATTTGGACTTATGGATAAAAAGTTATGGCTGGTCAAAGTTCTGGTCAAAATCTGGAAATTAACAGAAAATAGAAAATCCAGCGAAGGGCCACGTCGAAGGCGTATTCTGCCCGGGCGCCTCCACTTACCGCTTCGGTAAGCCACTGACGAGCGGGCCCCAGCGGTCAGATTTAAAAGGGGAAGGAGGGGACAGAGAGATGCTGGGTTCCGGCGATCGTCGCCGGCGATACAGACGGCGGCGGAGTCCGGCGACTACGGGAATGGATCGAGCGCTTCGAGGTGAACACGCACGTACCCGTGGGTTGGCGAATGGTGGCCGGACGACGTCGTCCCCTTCCTCTCCGGTGGCGGCAGCTCTCGGGTGTCGTCGAAGATGGCGATTCCGGCGGAGATTCTTACGGGCAACGGCTCAGGCGAGGTCAGTGGAGTGCGGTGAGCTCGCGTGTGCAGTCGGTGGAGCTCGGGAAGGAGTGGAATGGCGAGGTGGCTGGGCTCGGGTGGCGGCAGATCTCCGGCGAGAAGCGAGGCCAGAGGGCCTCTCGGCCGTGGCTCGGGGCTCGGGAGCTCGATTAGGAGTAGGAGGAGTGGGTTGAGGAGCTCGGGAGAGGCCGGGGAGGGCTTTATATAGTAGGGGGAGGAGCTCTCTGGATGCGGCGAGACTCGGGCCACGTCGCCGGTGAAGGTACGCCGCGCGGGTTGGCTCGACGCGGGCGACACGATGGGAGAGGGCAGAGGAGTTATGGTGGACGGCCGGCGAGGGCGATTCCGGCGAGGGGAAGGATCCAGGGCGGCCAGGTGGATGTAGGGGAGTTAGTTCGCGCACTGGGACAAGCTACAATCATGCGAGGCAGTCGGATGCGACGCCACAGACACGGGCGAGGTGCAGAGCACGCGCATTGGCATGCCAATGTCATGCTCACCACGGGTACTGATGTCTAGAGGCCTCGCGAGCCTGGCATTTCTTGTCCAGCACGTCGACCCTCGATCACTTAGTCCACTTGTGCATCTAGTTCGACTAGATACAGACTGGTTCGAAGTGTAGCTTTAGCTACAGTCTCTGACAGAAAACTTGAGAGGGATCTAGAGGAGAGGTGAGCTGGAGATGGAGCCAATGGTGATGTCTGGGATGATCTATCTTGGAAGGACTCCAAGCTGGCCAAGTTTGAGAAGATTTCATCAAGATTTGAATGTAGTTCATGTACAAGTGCTGTTACTGGACCAGAAGAGAGATGAGCTTGTAGCACTCATCTAGGTGATCTGATGGAGCTGAATTTTGGTGTGGCAGGGTTATTTGGTGGACAGAAGATGCCATAAAAATTTCAGCTCAATTGGGTACCTCTAGCTGGTACTTCCTTCACAGAGGTTCCAACCGAACAGAAACTTGGCAGAATATTGCTGGTGAAAATTTGTACTGGACAAGATGATATTTTTGGATATTATGGAAAGATAGGTTCCCTAGCATCTCAGGGAATTAATTGGGAATTTTCTGAGTTAGGAAAATATGAGCTGCTTCACAAATGTCCAGTACTGTCCAGAAGACAAATTGAGTTTTCTGGACAAAATTTTATACTGGACCATGAAATGTTTTTGAAGATTGTCGGAGTAGATGATGACAAGAAGGTGTGGGATTAATTTGGGATTTTTCTGATCACCAGAACTATAGGTTGCTTTGTAACCCATAGTGATGACAGATTTTCCCAAAGGAAGAAAATGAATATTTGGGAAAGATGGAGAAATAGAATGTGATCCAAAAGGTGTGTGACAAGGTTTGGCAAGATGCTGAGGGCTTTGGATTACTCAGAGGAATTCATAAGTCCAAAGTCAACTGAAAAGGTTCAAAATCCAACCAAATTGCAATAAAGCCAGAAATATTTTGAAAAGAAAAAGTTGCCAAAAACCAGGGTGTCACAAAGAAGCAGCACGACCGGTGGATTAGCATCCAACGATCACTGCTGTTAGAATCATCTGTTGACTAAGTTGACGAAGCCCTGCGTACGTGTTAACCTAGTAGGCCCACAAGTCAGCCTCCCAATCTGGAGGGTCCAAGTTGTCATGGGTAGGTATCGTTTTTTCGCGTAATAAGGAGGCACTTCCTTCCATGCGAAGATATAGCTGGTGGGTCCCAGCTGTTAGGGGGAGGAATCATTTTTTTGCGTAATAAGGAGGCACTTGCTTGCATGCGGCCATGGACCATGTGGGTCCCTACTGTCAGCCTCTCCACGTACATCCCTCTTCCGCTAGCTGTCGTTTGTTGACCATGTTGACCACACCGTGCCGAGAGCACTAACGCGGTGGACGACGGCGAGGCCCAGGAAGGGAACGACCCGGAGCCAGCGAAGCAACAGCAGTGGATGCCCACGCTGAGGCGAGTACGAGGGTTGACTGGTTCGGCTACGGTGTGAGGCCTGTGTCGCTGGAGAATAACAGGAGGTGTGGGTGAGTAAAGGGATGACCTGGCCAGTAGTGCGAGTAGGAGGGGGCAGTGAGGCCTACGCGGCAGCACAGCCGGCCATGGGAGGCGGGAGTAGGTGGTCCTGCTGGTGCTGGATTGGGCGACTGGAGCAAGAAGATCAGAGATTGAAGAAGCACGACGGCCATTGGATTGACATCCAACGGTCACTTCTGCTAGAATCATTTGTTGACTAATATATAATAAGTAAAGAATTCTTGCATACGCGTCAACTTAATAGGCCCACAAGTTAGCCTCCCAATCTGTGGCGGACAGCATACAACCCATTTGCTATTTTTCTAAATAATTTACAGCTCATTTGCAAATTCTTATGCAATTCATTGCAGTCCATTTTCTTTTTGTTGGCCAGGACCAGGGCTAAAAATGTAAACGAAATTTTGCATATTTCGGTGGGGTCCAAACTATTTTTAATCCCAAAATGTCGAGCGAGATTTAAAGTAATTTCAAAATATATTTAAATTAGGTTAAAAACCAATGAAATTTGAAATCTGAAAATGTGAAAAAAATTAGAAATTTGAAAGTAATTTCCAATTTGTTGTGTGTTTTTTATATTTACAGCCCATTTCATATTACTTTTAAGATTTGCAGCCATCTTGAAAGATTTGCAGCCCAGCAGTGCGGAGAAAAACAAGTTAGCCTGGGTTGGGTCTGCCTCGATTGGGTATTCATCAGAAGAAAAAAAATGGGCTAGCCATTTTCACAAAGAAAAAAATAACTGGGCTGGTCATGTGGTAAACGTAAAATAGAAGCCTGGACTAGACGGGCCACAGCCTAGTTGAAACCCTGCTCCGTCTCAACAATAACAAAAAAAACTGCTCGAGCTGCTAGATCCCAGGTGTCAGCCGCTCTTGTACAGTTCTCTTGTCTATTGACTATACGCTGACAATGTCGTGGGTCCCAGATGTCAGCAAACCACTAGGAGGAAGCATTTTCTTTTTTGCTTGTAACAATGAGGCACTTCCTTGTGTACGGCCATGGACATGATGGGTCCATACTGTCATCCTCTCCACATACAGTCCTCTCCCAATTCCTCTCGTTTGTTGACCATGTTGACAATGCCAGACGGCGGCGACACGACGAGCACACCAAGGCGCGCGGTGGACGATGGCAAGGCCTCGGACGGGAACGAACAGGAGCCAGGGAAGATGTGGCAGTGAAGTCATGGGCAAAGGGGAGTACGAGGGTTGACTGGTTCAAATGCGGGATGGGGCTGACGTTGCCGTTAATGATTTAGGAGATGGTAGGGCGGTGATGCGTGCACGGAGGCGCAGCCAGCCGTGGGAGGCGGGAGCATGCGGCCCCGCTGGCGCTGGTTTGGTTTTGGCGGCTGGAGGAAGAAGAGACTGAAAAAACACGACAGAGTGTAGAAGCAGCAGGAGTACTTAACAACGTTAACTGAAAGCAGCAGGAGCACTTAACAACCAGAGCTGAAAGCAGTATGAGTTCTTATACAGGTTCAACCGTACAAGGCACACCTCGAACAATGCTACTTTGCCTACTATTAACGAAGAGTGAGGCCATCAAGCCCCAGGACAAGGCCCAGGCGCCACCCCATGCATCCACAACTTTCTGAAAGCGGCTTCATCTCGCAATGTGGTCAATAAACAGGATATTCGCTTCAGAGCCATGGAAAAGCATGAACATAACCTTCTGTCCTATTCTCCAGGATCGACGGGCCTTCATGATTTGAGACCACTCATGAATAATTATCTTTTCACCTCTAAGGGAAATGGAGTAGGTCGACATAAACATCATCTTGTGACCAAGCGCAAGTCTGAGTCGACCATGGCCAGGCATCTGTATAGGAACAATAAAACTGGGCAGTTTCTATTTCAAGAAGAAGAACACAACTGTAAAACTGTGTATAAGCAAGAGTTTATGAATAACATATATAACAGAAAACAGCTCGTACCATCAGTTTCTTGACACAGTTGGACCTGCTCAACATGTGCACCAGTGGCACACATATCCCACGTGGCCTTCCACCATTGAAATGCCCCACAAGGTCCTCAAGACGATCAATAAAGTGTAGGAATTGGTGGATGTCCTCCCAGTCAACTTCGGTGCCATCAGTAACCGTTGAGTTCTTATCAAATAACAGACGAGTAGTGTCTTGCCCTTTGTAATAACCTATGCGTGTCACCAATTATAAGAAATAATAGTTAGAAGTAGCATCATTGTGAGAGAAGGGAATCACAAATTGTTTCTACTTCTAAAGTCAAATGTGATCAGTTAGACAGAATAGGTGGATTGCAAAGTAAAAGAGGCCACATGCAAGAACCAGATACAAAACTAACATGGATGAACCACTGGAACGACGTCGGGGTGGAAGGTCACAGGGAAGATAAGACCAAGTTCTGCTATTTCTATGAACATTGGTGTGCCAACTTTCAGTCCGTAACACTTGACAAAGTTTATCCAAGTTTGGCCATAAAAAAAGGAGCGATCTTCTTGGTTAATGAACCAAACTATGAACTTATATCCATGGCATGTCTCCAATGTGACCATTATACTAGTGTATTCAGTTATGACAAGGCCGACCTTCATGAGTACATGTGTTCTGGTAAAGCAAGGGATGCACTGCAAGAAAAATAATATGAGAACACAATTTATTCGCTATCCAAATCTAGAAATAATTTCCTCTTTCATGTCAGTGTTTAGCATGGTACTAGTACTTTTTATCCAAATATAGCAATCCAAATTTCCAAATTAGTCGACAGCATGTTCAAAAACCCCAACCCTACCGGATAGAAAAGAGGATTCTAGGAACGTACCATGCGATTTTTGAAATCCTGTGTTAGGATGAGAAGGAACAAGTCTGGCGTCTCGCCAAGGGCGCAGAAACCTGTAGGGTCCTCGCACTTTGGGCACTGCAAATGAAACACACTAGATTCAGTACGAAGAAAAATGCATCAACGGCGGCGGTTGCCATCCTAGGATTACCGGCGTCAAAGGGACAAGGATTTATCAGGGATGGATGAAGATTTCGTACCTTGTTCTCCATGAGAAAACCATAAGCAATCACCTAGAGGTGGTTTTCTCTGAACAAGCAGACGAGGGAGAAGGGGATTCAGGTCGAGTGAAATAATGCTGCTTCATCCATCGAGCTTACTGCTTATGCTGGAAAGGTGGGGTTTTGTGATTTGATGGCTCATTGAGCATTACTGTGGCGCTACGACAGGGGTGAGACTACCGTGTAGTTGTGCACTCTAATTTGGTGCATGGCATGTGGACCTGGTTGCTGGATGTCCCGCATATCGCGAAATGAAGTAGAAAGGCAGGAGTAACTAGTTACACATAAATATTTTTTTGATAAGAGAGATACTTCCTCTATAAAGAAATATAAAAATCTTTTATATCACAACTTTATAAATAAGAAAAATCAAGGGGAATATATATACATAAATATGGGGTTCGGATACATATATATATACTCAGATAGGCTGACGGCTCTTGACTTTGGGCCACAGGCCGGTGGGCATGCATGTTTGGGGGCCCATGTGTTCTAAGTCAGCGCATTTCATCCCATAAATTTTGCATCCGATAGGGACAGTGCTGGTTTTAGATGCTGTTGCAAGGAGAAGACAGAAAATTGAATAAAGCACGACAGCTATTAGACTGAAATCGAACACAGTTCCTAACCAGCAATCAGAGTTGCAATTCTTTCAGGATATCCAACATGATATACGCTAGTACTACTTATACACACAGGACACTTGTTTCACCATGGCATATATTACATCAAAATCTCTCAGAGGATAGATCAGTTCGGCAGTTGCATGCTGCTGCTGAAGAATTTCAAAGTTGATTAGGACCAGATCTCCTTGCAGAGAAACTTCGATTCTGACATCGTCCCCAACCGCAAGATTTGATTGAGTTTTGAACCTTGACCATCCTTTAGCATCAATCATCATGTGACCATCCTTTCTACTTACGGTATATTGCACAGGTTCATTTACACCAAGGCTGCGCATGGTAAGAGAAACTTGGCCATGGTCGCCCGGATTATTGAACGACTCCCTCATTGCTCTAGGAATTTTCTGTTTGCAAACAAGAGGACATATGCAAACAGTTAGATCAACAAGGTGAATCATGTGAAACAACATGGAAAGACAAAAGAACGAAGCGCTTGGGCTGCCAGTGCTTACCAAAGAGGTGGAGATGTTGGTTTTTGTAAGAACTTTGGAATATGCAGTGCGAACTGCAGCCCAGTCTATTGCCGGTCCAAGTGTTGGTTTCGTTGCCGCTGCATGGGCCAGAGCAGATGCCAGTGCAAGTTCAAGTGTTGGTGCAGGTGCCGGAGCCGTTGCTGGTGCCTGTGGCGGTGCGACTGGTAGTGCCGTTGCTGCTGCTGGAGACGGTGCTCCTTCTAGAGCTGGTGCCGGTGTTGGTGCCCGATACTCTGGTACATCAGCCTGATCTGCTGACGCGGTCGGTGCCCAATCCTCAGCTGGATCAGACTGAGATGCTGCCGCTGTCAGTGCTAGAGCCAGTGCCGGTGTCAGAGCAGGTGCCGGTGCTCGATCCGCTGTGGCTGCCGATGCTGGAGGTGGTACCGATGTGCGAGGCAGCAGCACTCGTCTCTGGTCTGCTTTGATTTCAGACTGCAGCTTTGTAACTTTGCTATGCATCCTTCTTAAGCAAGAGTGCACATGAGCAATTCGAACTTGCTCCGGCTCCGTGACCCGGATCCAGTCCTTTTCTTTCCTTCTTTTAAAGGTGACAAGGACTAATTCTGGCTTGTTTGTTAAAGTAAACTACAGTTGATCAGAGGGCTCTAGATTGTACTTAGACAACAAACGGATCCAATTGTGTCCACTAATATAAGTGATGGACAGTGCCTTCATTATTGACACATCATAAGAAGTGAAAACTGCTAAAATAACCATCATAGAGCAAACCAACTGTTTATTCTGTAATGAATGTGACATGGCAAAACCTGCATCGTAAAATTGCAGCAAAAGTAAGAAAACATGACAGCTAATCGATGAGATTTACTTTATGTGACACGACTTAATCCTTACCAGGAAATCACTATCTTCAAGTTCTAAATTGAAGGTTGTTCGTCCAATTACGGGTGGCATGCAGGGCCCCTCCTTACTCCCACAAGCAGGACAGTCCAAAGGTCGTGACAACTCGTATGGAGCGAACATCCGCGGGAATGGAAATCCTGGTGGGTGCGATAAACCCTGCAATGCATACATATATTGGAGTGTAACCATAACAGATGTATACTCCCGCCCTCCACAAAAATAAGATGATCTGGATATTTCAAAATATACGGACTGAATTGAGTGGACAAACACACCAAAACGTGTCTAACTCTATATACATCTGATTCATAAAAAATGTAAACATCTTATGTCTTTGAACAGAGGGAAAATTGTACTGGCATGAAAAAACACAGATATCAAACAAGCAAAATTGGTATTATAGGTTCACCATTTCTAAAACATTAACATAGAGTGTTCTCAGGATTCACCACAAAACAAAAGCAGTAGTACTAACCCATATAGGGTTCACACACACAAATCAAGTTCTGAACAATATTACTTACTACACACAAGCCAAGTTGCACTAATTAAACTCTACAGACTATTTCTTGCCACCCACCTACGGGATGTGCCCCACATAACTGACCAGGACATGGACATCGTGAGAGATGTCTATCGGCACCTTCGCCATCCCGTCAACCTTAGAGAACCTAACAGTGTGGTCTTTCCACTCATAAACATGCCAATGAAGACATGCCGCGTCAGATTTGTTGGGAAGCTTTACAAGAACCACACCCTCCGTAATCGCAGGCACAGCTACGAAATTGTTGTGGTGAAGTACACCCTCGAGAACACGCCTGACAACAATGCTACAGGAAAACACTTGTTCACGACATGTGGCTACAAGGACACGGCAGCTGGATAGTTTAGTAGTGCACATCCTCAGGTCTTCCAGTTCACACGGCAAGACTTTGAGAACTTCATCTCCACAGCGGACCTGGTTCTAATTCAAACAGAAACCAATATTTTATTACTGCCTCCGTTCACAAATATAAGATGACTTTCTACATTTTACTCCATATAAGACTACATATAAGCACAGAAATGAGTGAACAAAGACACTAAAACAGGTCTACATCAGATACACAAAAAAGTTAGAACATCTTATATCTGTGAACAGAGCGATTACTTACAATACCCGTAACACAAGTTACTGAGGGTACTATATTCTCTTCCTACAGCTAGCGTTGATGTTCATAAAGTAGTTGAAAGTAAACAATAAGAAATCTGTGTAATGTGCAAAAATCATATGCATGTCAACCTCTCACATGTTTTGGTCAAAAGAGACATTTAGAACCGTCATTTGGCACACAAAAACCACATGAAAGATCGCCCAAAAAGTTATACTACTAGTACTACGTGTACATTACACACTGCTCTTCTTGGTTAGTATGGAGAGAAGTTATCCGAAAGGTTGAAAGATGCCAACGTGAGCTAGCGTCTCGTTATGCTTAATAGCATTCCAATCTGTTAATAATAATCACTACTTGTATCTCTTTTGCTTCGCTTGGTTGATTAGTTTCACTACTTCAAATAAAACAATGAACCTTTTCCTGTGTGGCCAACGGCTCAAGAAATGGAAGTTGTGAGATGGAAAGAAAACCACGAAAAAAGAACTGAATTAGGGATCAATCCATACGCGGCTTGCCTTCTCCCCTTCCCCATAGTAAGCCAGCCGCAGAAAATCTTCCAGTTTTCCATTCTCATATGAGGCAGGAAAGTTTATGGGCAACCGGTCGGCACGAAGTGATTCATCATTAAACATCGCATATTAGCAAGCACTTTGCAAGTTAGATCAAAAAACACGATCAAGATCACCAAAAAGATCGTCAACAAGAGATATTACCTCGACTGGCTTGAGGAGGAATCCCGGAGAGGTGGCCTTGGCCAAGGCGATGGCCTTGAGCTTGTCTGTGGTCATCTCGGCGGGGTGCTTGCGCTTCTTCAGACTCTAAGCCTCGACGGTTTTGGCCAGAGCCATAGACATCACTTTGGCCGGTGCTCCAGGGTCCATCAAGAAACTATCAAATAGAAATAAAAGGAAAGAAAACGATAATTAGAAACCCAAAAGAAGAACAGAGAGGGAGTTAGGATCGGTCGCGGGGTTGCAAAAGATGACTAGAATGGAAGTATAGCATCACCATTGATGCGCTCACCTTTCCTTCTTTGGGAGAGAAGAACAATGGCAGAAGCGAGTTGGGGTTTTCCTGAAGAAATGAGGAACATGATGAGGGAGAAGCGAGTGGGGTTTTCTTGAAGAGAGGAAGATGAGGAAGAAGAGTGAAATGATGGTTGCTTCGTCCGTCCAACTTACTACTGGAAAGGTGGGGTTTTGTGATTTGACGCCTCATGGGGCATTACTGCGGCGCTACGACCACGGTAAGTCCACCGTGCAGTTGTGCACTCTAGTGCGGAGTAATTTGGTGCATGGCAAGTGGACCCCGATGCTGGCTGTCCCACACATCGGCGAAAGTGAGTAGCAAGGTTCCCGACGACTGTTGAGGAGGATCCGCGCGGTAGAGAGTCTCCACTATTTCTTAAAAAAATATTTTTTTGATTACAGCAAGTGTTTCCACTCTTACGACGGAGGAGTGCGAAACACGGCAGCCACTTGAACTTACACTACTAGTACTCCTACTACTAGGCATGTGCAGTGGTTCATACAGCAGTCTTATCTTGTTCCAGTGTAGTAAGATATGATGATAAAAAATGATGTATAGTAAACTGATTATACCACCCAAAGAAAAGTAACTGATTATAAATAAATCTGTTGTGAGGGATATTGTTGCGAGTGTTTCAACATATTTTTGGTTTACATCGCGGCAAGTATTCATGAATATGGTCCTGGGTGGGTCCCCTGCGTGTACGTGCCTTCTATCCCATGCTACCTCGGCGTACAGTCGACCTGTGGTGGAGTACTATTATTTTTAGCAGACAAGGCAACCGAAGAAGTAGAATCAAGGGATGGAGGTGGCAGCCGCTCCGGAAGGGTGTCTTCGGAGGATTGACATCCAGTGGCAAGTTGTGCTTATGTCACCTATGAACAGTAGTGTAACATGCCCATTTTTTTAACGTCCGATCGAGAATGAACGGTGAGATCAATGTCAACAGTACTCGGGGTACAGTGCACAGAGAGTATGCTGCTACAGTGCTCGACCGAATAGGAACCATACGAAGCACGTCTCTATAGTGCTCTGTGCTACAGTGACTGTTCTGGACCGTCTGAGTTTGATCCAACGGTCATGTTACGCCGTGACATGCCCATGCAGAGGACGCCTAAACAGCACCAAAGCCCCTCTGCTTCTCCAGGCGCATGACGGTGGTGATGCAGGGTGCCACCACCTGCAGAGCCTGCTCCTATTCGACGAGAGCCAGCTCGTCAAAGACGACATCCAATGGCACAAATGGATTCCAGTGACGTAGCCCAGAGAGGATTCACCCGGCAACGTCGACGGCCGCCTGCACCCCCTCCTTGTCCAGCGCCACCCCACCACCGCGCGGAGATGGTTCGGCTCCTCAGAGATATAGGTGAAGAAGGAGACTAGGTCAGGAAGCCGCAGCTCATTGAAGTCGATGGGGTGGTCGAATGGGTTTAGCCCGACGGCCCGTATGGTCGCACTGGCACGACGGTAGGCATCGCGCAGCTGCAACACTTGCGTGGCAACATGGTCCAGCAAGTGGTTGAGGCAATCCTGGACCTCGTCACGATCGGCCCTCTCGCGCTCCAGCCGGCTTGCCATCAGGGCAATCTGGCCGCCTAGGGTATCTCTCGCTTTCTACAACAACGCCGCCGACTCCTGAAGCATCTTTGTGGTGGACTCCTGCCGCTTTTGAAGCTCGATGAACTCCCACTCATAACGGAGGAGCCTGGCACTCTTCTCCTTCCTGAGCTCACAGAACTCCACGTCCTTGGCCCTGAGCTCCGCATCCTTGGCCTGGAGCTCCTCTGTCAGGCGCCTCACCTCAGACTCCGTGATCTGGTGCGCCGCCATGGAACCCGGTAGAAGCAATGGGGAAAGGAAGCAAATGGGGTGAAATGGCTGGAAGGCAATGCAATCTACAGGAAGGCAGAGGGATCGGGGTAAATCTTTTGGTTTTCACCATGGGAAACCCCAGTCGATGCCTTTTCACATCAGGGAGCTGTGGGTTTTACTGGCGGAGTCATCATGACTAATTCCTGCCGCGCTTGCTCCCGTCAAACAAAAAAAGAATCCTGCCACGCCCAAGGACCAAAGCAATGCAGTGGTGGATACTATTTTAATTTACCTAGCGGCAAGGAGGAAAAAAATGCTTGAAAAAACAAATGTGGCGGCGGCCTGGCTGATCGGTCGCACTAGCCCAACTAGCTAGCCACCGTGCTTGTACTCGGCGGGAATGGTGGGGTTTTGTGATTTGATGACTCATTACTTCGGTGCTACGACCGAGGAGGTCCCAGAAACCACGTGGTAGGACGTCCCACACTCGCACCATCCCACATCTCAGTAAGGAAGAAAATATGCGTGCACCACCGGGGAGGACCCAGAAACCGCGCGGTAGGGTGTGCCATGTCTTAACACAGAGGAAAATGTGCGTGTAAAAATATATGAGATGTAGCTATGGTAAGAACTCGAGACCCAGCCAGTGGGTTGAAAACACCCCACTAGCCACACAGCTTCATCATGCTAACGTGGCACGGAGGATAGGTGTGGTTAGCTCCGACTCGACCAGCCACGAGGTCTCTTGTTCCTAGGCGATTCATCTATTTTCCAAGCATTTTTTAGTTATAATAACACCACGGCCAGCTTACACCGCTCTTCGTGTTTGCCTGTGCGTCTAAAGGTTGTAGATGGAGAGGAGAGACAGATAGCAGACATGGGACCAGGCAGTAAGTGAGTCAACATTCATGCACGTGCTGACGAGCCACTCCCTCTACTGTACTCAATGTGATACAGTATAAAATCAAGTAATGCGACAAAGCCAACAACCGTTGCTATTTCTGGCTATCGACGTATGCTTTGTAGTCCAGGTTGCTGGCTCGAATCTCGTCCTTCTGATTTTTTATTTTTAGGTCCAAATTTGTTCCATGATGAGTGGGACCCCCGTGTGTTCTTCCGATATTTCTGTGTACGAGGGATTTTTTGCGCAAACACTTTGCGCGGTTAGACAAGTTACGGCACCAGTTACACGTATTTTACAAGTTTAGGAACAAAACTGACAGCGGCAGAGAATATCATGTGCTCCCCGTGGCTTAGATGCTACGGTGATACGAGATTCTACGTCGTATACGAGATTCTACGTCGTTGGATCTGATATCCAATGGCATGTGAGTAGTCTTTGTACTTTTGCGTAATTCCCAAACTCTTTGAGGGCTTTTTTGCAAAAAAAACATACAGACCTCTGTGAGCCGCTGGATCTTGGATCCAACGGCTCCCAGGAGCTCATATCACGGTAGCATCTAAGGTGTGGGAGAACCCGATATTCTCACGTACGAGAGAATATAAGGTGCTCCCCGCAGCTTAGCCGCTACGGCGATACGAGCTTCTAGTAGCCGTTGGATCTGAGATCCAATGCCATGTGCGTACTATTTGTAATTCTGCGCAATTCCCAAACTCTTTGAGGCCTATATTGCAAAAACATTCAGACCTCCTAATGGGAGCCGTTAGATCTCCCAGGAGCTTGTATCACCGTAGTATCTACGGTATGGGAGCACCTCATATTCTCCCGTGCGAGAGAACATCAGGTGCTCTCGCTGCTTGGATGCTACGGTGATACGAGCTTCGAGGTGGTTCAATCTGAGATGTAATGGCATCTGAGTATAGTCTTTGTACTTGTGAGCAATTCCCAAACTCTTTGAGGTTTTTTTTGCAAAAACCATTCGGACCTTCTAGGACAGATCCAACGGCTCTGAGGAGCTCATATCACCACAACATCTAAGGTGTGGTACCACGTGATATTCTTATAGACGAGAGAATATTAGGTGCTCCCGCATCTTAGATGCTATGGTGATACGAGCTTCGAGGCCGTTGGATCTGGGATCCAATGGCATCTGAGTAGTTTTTGTACTAATTGTGTGCAATTCCCAAACTCATTAACGTTTTTTTGCAAAAATATTCAGACCTCGTGTGAGTCATTGGATCTCAGATCTAACGGCACACAAGAACTCGTATCACCATATAGCATCTAAGGTGGGATCACCTGATATTCTCCGGGGGGGTGGGGGCACAACCCGTCGGTGTTTGCGAGGGTGGGGCCAAATGTTTAAAAAATATAATCTAAACCCTCCTAAAAAAGACATTCGCAATTTTATCTAAGGATGGGGGTAACTGGGGGTTACCCCGCCCCAACAATCTACATGGCTCCGCCTATGCAAGAGGCATAGAGCAAGTGTCTATGTGTGAGAGAGATGACGCGAGGTCAATCGAGTCATATATAGAGGGAGAGATCGAGTTAGTGTGGGCTAGCGTACACTCGAATGAGAAAGACGATATAGAGAGATATCGTTCGACGAAGTTGTAGTGAGGGCTGGAGGGAGATAGTTACCGAGAGAGTGTCCTAGATAGACTTTGTGTTTGTGCGCGCGGCGCGCATGGAGTTTTTTTACAGAGGCAACGTATGTGTCTAGAGGGAGAGAGGGAGGGCGATAGAAAGGGAGAGAGAGAGCTCATCATGGAGGCCCGACGAGGTTGTGTGTGAGAAATACATTTGTTGAGACCGTGAGGGCAGGTGTGAGATAAATGCAGATCGAAACATGAAGAGAAATAATGAGCGTGTGTCGGCTACCAATAGCTCTATTAACAAAGAGATGAAGATCGATTGATATAGAAAGTATGTGTGGTGAAGGGGGTGGTGGGGGGATGGACAGACCTAAACACAACATTTGAGTGTACATAGTAGTAGAGTTAATATTCACGTTTCAGTTTAGTGTACATTGTAAACATTGAATTGAGGACCATGTATGGCTTACATTTTATTTTTGAATTCGTGCCATACATGCATGGATTGGAAAAGTAGATGCACTATACTGACTCGTTTGTTGTTGTATTTGTGTGTGTGGTCATATGCTTGAATACATACAAAGTTTTCTCACCACCATACCGTTCATCTTTTAAATTTGAATTTGCATTAAAAAACCTAGAGTGGATACCATGAAATGTGAAATCCACGTTGAGATCACTATATCACAAACTCACTCTAATTCCAGAACACGTCATAAATCAATTACCGTCCCTTTTGGAATGACCAATTATTTGCAAGGAAAATACGGGCATTGCAATACATATATATTCGTTCGCCAATTTTAAAAAAGATTCCTTTCGCATTCTCGAATGGTAGCACCCGACGGCGTACCAGCCAGACCGGGCTCGTGTCGTGGTGGTGGCGTGCATGGTACGCTAGCCAACCCCAACCAAAAGAACTGCGATAAAACTTCGCGCCTCCACTTGAGCTTCCGCGTTTCGAATCAAAATATCTGGTGGCCAGAATTCTAGCCCTGCGAAATTCCCCTTATGTCCCCGGTCCATAATGACTACTCCTACTACTATCGATGAACACTGGAGGGATGCTTTAGTAACTAGCCCATGTTACCTACCATGCCGAGCACGTTCAAGCCCCTCGGTTGCCGCTACCCAAGGTCACCCGTCAACTCCATTGCCTACTACACTAGGATGAGTATAGAATGGAGCTTCGTTTGTTCGTGCCTACTACCTCCGTCCCGGTTTATTGGTCCTCTTCGCATTTTGTGCTAAATTTTGACCTTACATTTAACTAACAAAATGTTAATGCATGTAACAAAAAATAATATCACTGGAAACTATGTTCAAATACGAGTTGAACGACATAATTTTTGGTGACATCCATTATTATTAGAGTATGACGCAATGCACTGGTACGCAAGGAGTATCTTTTTACTCTGCATATATAATCTGTTTGAAGTCTAACTAAGCAGTGTTTGACCAAATTCTATCTTAAAAAATATGAACATCTACTACAACACTAAGGATGTATCGCCTGAAAGTTTATTTCATGATGCATGTAATGATATTGTTTCGAATCCTGGTTTTTAAATTCCAGAAAATCCAAAACTCACCTGAAATTCATGAAACTGCGCATGGTCTCGTGATACGACACAAATAGGCTGTGGTAATTTTTTTGTTCAATTTGAGACAAGCTGCTTATGAAAAGTTGCACACATGAACAACCAAGGTATTTTGGAACAAAGAGCTGTCACGTTAACGCGAACGGTTCACTATTGTATTGGGCGTTAGACTAGCGTGCCGCCACGCGTCCCACTTCTCATAGGCAGGTGCCGTCTGAGCAAGCGTGTGAGTCGACGCGAGGCGTGCGAGCAGGACACTGCGTAGGCTCACCGGGAGGTGAGCCCTTTGACCAGCCTCCGCCACCCACCTTCATCCCAACCACACCCACTTTTAATGGCGCCCGCGCCACAGTTTAAATCACCGCCGCACTCCCCGCTCTCGCTACAATCTTCTCTCTGCCTCTCCGATTCTCCTGTTGTCTGCCTCCAATCAGCCTGACCTCGCCGTACACCATGTCGCATCACGATGGGCTGCCCCAAGTCTTCCAGTTTCCTGAGGAAGACTCTAATGAGGTTTCAGACGAGCTTGACCTGGCCGTGCGGGAAGTCGCCGCGTCTGCCCCCGCGCCCGTTCCAGCTCCCCTCGCCGCGCCAGCGCCAGCGCCCATCCCCGTGGCATTGATGGGCTGGGAGCCGCACACTGTCGCCCAGCTTGAAGCCGCGGGGATCCACGAGGTCCCTGCTGACTTGCACGCGCCCGTGCACCTACCAGCGCGTGCGTCACTACACGCATGGACGCACGCGCCCGTGCCGGTGCACGTGCACACGAATGTCTCTGCCGTGTCGTTACTACTTGTAGCTTGCGTTGGTATTTCCCCAAAGAGGAAGGGATGATGCAGCACAGCAGAGATAAGTATTTCCCTCAGTTATGAAACCAAGGTTATCGAACCAGTAGGAGAATCACACAACACCTCGTTAGCAGCACCTGCACACAAACAACAAATCCTTGCACCCAACGCAAACAAGGGGTTGTCAATCCCTTGGCGGTAAGTTGCAAGATTAAATTGTATATGATCGATTGATAGATTGAAACAAAAATACAAAATAAAATAAATAAAAAGATAAAGGCAGCAATATTTTTAGGGTTTTAGTAATATGATTTTGATAGACCCAGGGGCCATAGGTTTCACTAGAGGCTTCTCTCGAGAAAATAGCATACGGTGGGTAGACAAATTACTGTTGGGCAATTGATAGAAAAGCACATAATCATGACGATATCCAAGGCAATGATCATGTATATAGGCATCACGTCCAAGATTAGTAGACCGACTCCTGCCTGCATCTACTACTATTACTCCACACATCGACCGCTATCCAGCATGCATCTAGTGTACAAAGCAGAGATCGTGTGCCGTATTTTGGGGGATATCATCAAGATTTTGTTTCACCCCACATGCATAACAGCATCTTATGCTGGGGCTTGGTGATTTTATCGGCGTAGCAAAGGGGGCTCTTGGCCTTACGCAGACCTATAAGAGCAAAGGACAGCGGCAGCATTTCCTACACTCCCATTCCATCGCCCTTGCTTGCAGCCTCCTGAGCTCCAGCGCCCAGATCCAATCCCGAATTCACCCATTTTCCCTAGCACACCAAGCTTCCACTTTCGGCAATGGCCGACGCCACCCTGAAGGGTCACTGGGCGGGCTCCCTCATCACGGAGAGCGTGATCCAGGAGCTGCGGAACGTGGGGTACATCCCCGCCAACGTCACTTGTCGGCCTCCAGAGCCGAACCAACGAGTTCCCACTCCCCAGCCAGGGGAGAGGGTCATCTTCATTCCACACCTCGTCCGAGGTCTAGGTTTCCCGCTGCACCCTTTCATGCGCGGGGTTCTTTTCTACTATGGGCTAGATTTTCATCATCTGGCCCCCAACTCCATCATCCACCTCGCGACGTTCATCATCATTTGCGAGGCTTTCCTCCACATCGAGCCACACTTTGGCCTGTGGCTGAAGAAGTTCGGCATCAAACCAAAGTCCAGCGGCTCCGATCTGGCAGAGTGCAGAGGAACCATGATCAGCAAGATCCCAAAGGTCATCTGGTTTGAAGGTACCTTTGTGGAAACAGTCAAGGAATTGCAGAAAGAGTGGTTTTACATCACCGAGACATTCCCCGATGGCCAGGTCGAAGTCCTCACCTTTACTGGGGTTCCTCCGAAGAGGCTTACCTCCTAGATGAGGAAGGGCCTAGACTGGGGGTAGTCCAAACGACATTCTCTTGCTGCAGACGAGGATCAAAATTCTGGCAGACAGGAAAAAGATCAAGCTGGTGGACGTGGTCGACATCATGCTGCACCGCCGTATCCTACCACTCCAGCTTTGGGCGAGCCCGATGTGGGCTCATAAGCCCGAGGACGCGCCGACACTGCAGCACTTCTTCTGCTCCAATCAGGCCGGAATGCGGACAGTGTTGTTCAAGCCATCCAAGAATGAGTTCCCCGGGGAGGGAGCAGACCCCGGCCTCGATGCCGAGCATGACGCCAGCGAGGTAGCCTTTGTTAATCATTCCGAACTTTTATTTGCAGACCATTCTTATAGGGATAGTCAAGCTAATCTTTCTTTTCATAGAAGTGGATCCCCATGGCAGAGAAAATGCTATGCCCGGCGCCGCTGCCCAAGGAGGTGAGGTCTCCTCAGCTCAAGGCGATCTTGGCCGAGGAACCGTACGTGGTTCCGGCCAAGGGGCAGAAGCCACCGAAGGGGAAGGGCGGCCCACGCATCCGAGATGCCTCGGAGGCCAGGTCCGAGGACACCCACGTCTCCTCTACCCATGACGGGGGTGGTGTCGGTGCCGGATTTCCGGGACATAAAATCCCAGAAACAACCCCTCGTGTCATCACCAGCCCCAAGATCATTTTTACTGGTGGACACGTCCTTGATACAGAATACCAAGCAATTACAAGAATTGAATACAAGACCATAAAGGTCTAATGATACAACAATGATTTCTAACAGTGGATGGCGGAAGCGGGTAGCGGATCTTCATCTCTGGTGGAAGCTCCAATCCCACAGGAATGGCTGACTGGGATAACTCCTATCTCACATGGCCGCTATCTCAGGCTCCTAGACTGAATGGACGTTGTTGTAGTACCCCTCGTTGAAATCCTAACCTGGCCAATTAAATAGCCAGGGACAAGACAGTGAGTATGTTTGAATGTACTCACAAACATTATGAACAGAAGATATACCGAATGCATATGCTCATGATGGTTTTAATTATATGCATATGCTGACTGAAAATTAAAGCATGGCATGATAAATATTAATACGGTGCGGATGAATAAATATATTACTTCAGTAATAAACCAAGAAAATAAAACGGAACATCGAGCGCTGGACCGCCCGAGGAAATTTCAAGAAAAATGCCAAACGGGTGTCTGAATGCGACGCCTTGAGAGGTCTTGAAAAGAAATGCCAAACGAGTGTCTAAATGCGACGCCTCGAGAGGTCTTGAAAAGAAATGCCAAACGGGTGTCTAAATGCGACGCCTCGAGAGGTATTGAAAAGAAATGCCAAACGGGTGTCTGAAAGCGACGCCTCGAGAGGTCTTGAAAAGAAATGCCAAACGGGTGTCTGAAAGAGACGCCTCGAGAGGTCTTAAAAAGAAATGCCAAACGGGTGTCTGAAAGCGACGCCTCAAGAGGTCTTGAAAAGAAAAGAGTATCCAGGTGTACTAGCTATCCCAAGTGATACCCAGAAAAGAATATAAAACTGAGTATCCAGGTGGTCTAGCCATTCCAAGTGATACACAAAAAATAAAATAAAACTATGTATCCAGGTGGTCTAGCCATCCCAAGTGATACTCAGAATTTCACATAGAAGAAAAGGTTAGTCCACAATAATATTCATGCTGACAATAATATTCATGATAGCATCAGTAGTGACAATGGTTATCCTGCAAAAATGAATCATGATCGATTTAATTATTTCCTCCGGAGACCGACACTAAGACTGACACTTGACCAACCCAGACTGTAGTCCTTAACCAGGGACACGGCTATTCGAATAGATATAACTCTGCAGAGGGTGTACTCTTTACCCACAAGTAAAGGATTTCTTTAGCCAGCACCGAGTTGCTGACTAATTCCAATTGCGGCCTTTGGGTTGAAAACACACCTAACCAGCACACACCAAATTAACTTTCCTGATGCCAGGAATCACCCAAAGCATCGTTCAACAAAAAATCTAAGGCGGGGAGACCATCGTCTCGAATAGCATGGGATCACTATTAATACGCGCGGATTACAAGGGGTGCCCCCCCTGTTGACCCAGCCGGATACACCCATGCCCCCTGACCCGATGACTGGCATTATAACCGGTACTTGGAAACCTTCAGCGCGGCCTCTCTGTATGGTGTGGCACCCCGGCTCAGAGGGACCGGAACGCCCCGTATTCCAGCCCAGAAATGTCTTCTGGAATACGGCACTGCTTGGCATAGAACAAATCAGCTTTATTACAAATGATAATGTTACAGAGGTCTGTTATAACACCGGTTACAATGGCACAGCGACACTACGCCTGCTAAGGTAGTCCTATGCTAACAGCGGAACAACTCGTAGCAGCGGAATGACGACGACGGTGGTGAACTCCACTCTGCAGGGACTCTGGCTGGGACACGGCCTAGCTCGCATGAACGGAAACCATGACAAGCAATCAATCACAGCATCACCTACAAACTGGCATGATAAGCCAGGTGAGTACTTTGAATGTACTCGCAAGCTCACAGCAACCAAAAGCATCCACGCAAAACTACAAGATAGCATTAACAAGTTAACTTATTACTAACTACTATGAGATGGAAGAAAGAGTTACACAAACTGATATGGTAAGACTAGAATCACTGATGAACCATCATCTTGGTTCGCGAGGAACCATCTCACTCTTGGCTATCCGGCCAAGCAACATATCAACTTGATCAACTCGTGATACATCCTCGTGATCACCGCGTGATCACATCACACCCTGAATGACCATCCTCAAGATCATCCCAACAACATCATCGGTATCCTGCCAACCTATTACTTATCTACATACAATCATGATATAAGGCATTCCGTCATTGTGAGTGTTGATCGAACGGTGTGACCTACAACGAACTGTGTCCATGACCGAGGACGCGGCTATCGATAGTTTATACACTCTGCAGAGGTTAGTACACTGTACCCACACCACAGAACTCATGGCCTCGTGCTCCCATTCGGGTGGACCAACGACATTCCGACAAAACCAATCTATTGCATGACACTCTCCCGGCCACTCCCCACAAACTCCCCTTTGGGCTATGTCCTGGGTGGCCCCTGATGTCAACTCATGACATCCGTCACCTCTGTGGCTGCCACCGTCGTGGCCAACACAACAATCTTGTCCCACACGGGGACACCCGGGTACAACACAACTTGGGCACACAAGGTTATGACCGCCTAATGGACCAGGGCAGCGCGAGCACATAACCTTCCCTAGTTGGAGGCACCAGCGAGAGGCATGACAATAGACCGAATTAGGGCCTCCCCATCCAGGCAAGTCTGACTGCACTGGTGAGCTCGATTCGGTGGCACCTGACCAATGGAATGACGGAATTTATCCCCAAGATAAGTATGTGATAGAACTGTTACTCCAATGTTACATATCGACCGGTGATTCAAATCATAGCAATATCCATCCAAAATCCAAAGCACAAAATATCCATATCATTAGCATAAATTCCACTAATATTCAATATGACTGCGAATAAAGTATGACTACTATTAATACTTCCGAAGTAACATGTCATCCTTAATCTACAAACATTAGTCCGAAAAATCCAAGCATCATCATGGCAGTAGCAAACTCTCATATATCCAATCATAATGTGAATAAATCATTTCTCAATAATGCAATATTAAACAAATTTAATTCAAATAAACCATGCATTGCTTTGCAATCATTCAAATGGAGGGTGTGGCTTGCCTTGCTCCAAAAGAGAGGGGAAGAGCTCCTGGTCTTCACCAACACACCACAAACACTCTGAAAATATTTTTGCAAGCACTTAAGAATATACCATAATGCAAATACTTCTGTCCATAAATTCTAGACAGAAGAGAAAAATACCAAACTCTACCAAAAAATAGAGGAGCTCACAAGAAAAATAATGCAAAAAGAATCAGTTCATTTGGACTTGTAGTTTAGGAGTTATTCACGGTCAAAGTTGGGTCAAATCTGGATTTAAAATTAGATTAAACTGATTTTCTGGAATTTCCAGAGGGGCTGACGTCGAAGGCGTCAAGTGGGGTTTACACCTCCACTTAAACGCTTCGGCGGGGGCGGGGAGAGGCTGACGGGTGGGGTCACCCCGTCAGATTTAAAGGGAGGGAGGGGAGACAGAGAGTGGCGGCGCTTACTGGCGTCGTACGGCGGCGAGGAGGCTGCACCGGGGCAGGGAGATGGAGGGGATGGGTCGGGCACTTCGCGGCGAACACGCTGGTACCCGTGGCTCAAGGAATGGTGGCCGGACGACGTCGAAAACAAGCTCTCCGGCGGCAACAGACTTCGGGTGCCGGCGAGGTCGTCGTTTCCGGCTAGAGGCTCTGGAGGTCGATTTGGGGAGGAGGAGGAGGAGGAGTGGTGAGTAGAACCGCGGTCGGGGAGGGTTTAAATAGGCGGGGGAAGAGATTCCAGACCGGATGCCGCCGCGACCATACGGGCGAGCTCCGGCGAGAGTTTCGGGCACGCGCGCGTGCTTTGCGGCCATGGGGGAGAGGCTGAGCGGCGGGCCAGCGACGCGGGATGCCAGAAAGCTACGTGAGATGGCAAGGCACGTGCGGTCGGCCACTAGCGCACTGTGCGCACGTGCGCGGCGATGGCAGAGCCGCCGTGGCGCGAGGAGAGGGAAGGGAGGAGGGGCGAGGGGATCAGCCGGACAGGTGGACGCCAGAGAGGGAGTGCGGCGCCCTTGGACGCGCGGACGCAGCCGAGCAGAAGCAGCCCGCAGCTCGGTGACACCCAGAGCGCGCTCGCTGCATGCAGAGCACGCGCGACCGCGTGGCCACAGTGCGGTCACCGCGTACATGGCCGCGGAGAGGGCACGTAGGCAAAGCACACCATGTCCACAGCGATGTCCACCCATCCTATAGGATCCCTGATAAGATAGATCGATCAGAAGAGCTATGGTAGATGGGATGCATCAAGAACTTGTTACTGTAGTCAACTTGGATTGGATATTGTGGTCAAGCTACTTGACCATTTGACCAGAGGGAATGTCTCCAGGGTTTAGGATAGGAAGGATTACAGTTCTGGGAATTTTGAGATGGTTTGGACAAGATTAGAAGATAGTTGCAATACAACTGCCCAAAACTGTGAAGAAGCTAGATCAGGAAGATGCACTCACATGGAGTGTGTACTTGAGCTGCATTTTGGTATAGGATGATGATTTGGGACCCTGAAGATACTGGGAAAATTTCATGGCATTTGGAAATACCTAGATGGTACTTCCTTCACAAAGGTCCTCTCTGCACAGAACCTTGGGGAGAGTAATGTAGGACAAATGACTAGGCAAACTGATGTGAAATTTTGCATGCACAAAGGATATATGGATCTTTAGGCCCTGGATTAATTTCATACTTTTTGAAGCAATATAAAAGGTAGTTGCTTCATACACTGAAAATTTGACCAGAACCAAAGATAGGAAGGTGTGCTCACATAGAGGGTGGGGTGGAGATATAATTTGGTGTAGGGGAATAGTTTGAGCATATGGAGGGCCTGGCAAAATTTTAACCCATTTGGATACTCCTAGCTAGTACTTCCTTCACAAAGCTTCTTTCTGGACAGAAACTTTGGGAATTTGCTGGGGAAGATTCACTAGGCAAATGGAGCTGAATTTTGTCATGTGGTAATGATATGGATAGGAAAGAGTGCTCACAAATTTTGAGAGCAATCAGGAATATATAAATGGCACTTCCTTCACAAAGTGCCAAACTGGACAGATTGGAAAAGGAATATTCCTGAATTATTTTTGAACTACGCAAGGAAGGGTTTGGACATATCCGCGGAATATATGATCCAAAGAATTTATGAGAATTATTTGGGAATTTTTGGAATGACCGAAATATAGGTTGCTTCACAACCTAGGTCAAATCGGGTTATTCCTTTAAGGAGAAAAGGAATATTCCCTAAGAAAAGATTTTGGAAATGGGTTAGAATGGAAATGCCATGATCTTGGGAAAGATACAAGGATGAAATACCACTTGGGAGGAGAAGGAATGCTGATCTCCAAAGTTTCAAGTCCATAGAACTGCTCCAAAAGGAAAAACCAGAGCAAAAACCAAATAAAACCAAAAGAAAAAGAAAGGACCAAAAATCGGGGTGTTACATACGGTGTGTGCAGGGAAAGGGGTTAACAACTTACTGAACCATACCCTACCTGTGGCAGGGACAAGTGGTAGCACGGATCAAGTATGGGGGTTACCGGAACAAGACTCGATCTACGGTCGACTCTGGAGGTTTAAGTTTTCCTGCAGTGATTAGCACAATATATTGCCTTGGTAATACCCAACAGGGTCACCATCTGGTATGTCCCAACATACCCTCACTGATCATTCTCGTCACACGAGATTTCAGTCTCACGGTCACTTTTCTCATGACTGATTCTTTCCTGCAGATTAGCTCGGACCAACATAGGCATATGTGACATGTGAAAATAACCATACTCACTCTTACTTTATGTTAAATGAAGATAAAATATTTTCAAGGAATCATGGAGCAATATGCAAATTTATTTGAATTCAACATATGCATGACTCAATTATTCTTGCAAACAAACAACTATGCATTCACCATATCAAGTGTCCAAGATGCTTGCCTTGAGCATGCAGAACGATTGGGTGTGCTCCAAAACTTTTGAAAATTTTCTCTTCCCTCCATTTTCCTATTTTTCAAATAATGCAATTACCACACAAATATTAAGCAGGAAAATAAAAGTGCTCTAAAAATGGGAATTTCACTTTTCTAGGGCTTCTCTGGCTATATGAAAAATAACCAGAATGTACCTACTATTTATAGAGCTACTGAGATTCTTGAACATTTCAATCTAGTGGATAGAAGGGATTAATGGACATGCAAGAATTTTTACAGAAAACATTTTATAAAAATGAGTTGTGGCACCTATTAAATTAGGCATAATTTTAGAAGCATTTATAAATTGGTTTCACTGGATTTGGAGTTAAGATGAATAGTCTAGGAATTTTATAAGTTGACTTATATAAGGGAATGGCCTATTAAATAGGTCAGGCAGAAATTAGCCATAGGAAAAATGTTCACTAAGGCTAGTAAAATAGAGGGCAATTTTATAAGTCCATATAAAATTTGAAGTGTTGCTCTTTACTTCAAATGAACTCTGTGGAAATTATTATGTAACTGGATAAAAGAAAAAGACAGAAAAAAAACAACCTCAGAGGCGTGCACTGGGTGAGGCCTAGCTAAACAACGCCACTGGGCTGAGCCCAGAGTCGCAGCCACGCGGGGGCGAACCGGTGACTCACCGATAGGTGGGACCCACCTGTCGGGTTTGTCTTCTCCCTCGCGCGCGCCTAGACAGGAACAGAGGAGGGCTCCGGTGATGATTGCCGGTGCTTGGAGGCACCGTTCCCGGCATGCGGCACACCAACGTGCTCAAGAGGTCATACTGCGTCCGTTGGAGGGGGAGGGAGTCGCCGGAGAGCTTGAGGTTGAGCAGAGCTTCAACTATGGCGGAAGGGAGCTTCGGGTGGAAGAGGGCTTTCCCCCATGGGCCTTCTCCGGTGGAATTGGTGACGGGGGAGGATTAGCGGGTGCTTCAGGAGGCTGTTGGTGAAAGACAATGAGGAAGGAAGGCACTGGAGAGGTGGGAATCATCGAGGAGTTGGCGGGGGGTGCCTCGGCCGGAAACGGAGTAGATGACCATGGCCGGGCCTCTTGGGGCGTTCTGCGGGGTTTGTGGGAGAGGGGAGAGTGATGGTGATCAGCAAAGCAAGCTTGGGTGGCCTTATATAGGCAGAAGGCGTTGGTCCCTCGGCCTCCCGAAGATAAGCACGGCGGCGGCGGCCATTACGGCGGTGGTTGAGGCCGTTGCGGTCGGCGGCCATGGTCGGAGTGACCGGTAGAGCGGTGGGCGTCCGGAGTTACTCCAGAGCGCGCTGGCTGGCGGGGAAGCGAGCCACGCGTCTTGGGTAGCGCGTGACAGCGACGGGCGGCTGTCGATGGCGGCGCTAGAGGACGGGGGAGGGTGTCGGCAAGGTGCGGGCGGCCTGCAGGTGCTAGCTGGGGCGGGGAACAGCTCGGGGAGGCAGCAGCGAGGGCGGCTAGGCTCGGGTGCCGGCACAGTGCAGTTCGGGTGCTCTGGCCATGCCCAGAGCACGCACACAGAGTGCTCGACATAATGCTAATGGCACCTATGGCGCCCCAAATGAGCCAATTTTTGGTAGGGTGGTACTGACAAGGCTGACAAGTATAATGGACATGGTGGTTTGGCCAGAAGAGCAAGTGTTCAATGCAGTTAAGAGGGAGGCAAGATTTCTGTCATGCACACAGTGTGCTTGATGAAATGCTAGGGCTAGCTAGGGAACTTTTTTGGGTGTGAAAACTGGCAGGATGATGTCGCCTTAGATGATAAAGATGAAGGTGGAGTTGGTTTGGCAAAAAGAGATACTTGCTAGTGCAAGTTTTGTTAGAATTCAGTTCTGGATTGAAAATATAGAGAATTATTTGGTGAACTAGAAAGAGGTAATTGGATCTGATCTTCTGGACTTAAGGGTTTATTAGGAAGGACTAAAAGTGGGAATATTTTCAGAATTTTTGGAGCAATAAAAATTGGGGTTGCAGTTATAACCTAGGAATGGGATAGAATTGAAAAGAGAGAATTTGTGCTCAAATTTTTCAAATGACCATGATGGGTTTTTGCATAAAAGTGATCTATAGGCATCACATGACTCCTCATAATTTTTGTGGAATTTTAAAAGAATTATTTAAAATAGTTGTAGTGCAACAGAAGCATTTTAAGTATTGAAAATGCTATTAAAATGATTATCTTGGGCAAAATTTTATTATGAAAATAATTCCTACTGTTGTTAAAATATAAATGAAATGATTTAAGAAAACTACCCAAGCCAATAACATTTTTTTTCCAAAATTTCCTATATGGAGGGAAGAACTTTGGAAAATAGAAAACAGAAAAAAAAATAACCTAAAATTAACAAAAGACCCAATATAATTCAAATTTTTATTTCTGGCCAAATTTTACTTAATAAAAATGTGGTTAAATTTTTGGGGTGTTACAGGTGGGGAGGAAGAGCACGCAGAGGAGGAAGTTCCTTCTCCGAAGAGGAAGAGGGCGATGTCCGAGGACGTTGAGGAGGAGGAGCACCCTCGGGGCTTCAGGAAACTGCACAAGGCCTTGGCCGCACCAGTCGGCCAACGGGCCGCGCCCGCCCAGGTAACCCTCTCCAACACTTCGGAGGATGTCCTCAAGCAACCACGCAGGACGAGGCCGGGCCCTCGGAGGTACTTTCGGTGGAACGCTCTTAATTTCTTTACGAAAATAGGTTTTGATGCATGATATCTAACTTGTTCTTTCTTAGGCCCGCAACGCATCCTAATTGACGACGTGGTCGAGGATGACGGGCTCCCTCCGCCGCTTATGGCGAAGAGCGGGTCTGCCGAGCACGCGGTGCCCCCCAAACAGTACACGGGAACGTGCAGCAAGCAGTAGCCCCCGAGCCTCAAGTTAGTTTTAAGGACCTGACTTGGGGGTTGATTTGGATGTTTACAAAAGTTAAGATACAGTAGCCCCCGAGACTCTGGTTGGGTTTGAAAGAGCCGAACAGAGGATCGAATTCAATGTTGGGAGACTAATGACTGAATATGTGTGCAGGCCTCGTCCTCGGCTCCGAATTCTGTCTCCGAAGAGATAGCGGAGATGAATTGGAAGCTCAAGCAGTCCGAGGAGGACCTCGGTCTGATGCAAAAGCAGATTGAACGGACCCAAGGTAAGAAAAAATCTAATGCTTGAACAACACAGCTTTCATATTTGTTTTAGCTTGCTCCAATGTTGAGCTTGTGTAATTACAACTACGACTATGGAGCTTGAGGCCCTTAAGGCCGAGATGCAGAAGGCTCGGCAGGAGGCCGAGCAGCAGAAGGTAGTGGCGGCCAAGGCCAGCAAGGAGCTAGCCGAAGAAAGGGCAGCCCACGGCAAGGACCAGGCTTGGGTCCTCGAAGTCGAGGACACCTTGAAGGGGGTGTACTGTTGGGGAACGTTGCATGGGAAACAAAAAATTTTCCTACGCACACGCAAGATCTATCCATGGTGATGAGCATCTACGAGAGGGAGAGTGAATCTACATACCCTTGTAGATCGCTAAGCGGAAGCGTTAATAAACGCGGTTGATGTAGTCGAACGTCTTCGCGATCCAAATCGCCGAGCGTCCCGCGATCCAATCACGATCCTTCCGATCTAGTGCCGAACGGACGGCACCTCCGCGTTCAACACACGTACGGCTTGATGACGCCTTCACCTCCTCGATCCAGCGAGCGATGGTGAAGTAGTGGTTGAGTTCCAGCAGCACGACGGCGTGGTGATGGTGGTGAGGAACAATCTCTGCAGGGCTTCGCCAAGCACTACGGAGATTATGACGGAGGAACTAGAGGGTTAGGGTTGCCGCACACGGCTTGGGGAAATCTTAATGTGTCCCGTGTGCTAGCCCTGCCCCTCTATTTATATGTTGAGCCTTGGGGTCTAAACTTGGAGTAAAAGCCTCCTCCGGGTCGGTTTTGCCCGCACAAGGTCGGTTTGGCCCGCAGGGAAAGAGTCCAACTCGGATCCCTGCCGAACCGTGCACAGTCGCGCACAAGCGGTAGTACCGCTTCACACAAGCGGTAGTACCGCTTGGGCGGTAGTACCGCTTCACACAAGCGGTAGTACCGCTCCGGCGGTAGTACCGCTTCACCAAGCGGTAGTACCGCTTACGCGGCAGCAAAACTACTTTTGCACTTTCCAATACCTTGTGGGCTTTATCCCTTTGGCTCATATAAAGTGTTGCTGCACCCGAACACTTCGGTAAACATCCGGAACCCCTTCCGGTGAACTCCGGAACTCTTCCGGAGATCAAAACACTATTATCACATATATCAATCTTTACCTCCGGACTATTCCAGAGATCCTCGTCATGTCCGGGATCTTATCCGGGACTCCGAACAACTTTCGGTCACCAACATAATAACTCAATCATACTAATCGTCACCAAACGTTAAGTGTGTAGACCCTGCGGGTTCGAGAACTATGTAGACATGACCGAGACACCTCTACGGCCAATAACCAATAGCGGGACCTGGATGCCCATATTGGCTCCTACATATTCTACGAAGATCTTTATCGGTCGAACCTCTATGTCAAGGATTCAGTTAATCCCGTATGCTGTTCCCTTTGTTCTTCGGTATGTTACTTGCCCGAGATTCGATCGTCGGTATCACTATACCTAGTTCAATCTCGTTACCGGCAAGTCTCTTTACTCGTTCCGTAATACAAGATCTCGTGGCTAACACTTTAGTCACATTGCTTGCAAGGCTCATTGTGATGTTGTATTACCGAGTGGGCCCTGAGATACCTCTCCGTCATACGGAGTAACAAATCCCAGTCTTGATCCATGCCAACCCAACAGACACCCTCGGAGATACCTGTAGAGCACCTTTATAGTCACCCAGTTACGTTGCGACGTTTGATACACACAAGGTATTCCTCCGGTGTCAGTGAGTTGCATGATCTCATGGTCAAAGGAACAGATACTTGACATGCAGAAAACAATAGCAATAAACTGACACGATCAAATGCTACGTTTACAGTTTGGGTCTTGTCCATCACATCATTCTCCTAATGATGTGATCCCGTTATCAAATGACATCTCATGTCAATGGCTAGGAAACCTTAACCATCTTTGATCAACGAGCTAGTCAACTAGAGGCTTACTAGGGACACAGTGTTGTCTATGTACCCACACATGTATTTGAGTTTCCAATCAATACAATTATAGCATGGATAATAAACGATTATCATGAACAAGGAAATATAATAATAACCAATTTATTATTGCCTCTAGGGCATATTTCCAACAGTCTCCCACTTGCACTAGAGTCAATAATCTAGTTCACATCACTATGTGATTTACATTGTAATGAATCGAACACCCATGCAGTTCTGGTGTTGTTCATGTTTAGCCCTTGGAAGAGGTTTAGTCATCGGATCTGCAACATTTAGATCCGTGTGTACTTTGCAAATATTTATGTCGTCCTCCTTGATGTAATCGCGGATGGAATTGAAACGTCGTTTTATGTGTCTGGTCCTCTTGTGAAATCTTGGTTCCTTGGCTAGAGCAATGGCACCAGTATTATCACAAAACAGAGTCATTGGGTTAAGTGCACTAGGCACTACTCCAAGATCTGTCATGAACTCCTTCATCCAGACACCTTCCTTCGCCGCCTCCGAGGCAGCGATGTACTCCGCTTCGCATGTAGAATCTGCTACCACGCTTTGCTTGGAACTGCACCAGCTAACCGCACCCCCATTAAGAATAAATACGTATCCGGTTTGCGACTTAGAGTCATCCGGATCAGTGTCAAAGCTTGCATCGACGTAACCCTTTACGACGAGCTCTTGATCACCTCCATAAACGAGAAACATGTCCTTAGTCCTTTTCAGGTACTTCAGGATATTCTTGACCGCCGTCCAGTGTTCCATTCCTGGATCACTTTGAAACCTTCCGGCCATACTTATGGCAAGGCTGACATCGGGTCTTGTGCACAGCATTGCATACATGATAGAGCCTATGGCTGAAGCATAGGGGATGACACTCATCTTTTCTCTATCTTCTGCAGTCACTGGGCATTGAGTCTTACTCAACTTCACACCTTGCAAAACAGGCAAGAACCCCTTCTTGGACTGATCCATTTTGAACTTCTTCAAAATCTTATCAAGGTATGTGCTTTGTGAAAGTCCTATTAAGCGTCTCGATCTATCTCTATAGATCTTGATGCCTAATATGAAAGCAGCTTCTCCTAGGTCCTTCATTGAAAAACTCTTGTTCAAATATTCCTTTACGCTTTCCAGCATTTCTATATTGTTTCCAATCAGCAATATGTCATCCACATATAATATTAGAAACGCTATAGAGCTCCCACTCACTTTCTTGTAAATACAAGCTTCTCCGTAAACTTGTATAAACTCGAACGCTTTGATCACCTCATCAAAACGAAGATTCCAACTCCGAGATGCTTGCACCAGTCCATAAATGGATCGCTGGAGTTTGCAAACTTTGTCAGCATTCTCTGGATCGACAAAACCTTCTGGTTGCATCATATACAACTCTTCCTTAAGGAAACCGTTAAGGAACGCTGTTTTGACATCCATCTGCCAAATTTCATAATCGAAAAAGGCAGCTATTGCTAACATGATTCTGACGGACTTAAGCATCGCTACGGGTGAGAAGGTCTCATCGTAGTCAACTCCTTGAACTTGTGAAAAACCCTTTGCCACAAGTCGAGCTTTATAGACGGTGACATTACCGTCCGCGTCCGTCTTCCTCTTAAAGATCCATTTGTTCTGAATGGCCTTACGCCCTTCAGGTAATACTTCCAAAGTCCATACTTTGTTTTCATACATGGATCCCATCTCGGATTTCATGGCCTCTAACCACTTATCGGAATCCGGGCCCATCATCGCTTCTCCATAGCTCGTAGGTTCATCGTTGTCTAACAACATGACCTCTAAGACAGGGTTGCCGTACCACTCAGGAGCAGTACGCGTCCTTGTCGACCTACGAGGTTCGATAGCAACTTGATCCAAAGCTTCATGATCATCATCATTAACTTCCTCTTCAGCTAATGTAGGCTCCACAGAAACAACTTTCTGCGCTGCGCTACTCTCAGGTTGAAGTAAAGGTTCAACAACCTCATCAAGTTCTATCTTCCTCCCACTCAATTCTTTCGAGAGAAACTCTTTCTCAAGAAATGTTCCGTTTTTAGCGACAAACACTTTGCCTTCGGATCTGAGGTAGAAGGTATACCCAACTGTCTCTTTTGGGTATCCTATGAAGACGCATTTCTCCGCTTTGGGTTCCAGCTTTTCAGGCTGAAGCTTTTTGACATAAGCATCACATCCCCAAACTTTAAGAAACGACAGCTTTGGCTTCTTGCCAAACCAAAGTTCATATGGCGTCGTCTCAACGGATTTCGATGGTGCCCTATTTAAAGTGAATGCAGCTGTCTCTAATGCATAACCCCAAAACGATAGTGGCAAATCGGCAAGAGACATCATAGATCGCACCATATCCAATAAGGTTCGATTACGACGTTCGGACACACCATTACGCTGTGGTGTTCCAGGCGGTGTTAATTGTGAAACAATTCCACACTGTCTTAAGTGACTGCCAAACTCATAACTCAGATATTCTCCTCCTCGATCAGATCGTAGGAATTTAATCTTCTTGTTACGATGATTCTCAACTTCACTCTGAAATTGTTTGAACTTTTCAAATGTTTCAGACTTGTGTTTCATTAAGTAAATATACCCATATCTACTTAAGTCATCAGTGAAGGTGAGAAAGTAACGATAACCACCGCGCGCCTCAATACTCATCGGACCGCACACATCAGTATGTATGATTTCCAATAAGTCACTTGCCCGTTCCATTGTTCCAGAGAACGGCGTTTTAGTCATCTTGCCCATGAGGCATGGCTCACATGTGTCAAGTGATTCAAAATCAAGTGACTCCAAAAGTCCATCAGCATGGAGCTTCTTTATGCGTTTTACGCCAATATGACCTAAACGGCAGTGCCACAAGAAAGTGGTATTATCATTATCAATTCTAAATCTTTTGGCATCAATGTTATGAACATGTGTATCATTACTATCGAGATTCAATAAGAATAAACCCCTCACATCGGGTGCATGACCATAAAAGATATTACTCATATAAATAGAACAACCATTATTCTCTGATTTAAATGAGTAACCGTCTCGCAATAAACAAGATCCAGATATAATGTTCATGCTTAACGCAGGCACCAAATAACACTTATTTAGGTTCATCACTAATCCCGACGGTAATCGAAGAGCGAGCGTGCCGACGGCGATCACATCAACCTTGGAACCATTTCCCACGCGCATCGTCACTTCGTCCTTTGCCAGCCTCCGTCTATTCCGCAGTTCCTGTTTTGAGTTGCAAATATGAGCAACCGCACCGGTATCAAATACCCAGGCACTACAACGAGAGTTGGTAAGGTACACATCAATAACATGTATATCATATATACCTTGTTTGTTGTTGGCCGCCTTCTTGTCAGCCAAATACTTGGGGCAATTCCGCTTCCAGTGTCCAGTTCCCTTGCAATGAAAACACACAGTTTCTGGTTTGGGTCCAGCCTTGGGTTTCTTCACGAGAGGAGCAACTGCTTTGCCACTCTGCTTGGAGTTACCCTTCTTACCCTTGCCATTTTTCTTGAAACTAGTGGTTTTATTGACCATCAACACTTGATGCTCCTTCTGAATTTCAGACTCAGCGGCTTTCAGCATCGCAAACAGCTCGGCGACTGACTTGTTCATCCCGTGCATGTTATAGTTCAACACGAAGCTCTTGTAGCTAGGTGGCAATGATTGAAGAACTCTGTCAGTGATAGCCTCTGGCGGAAGGGGCATCCCTAACTCAGCCAGACGGGTGGAGTACCCAGACATTCTGAGCACGTGATCACTGATAGACCCGTTCTCCTCCATCTTGCAAGCATAGAATTTGTCGGAGATCTCATATCTCTCGATCCGGGCATTCTTCTGAAAGATAAACTTCAACTCCTGGAACATCTCATATGCTCCATGACGTTCAAAACGTCTTTGAAGTCCCGGTTCTAAGCCATACAACATTGCACATTGAACTATTGAGTAATCATCAGAACGAGCCTGCCAGGCGTTCACAACGTCTAGAGACTCAACTGGAGTGGGTGGATCACCAAGCGGTGCATCAAGGACATAAGCCTTCTGGGAAGCCGTAAGGATAATCCTTAGATTACGGGCCCAGTCCACAAAGTTACTTCCATCATCTTTCAACTTAGCTTTCTCTAGGAACGCATTAAAATTCAGGGGTGCTACTGCGCGAGCCATGATCTACAACATAAATATAGCAAAGACAACTTAGACTATTGTTCTAGATAATGAGTTTAGTTAATCATATTACTTAAAAACTCCCACTCAAATTGACATCCCTCCGATCATTCGAGTGTAACATGATCCAAATCCACCAACTCAAGTCCGATCATCACGTGAGTTGAGGTGGTTTCAATGGTGAACATCTTCATGTTGATCATATCTACTATATGACTCATGTTCGACCTTTCGGTCTCTTGTGTTCCGAGGCCATGTCTGTACATGCTAGGCTCGTCAAGTTTAACCCGAGTGTTCCGCACGTGTAACATGGCTTACACCCGTTGTATGCGAACGTAGAGTCTATCACACCCGATCATCACGGCGTGTCTCGAAACGACGAACTTTCGCAACGGTGCACACTTGGGGAGAACACAATTTATCTTGAAATTTAAGTGAGGGATCACCTTATAATGCTACCGTCGTCCTAAGCAAAATAAGATGCATAAAAGGATTAACATCACATGCAAATCATAAGTGACATGATATGGCCATGAACTTGTGCTTTTGATCTCCATCTCCAAAGCACCGGCATGATCTCCATCGTCACCGGCATGACACCATGATCTCCATCATCTTGATCTCCATCAACGTGTCGCCATAAGGTTGTCGCGCTGACTGTTGCTTCCACGACTATAGCTAACGTTTAGCGATAAAGTAAAGCATTACATAGCGCTTAATGATTGACACGCAGGTCATACAATAATTAAAGACAACTCTATGGCTCCTGCCAGTTGCCGTACTCATCGACATGCAAGTCGTGATATTCTATACAAAACATGATCATCTCATACATCACATATATCTCATCATGTAATTGGCCATATCACATCACAACATACCCTGCAAAAACAAGTTAGACGTCCTCTAATTGTTGTTGCAAATTTTACGTGGCTGCTACGGGTTTGCAAGAACCGTTCTTACCTACGCAAAACCACAACGTGGTGTAGTGATTGCTTTTTGATCTTCTAAAAGAACCCTCTTCATTGAACCGATTCAACTAAAGTGAGAGAGACAGACACCCGCCAGTCACCTTTATGCAACAAGTGCACGCAGCGGTAAAACCAGTCTCGCGTAAGCGTACGCGTAATGTCGGTCCGGGCCGCTTCATCTCACAATGCCACTGAATCAAGTATCAACTAGTAACGGCAAGCAATATGTATACACCCACGCCCACAACTCGTTTGTGTTCTACTCGAGATCTCATCTACGCATAGACCTAGCTCATGATGCCACTGTTGGGGAACGTTGCATGGGAAACAAAAAAATTTCCTACGCACACGCAAGATCTATCCATGGTGATGAGCATCTACGAGAGGGAGAGTGAATCTACATACCCTTGTAGATCGCTAAGCGGAAGCGTTAATAAACGCGGTTGATGTAGTCGAACGTCTTCGCGATCCAAATCGCCGAGCGTCCCGCGATCCAATCACGATCCTTCCGATCTAGTGCCGAACGGACGGCACCTCCGCGTTCAACACACGTACGGCTTGATGACGCCTTCACCTCCTCGATCCAGCGAGCGATGGTGAAGTAGTGGTTGAGTTCCAGCAGCACGACGGCGTGGTGATGGTGGTGAGGAACAATCTCTGCAGGGCTTCGCCAAGCACTACGGAGATTATGACGGAGGAACTAGAGGGTTAGGGTTGCCGCACACGGCTTGGGGAAATCTTAATGTGTCCCGTGTGCTAGCCCTGCCCCTCTATTTATATGTTGAGCCTTGGGGTCTAAACTTGGAGTAAAAGCCTCCTCCGGGTCGGTTTTGCCCGCACAAGGTCGGTTTGGCCCGCAGGGAAAGAGTCCAACTCGGATCCCTGCCGAACCGTGCACAGTCGCGCACAAGCGGTAGTACCGCTTCACACAAGCGGTAGTACCGCTTGGGCGGTAGTACCGCTTCACACAAGCGGTAGTACCGCTCCGGCGGTAGTACCGCTTCACCAAGCGGTAGTACCGCTTACGCGGCAGCAAAACTACTTTTGCACTTTCCAATACCTTGTGGGCTTTATCCCTTTGGCTCATATAAAGTGTTGCTGCACCCGAACACTTCGGTAAACATCCGGAACCCCTTCCGGTGAACTCCGGAACTCTTCCGGAGATCAAAACACTATTATCACATATATCAATCTTTACCTCCGGACTATTCCAGAGATCCTCGTCATGTCCGGGATCTTATCCGGGACTCCGAACAACTTTCGGTCACCAACATAATAACTCAATCATACTAATCGTCACCAAACGTTAAGTGTGTAGACCCTGCGGGTTCGAGAACTATGTAGACATGACCGAGACACCTCTACGGCCAATAACCAATAGCGGGACCTGGATGCCCATATTGGCTCCTACATATTCTACGAAGATCTTTATCGGTCGAACCTCTATGTCAAGGATTCAGTTAATCCCGTATGCTGTTCCCTTTGTTCTTCGGTATGTTACTTGCCCGAGATTCGATCGTCGGTATCACTATACCTAGTTCAATCTCGTTACCGGCAAGTCTCTTTACTCGTTCCGTAATACAAGATCTCGTGGCTAACACTTTAGTCACATTGCTTGCAAGGCTCATTGTGATGTTGTATTACCGAGTGGGCCCTGAGATACCTCTCCGTCATACGGAGTAACAAATCCCAGTCTTGATCCATGCCAACCCAACAGACACCCTCGGAGATACCTGTAGAGCACCTTTATAGTCACCCAGTTACGTTGCGACGTTTGATACACACAAGGTATTCCTCCGGTGTCAGTGAGTTGCATGATCTCATGGTCAAAGGAACAGATACTTGACATGCAGAAAACAATAGCAATAAACTGACACGATCAAATGCTACGTTTACAGTTTGGGTCTTGTCCATCACATCATTCTCCTAATGATGTGATCCCGTTATCAAATGACATCTCATGTCAATGGCTAGGAAACCTTAACCATCTTTGATCAACGAGCTAGTCAACTAGAGGCTTACTAGGGACACAGTGTTGTCTATGTACCCACACATGTATTTGAGTTTCCAATCAATACAATTATAGCATGGATAATAAACGATTATCATGAACAAGGAAATATAATAATAACCAATTTATTATTGCCTCTAGGGCATATTTCCAACATGTACGTGGAACGTGACGCCCTTCAAGAGGATCATAAGAAGGCGGCCGCCGAGCTCGAGAAGCTTAGGTTGGCTCATGCCGAGATCCAGACCCAGGCCCGAGCCGATCGCGAGGTGCTCCAGCAAGTGAGGCAGATCGCTGCTGGTAAGTCATTCTTACTTCAGTGTATTTTTGGCCGCCAAAGGTTCTCCGAGCTTAATCAACTCTGGCGATCCGCAAATGCCTTCACGGATCTACCGAGAAGCACGTCCAACGCCGGCCGTCACTTCGGCGCCCAGGAGGGTCAGGCCACGGAAAGGGCGTTCTGGCGTCAGTTCCAGGCGCCATCGCATCCACCAGTGCTCAATGACCAGATGAAGCAGTTGATGGAGCTCTATCGCATGGCGAGGCCAGCGATGGAGGACCTCTATGTCCGACTGTGGCCAACGGAGCCACTGCTGACCAGCTTCTTCGGCCTGGTGGCTCGTCTTCAAGACACCGGCCCCCAAGTCCTGCACTGGAAGCGGTCCGCGTGCTTGGAGGGTGTCCAGCGGGCGTATGACTACATGAAGACGCACTATCCTCGCATCGATGCGATGGCCGTGGCTTAGGGACCGCCCGCCGGGAAGGACAGGATGCCGGAGTGGTTTATGGACGAGGTGATGGAGGGTGCTCGTATCACTCTGCATCGTTGCAACAAAGAAACCATGTATTTTTAGTTTATACTTTGGAATGCCAAAGTTTGAATGCTATAACAAGGACAAGCTTTTGATTTAAGTTAAATGAGTTCGGCTTTATATTCTTATATGTATTTGTATATTTTGACTCCCATGTGACCGTTTTTATTGAAAGTGACCAGTCATCGGTTTCCGCCCTCTTGTACAGGATACAAGGGGTGTTTCTAAAACAGCTTCAACCCTTAGCCGACGTCTCAGTTCCCGGAGGCGGTTTGTGCATATAGAAACTAGGCAATCGGACTATATTTGTTTTATAACTTTCACTTAGTCATAGGATCTTGACCATGGGAGCTAGTGACTAGCCCCTAGTTTTTGAAGTGTGCAGCTCTAGCCGAGGTTTAAACCATTAGCCACTTCGGCTCATTTTAAGAAGAGCCCCTCGTTTGACATTGATGATCTCCATCGATCCATAGTTTAACACAGTCATCGGTTTGCCGACCAGTTTACGCTTACCAAGACAGTCCGTTTTCAGCTTTATCCACTGAGGCGATTTACCATCCGAGATGGAAACGCAATCGTAGTGGTTCTCCCTCTCCACTCTTAGCCCAACGGAGCGGAAACATAAGAGGTAAGCACAGGAGCCGGGCAACCCAACTATTGACCAAAATCATGGTTCGAAACTGATTCATATAGTGCAAAGGCACGCTAACGTCAACAATTTGACATAAAATACTTAATGGGGGCTCACAATCATAAAAGATGGCCAAGATAGTGTATTTGCATGTGAATCTTCTCTTCCCTTATTAATTTTTTCATGAATTGCATCATTGACCAATGCTATGCTTGTTAACTTTCAATAAATTTTACCACTTATACTTTTCTTTATGTAATATCATTACTTTCCATAAGATTAGCATATGATCTTTTTCATTATTTTCATTGCTAGGATTGAAGCATAAAAGTAAAGAAGCAAAAACTCAAACTACTCTTTATTATATAACTCTCAACTCAGTTACATAGATTGATAGATCACGAAACTAGCACTCGAAAATAGATCATACTAAACTTTTATTCAACTAAATCACGAAATAACTACGGATCAAACTAAAAATAGGTAAATATAATAAAAGTGATGGTGATACCATACCGGGGCACCTCCCCCAAGCTTGGCACAAGCCAAGGGGAGTGCCCATACCCATGTACTCAAGTTTCCTTCTTCGGTGATGAAGGTGATGGTGAAGTGGTGGGCTTGTCCTCCGGCTTCCATGGCATAGGTTCCCCATCATAAAAAGATGAACGAGTCTCCGGAGTCCTGAAACTTGCAGCTAAACTCATACCTTTGAATCTTGCCTCATACTCAAAATTTTGGTTTTGAAGATCATAGATTTGGCCTTGGAGATAGTCAATTCGTTCATTGAGCTTGAAGATGATGTCCCCCATAAATTGGCCATCCACCTTGTGATCGCGGGTGAATTCTGTGATCATGGAGTGGTTGGCGCTGAGTCCACGTTCTACCATCCCTTGGCACTTGAAGATCTCCTGCTCCACCGCTTCGAGCCTGGCCTCCACGCTCCCAGTCTTCTTGGGCCCTTGAACATCCCGGATGTGAAGCACCCCCTCACGCATCTCGATGGCTTGAGGGTGTTTCATCACCTTCGGTAGGTAGGGGTTGATGACCTTCTCGTAGAACTTGTCCTTGGAAGAGGTTGGTGGAGCCATAGCGATGTAGATCTGTCAGAAAAATAGCACGAAACAAGAACAGAGGAGATTTCTACGATACGGTGGTCAAAACGTCCAGGAGTATAGATAAACAATTTTTATCTTGCAAAACAAGCATTCCAGGAGAAAACGGAGTCGGGAAGGCTCACGAGGGGCCCACGAGCCACCAGGGCGCGCCTAGGGGGGTGGCGCGCCCTGGTGCCTCGTGTGCACCTCGTGGGTCCCCTCGGCTGTTTCTTATTTTTGTATTTTTTCTAATATTCCAAAACTGACATAAAGTATTTTTATGGAATTTTTGGAGTCGGTTTACTTACCGTATCACGTACCTCTTCCTTTTCAGGGTTCTGGAGTGTTCTGGAAGGTCTCTCTTATGTATTCCTCCGGTGTCATTGTTTCAATAATATTAGTTTCAACATTAATGGGAGTACCTGAAATATAGTGCTTAGTTCTTTGCCCATTCACCACTCTCGGATTAGTGCCTTCGGAGTTGTTTATTTTGATGGCTCCGGAGCGATAAACTTCTTCAATGATATACGGCCGTTCCCATTTAGAGAGAAGTTTTCCTACAAAGAATCTCAAACAAGAATTGTACAATAGAACTTGCTCACCCACTTTAAATTCCCGTTTTTGAATTCTTTTATCATGCCATCTTTTAACTTTTTCCTTAAACAATTTGGCATTTTCATAAGCTTGGGTTCTCCATTCATCTAGCGAGCTAATATCAAATAACCTCTTTTCACCGGCAAGTTTAAAATCATAATTGAGTTCTTTAATTGCCCAATATGCTTTATGTTCTAACTCAAGAGGTAAATGGCATGCCTACTACAGGTCTGTTTTTATCTTTAGGATCTGGTTTAGCGATTCTAGCTGCTTCATCACAGAAGTAAATAACATGCCCATCTATATTATCGACCAAGAGATCTTTAACCATAGCAACATTAGGTTCAACTTTAATTTGTTCAGAGGGTCTAGGTGCTCTAATATTACTTTTGTTAACCACAGTTGAAACTTTAGCATGTTCTTTAATCCTAACAGGAAAAGGTGGTTTCTCAATATAAGCAGTAGGCACAACTGGATCAACATGGTAACAATTGTTTCTTTTTTAACACTAACGGGTTCCTCAATCTTTTCTTTAACAGGGGGATGATATTTAAACCACTTCTCCTTAGGGAGATCAACATGAGTAGCAAATGATTCACAAAAGGAAGCTACTATCTCAGAGTAAAGTCCATATTTAGTGTTAAACTTATGAAAAGCATCGATATCCATAAAAGATTTAACACAATCAAACTCTAGTATTGTACCTGACTCATTACCATTGTCGAGTTCCCAATCTTCAGAGTTGCATTTAATTCTTTCCAGAAGATCCCATCTGAATTCAATAGTTTTCTTCATAAAGGAGCCAGTCGAAGAAGAATCGAGCATGGTTTGATCATCATGAGAAAGTCGAGCATAAAAATTCTGTAAGATAATTTCTCTTGAGAGCTCATGATTGGGGCATGTGTACATCATGTACTTAAGCCTCCCCCAAGCTTGAGCGATGCTTTCTCCTTCACGAGGCCAAAAATTATATATATAATTCCGATCACGATGAACCAAATGCATAGGATAAAATTTCTGGTGGAATTCCAGTTTCAATCGGTTCCAGTCCCATGTATCAGTATCATCACATAGCCTATACCATGTCAATGCCTTTCCCTCCAAAGATAAAGGGAATACTTTCTTCTTAACTCCATCTCCAGATAAACCTGCAAGCTTAAACAATCTACAAATTTCATCCACATAGATCAAGTGCATATCAGGATGTTTGTTTCGCGTTCATCATGTTTGTTTGATTCGCGTTCGCTACTTTGATAATTTGATATGTGGGTGGACCAGTGCTTGGGTGCTGTTCTTACTTGAACAAGCCTCCCACTTATGATTAACCCCTCTCACAAGCATCCGCAACTACGAAAGAAGAATTAAGATAAATCTAACCATAGCATTAAACATATGGATCCAAATCAGCCCCTTACGGAATAGCGCATAAACTAGGGTTTAAGCTTCTGTCACTCTAGCAACCCATCATCTAATTACTACTCCACAATGCATTCCCTTAGGCCCAAAGATGGTGAAGTGTCATGTAGTCGACGTTCACATGACATCACTAAGAGAATCAACAACATACATATCATCAAAATATCGAACGAATACCAAATTCACATGATTACTTATGACAAGCCTCCTCCCATGTCCTCAAGAACAAAAGTAACTACTCACAAATCATATTCATGTCCAAGATCAGAGGGGTATTGAATAGCATATTGGATCTAAACATATAATCTTCCACCAAATAAACCAACTAGCATCAACTACAAGATGTAATCAACACTACTTGCAACCCACAGGTACCAATCTGAGGTTTTGAGACAAAGATTGAATACAAGAGATGAACTAGGGTTTGAGATGAGATGGTGCTGTTGAAGATGTCGATCAAGATTGGTCTTCCCATGATGAGAGGATCGTTGGTGATGTCGATGGCATCGATTTCCCCCCTCCCGGAGGGAAGTATCCCCGGCGGAATCGCTCCTCCGGAGAGCAAAAGTGCTCGGCGGCGCTCCATCCCAAAAGTCTTCCCCTTATTTTTTCTAGGGCAAATGGGCTTATATACCATAAAATGGGCACCAGAGGCTGGCCAGGGGCCCCACGAGCCACCAGGGCGCGCCTGGGGGGGGGGGGGGGTGGCGCGCCCTGGTGCCTCGTGGGCACTTGGGTGGCCCCCTCTGGTACTTCTTTCTTCCAATATTTTTTATTTATTCTAAAATAAATCTCCGTGAAATTTCAGCTCATTTGGAGATGTGCAGAATAGGTATCTCTGACATAGCTTTTTCAGGTCCAGAATTCCAGCTGCCGGCAATCTCCCTCCTTATGTAAATCTTGCATATTAAGAGAGAAAAGGCATTAGAATTGCTCCACAAAGTGTTATATTGATTAAAAACACTATAAATAATAGTAGTAAAACATGATGCAAAATGGATGTATCATGCAACATCCGAGACGCCGAATAAACAGTTCAGACTTTGAATTTAAGTGCGAGATTTTAAATCCGAGCTCCCGGTCGATAGCCGAGTTCAACAAGGGTCTGTATCGCGAGAGCTATCTTTGGCTCAGAGGCAAGAGAGAGACGAAGGAAACATGGATATGTGTGTAGTGACTGCAAAAGGTCTGGTTTTCCTTTATTTCATATGGTCAAGCCGTACATGCCGAGCTTATCGAAGAAGCTTTGAGAGATACATTAAGGAAAAATATAAAAGGGGGGATTTCAAACAGGGCGGCTATTTTCGGGTTTAAAGCCCTAGTCCTTCCCTGCCGCACGTCTGCGCCTCCGTGCTGTTTACCAGCTTGTCCTCGTCGACGGCGAGGTTCTTGTGTGCGGCCTGCTCATCCGCCTCGCTATGTTATGCATTCGAGGAGCAGGCCCTTTGAAGAGGTTGTAGCTGCCGCACAATGGTTTAAACCATGTAGCCATGCTACTCCTGTTGGGCCTTTATCAGTGCCCTGTAGGTGCGCAAGTCTTTGGGTGGGCATCGCCTGGTTGAGCCGAACGGCGCGCCTTGTACTTTATGCTCCTCGGTCTCCCATGGAATTTTGACTGCGAAATTATGCACTCTGGGCACATAATCCTCAACTAGAGGAAGAGAGACGAGGAGCGCATGTCCCTATTTAGGGTGAGTGTTTGGCTGTCCGAGGTCAGTAGGTTCCACCTGATTGCGCTTTGAAGAGCCAGGTGTACCCTTCCCGGATAGAGTATGAGCTGCCTCCTCGGATGCCTAGACCTCGGCTGTGAAAGCCGCGGTCTGCTCCTCCGTTCGGAGGGAGCGCTCGCTCTTACCATTGACTGTAATAACACCGTTTGGCCCCGGCATCTTGAGCTTTAAGTATGCGTAGAGCGGGACCGCGTTGAAGCGAGTGAATGCGGTTCGTCCAAGTAGTGCGTGGTAGCCGCTGCGGAAGGGGACAATGTCGAAGATCAAGTCTTCACTTTGGAAGTTTTCGGGAGATCCGAAGACTACCTCCAATGTGATTGCTCCCATGCAGCGTGCTTCGACACTGGGTATGAAACCCTTGAAAGTGGTAGAACTAGGCTTAATTCTTGATGGATCGACGCCCATTTTCCTGATCGTATCGGCATAGATCAGGTTGAGGCTGCTGCCTCCGTCCATAAGGACGCGTGTCAACTGGAACCCATCAATTATGGGGTCTAATACCAAAGCCGCGACCCTCCATGACAGATACTGGTCGGGTGGTCGTGTTTGTCGAAAGTGATCGGGTAAGCCAACCATGGATTGTACTTCGCGGCCACGGGCTCTAGAGCATAGCATCCCGAAGTGCTCGTTTCCTCTCTCTTCGAGGAATGTGAGTGACATAGATCATGTTCACATCCTTCACCTCAGGAGGGAACTGTTTCTGGCCTCCATTGTTGGGCCGTCGAGGTTCGTCCTCGTCCTCGCTGTGGGACTGGCTTTTGCTTTGCCCCTCTACCGTAACTTTTCCGGCCTGCTTAAAAACCCAGCAGTTCTGGTTGGTGTGATTGGCAGGTTTGTCCGAGGTCCCATGAATTTGGCAAGGCCTGTCGAGGATTTTATAAAGCTGGCTGGGGCCATCCTTATTCCTTTTAAAGGGTTTCTTTTTCTGTCCGACCTTGGGGCCGCTGAACCCTGCATTGACTGCAACATCCTCGGTATCGCTGATGCCGTTCTTGTGCATGCGCTTATTCTTATTGCGCCTAGGTTTGCCGTTGCCGTCGCGGGCTTTCGAGGTGCCGGCCTCGCGGTTGTGAGAGCTGCGAGCCAGCCAACTGTCCTCTCCCACGCAAAAGCGGGTCATGAGGGAAGTAAGGGCCACCATGGTCCTCGGCTTGTCTTGCCCGAGCTGTCGTGCAAGCCACTCGTCCCGGATACTATGCCAAAAGGTGGCGAGTGCCTCTGCATCAGGGCAGTCGACTATCTGGTTCTTTTTAGTCAGGAACCGATTCCAAAATTTCCGGGCCGACTCGTCGGGCTATTGAATAACGTGGCTCAGGACGTCGGCGTCAGGGGTCGAACATAAGTGCCCTGGAAGTTTGCCCTAAAGGCGTCCTCGAGAGCCTCCCAGCTCCCTATGGAATGAGGAGGCAGGCTGGTAAGCCAGTGCCTCGCCGGTCCTTTAAGTTTGAGTGGCAGATATTTGATGGTGTGGAGATCGTCTCCGTTATCCATGTGGATGTGGAGGAGGAAATCTTCGATCAACACGGCTGGATCAGTCATCCCGTTGTACTGTTCAATGTTTATGGGTTTAAACCCATCTGGGAACTGATGCTCCATCACCTCGTTTGTAAAACAGATCGGATGTGCGGGCCCTCGAAATCGAGCTGTATTGTGCCGGATGTCAGGAGACAATCGCGCGTGAGTTTGTTGTCGAGCCCTGCCGTGCCTGTCTAACCTGGCCTCGTAGCCATCGAGTCCGGCTGGCGCGTGTCCTCTTGACCCGTAAATGGATTGTCATGCCCAATATGCGGTCCTATCCTCAAGGAACTCGAAGGTCCCACTAAGGATAGAAGCTCATATCGGAGATGCTTCGCAAGGTGGATATCGTTACATCATACCATGTACTGAATAGATGAGAATACCAGATAAAGGCTTACACTCGCCACAAGCTACAACATGAATACATAAATACATCAATACATAGCAATCATCATACAGAAGAGCAGGATCCGACTACGGATGAAATCAAACGAAAAAGAAGAATGACATCCACCCTGCTAGTCCCAGGCTGCCAACCAGGAACCCATCCTATGATCGACGAAGAAGAAGAAGCAGAAGAAGAACTCCAAATAGAACAAGCATTACTCTCACGTCAAAGCATCGCTTGTCACATCCCTAGTTCTGGTATGCACTAGGCTGGCTAATCATGTTTGCATCATGTCTAAATTTCAAATGAACTTGAAATGGGGGATGATCAAACCCTAGCATCAAATGGAATTCAAATTGGTTCAACTAAAATAAATTTCAATGAACCCAAAATGGTCTTCAAAAATGTTCATGATTTTTGGAAAATGCTGGAAACAGCAACCAGAGGTGATGCACATTTTTCCTAGACATCTTGGATTTTATTTCAACACATATTGTATTTGATTTGGGGCTTCTAAAATGATATAAATATTTTGACAGCTCCAAATATTCTGGAAATTATTGAGGGCCACTGTAATAATTCAGAGAGTGTCCACGAATATTTTTAGAATTATATAAAATGATTTGGTTTGAAAACCAAATTAAAAATTCTACAGAAAATAGAAAACAGAAAAAAGGGGAAAGGACTCACCTGGCCCAACTTACCTGGCAGCCCAACTGGCGGCCCAGCACTGCTGGCCCAGCACCAGTCATCGTCCTCCTCATGCCAGAAGGACAGGAGGGCGTGTGCCCGCGGTGCGCACGCTAACGCTCGGCCACCTCCAGGCTGCCTGCCTGCTCCTTCGACGCCCTGGTCTTTTTGGACGACGCCACGCACTCCCCGGACCCTACCCCTCTCTCTCTCCCGTGCCTCTCCTCTCCTCTGGCCTCCTCTCCACCTCGTGCCGCCGGGCACCACCGCAGCCACTGCCTCCCCCTCGACCTCTCGAGCTGTCCACGAGCTTCGCTGCTTCGTCCTCGACCACCTCACCGAGCCATAGGACGCCGGAAGCCCCCAAACGTCGTCCCCGACCTCGTCTCCAAGCTACGGCCACCGAGATCGCTACCTCTGTTCTGCCCTCACCGGACCTCCCCCGAGCTCGCTGACGACGCCATCGGATCCGCTGTGAGCCACCACGTCGATTCCCCCATCTTCCCTGCTCTCCCGTGCCCTCTAGCTCCACTACCCGCATGAGCCGAAGCTCGGCTCCGCCATTGCCGCAGCACGCGTGCTCGCCGCCGTCGCCGCTACACACCATCCCAGGCATCCCCGCGACCACCAATGGATGCGCCGCGCTGCGGGCGTTCCAACGCACCCAGCCGTGCAAGCTACTGTGGCCAGAAACATCCGGTCGGGGAGCGCCGCCATGTCGGGTCATCGCTGGCGAAACCCTGCCGACATGGCATGGTCATTAGGGGCTAACCCCACTAATTAGCCACCAAATAGCCACTGACAGCGGGCCCTACCACGGGTCAAACCCAGTCAGCGCTGGATTTGACCGGGATTTATTCAGTGAGTCACTGACCAGCGGGACCCACTGGTCAGGGTTGACTCTGGGCGACCCAGTTGACCACTGACGTCACATTGACGCCAGGCTGATGCAGTAAATCCTTTTCTGGATTTATTTTATTTCAAAACAGAAAGGAAATTCCAGAAAATGTTATAAACTTGAGAAATTCACAGAAATTCAACCATAGCTCGGATTGAAATAATTTATATATGAAAAATTATCAGAAAAATTCAATCTATCCATCTGTACCATTTTCATGCATGAGAAACCAACTTATACCTATTGTATAAGTGAAAACACATAAAGGGCATTTTAAATGCTTCACTTAGAGTTTGAATTTGAATCTTTGATCCAAATGGACTTCAACTAACATGGTAGCATCTTGCATTAGCTCAAACACTAGCATATTTCCATGTCATAATCATGCATCATATTGTTGCATTTGATGTGTATTGATTGCCTCTCCGGTACTGTCCTTCTAGATAGGTTCTGCTCCTACGAGTGGCACCGAGTACCTATCTGAGGAACAGTGCTCCACTATTGATCTTCCAGGCAAGCAAACCCCCTTGTTCATTCCAATACAATCCCACTCTCTCGCTCCTACTCTCTTTTATTGCATTAGGACAACAATGATTCAACTGTTACTTGTTGCGGTTGCTGAACCCATTCCTCTGCATGACCTGTCATTGTCACAGTAAATAGCTAAACCTTCCTAGCATGATTAGGAGTAGCTTGAGCCATGGTGTGCTTTGTCCATGCCATGCCTGCTATTGCTTAGAGTTGTGTCAGGTCTGATTCATCGAGAAATGAATTGGAATGGTGATCATGTTTCTGATGTTGAGAGCTAAGTGTGTGAACACGATTTGGTAAAGGTAGCGATGAGAGGCCATGTAGGAGTACATGGAGGGTTGTCTCATCGAGACCGTTCTTAGGAACTGAGTTCTTTGTATGTTATCCAAGAACAGCTACTACCATACATTGGGATACTTAATTGACCCTCTCGACTTACTAATCGCCTTGATCTCTGTCCAGGAGTTGCAACTAGTTTCTGGCGTTTGTAGGTCGTGCTATAGGTCTACCAAGTGGCTCCCGGCAGGGTGGGCTTGGGACAGACTAGGCACAGTGGCCCAGTGTACCGAGTGGCACCCGGATGGTGGGCTCGGGAACCCTGCACACATCATTTGGGGCCGTGATAGAAACTTCGGCCGGACTTCCTTTGCGGGTGCAATCTCAAATAGGCGATAAACCTGGACTAGAGTCTTGCGTGGTTAGTCAGGTTGTGGCCGACACCCTCGCCAGGCTTCCGCTTGAAGGTTGCCGAGATACATGACGTGTACATGGTGGTAAGTGGTGAGAGCATGTGTGAAGAAGTACACCCCTACAGGGTAATGATCTATTCGAATAGCCACGTCCTCAGATATGGACTACTTGGAGACTTATATGGTTCATAGACAACTTGACGTGGATACTCTAAAATGCGCAAGATAAGCGTGAGTGCTATGGATGGCCTTCTCGTAGGGAGATGGGAGAGGATCCATAGTAGTGTATTGTTGTGGTGACTAGTGGACTCGTGTGCGCTTTCTCACCTCAAAGAAATTACTAGTAGTCGTAGTACAAGATAGCCACTGAGTCAAAGCTGGCTTGCTGCAGTTATACCCCACAACACCCTTCTTGATACTGATGCATATGTAGCTTGTTCTGATGTAAGTCTTGCTGAGTACCTTTGTACTCACGGTTGCTTAATTTATGTTTTGCAGAGGAGACTTCGGTCTCATTAGTAGTTACACGTGGAGTTTGACGTTAATCGAGTAGCTTGTTTCCTAGCTACGATCTTGTACCCTTGGGAGGGTCTTGTAGATAGTCAGGCTTCTTAGCCTCTTTTTTCTCTGTAGTTGTCTGTACTCAGACATGTTTATGCTTCCGTTGCTTGTATGACTTTGAGTGATGGGTCATGAGACCCATGTTTGTAATATCATGTTATGTATGGCTCCTCTGAGCCTCTTAAATAAATACTTTGAGTCATAGAGTTATGTTGTGATGCCATGTTGTATCTACACATATCGTGCATATTGTGTGTATGTTTGAAATGCATTGGTATGTGTGGGATTCAACACCTATCTGCCTTGGTAGCCTTTCCTACGGGGAAATGCCTCCTAGTGCTTCCACTGAGCCCTGGTAGCTCGCTACTGCACTGGAACACATGGATTGACCGGCATGTATCCTTCTTTGCTCCTGTGTCTGTCCCTACGGGGAAATGTCACGCGGTGTTTTACTAGAGTCCTTGTAGCTTGCTACGACTCGGTTGCACACGCTGATGACCGACACGTGCATTGCTGGGTTACGTATGCCTGTCCCTGTACGTTTATGCCACCTTGGTTTATGACTAGTCATGTCGACCTAGGTTCTCTGTCATATGGATGCTAGCGACACAATCATATACGTGAGCCAAAAGACGCAAACGGTCCCGGCCAAGGTAAAGGCGGTAGCCGTGGGTTATCGTGCGTGAGGCCGCAAAGTGATATGTTGCATGCTAGATCGGTATGACTTAGGATCGGGGACCCGGCATCGCTTTACCTGTACCTGCACCTATTGTTGCAGTAAACTGTGAGCCACGAGGACTCAGCAATCCCATTACCATGGGTATCAAGACTAGCAAAGCTTAATGGGTATGGAATGGATAAGCGGTGAGGTTGCAGCAAGCACTAAGCATTTATATGTGGCTAACTTACGAGTACAAGAATAAGAAGAGTAAACTATGCATAATCGGGTGCAAACTAGTAATGATCAAGAAGTGATCCTGAACACCAACTAACGAGTCAAACATAACCCCATCGTGTTCTCTTCCCGAACTCCCTCGAAAAGAGACGATCACGGTTACGCACGCGGTTGGTGTATTTTAATTGAATTTAGTGTCAAGTTCTCTACAACCGAAGGTTATAAATTTCCAAGTTGCCACATAACCGCGGGCACGGCTTTTCGAAAGATTTAACCCTGCAGGAGTGTCCCAACTTAGTCCATCACAAAGTATCACAAGCCGTGGTGGAAAGGCCTCAACCTCAAGATAGTCTGATCAACCTCGAGATAGCCCGAAATATCCTCGGAATCCCGGTGCACAAGACATTTCGACAATGGTAAAACAAAACCAGCAAGACCTCCCGGCGTGCCGACACCCCGGTAGGAGCCGCGCGTATCTCGTTCTCAGGCCACGACCGGATGGGAAAGCCTACGAGTAAAACCAATCCTCGAGTTGCCCCGTGGCGGCCCTGCAGTCTGCCCGTTTCGGACCAACACTCGAGTGGAGCACTGGCCCGGGGTTGTTGATTAATTATCCTCGGGATCCGAAAAGTCCCTATGCAAGTTTTAGTTGTTATCAGGCAAATGGTAAAACCAATGTTGGGCCTTGCTGGAAGACTTTTATTCAAAGTGAACTGTCAATGGGGCCCCATATACCCCGAACATGTTAGGAACGCTCATCAAGGAACATAACACCGGTATTACGGAAACTAGGGCGGCATGAGTGGAACAAAACACCAGCCAAAAGACTGAGCCTTCCAGACACAACCAAGTATATAGATGCATTAATTAAATAAGAGATATTGTGATATCCCATGATATACATGTCCCAACATGGAACAACCTGCAACTGCACCTACAACTAGCAACGCTATAAAAAGGCTGAGCAAGGCGGTAACATAGCCAAACAACGGTTTGATGGGATGGTGGAAGGTTAGAGGCTGTATCATGGCAATTTGGGAGGCTGACAAACAAGTGGTAGGAAGCGTGACATAGCGATAGCATCGAGACAACTAGCAAGCAAAGATAGTAGTGATATCCAAGGTAATGGTCATCTTGCCTGGAATCCCGCTAGGAAGAAGACCGAATCCATGAAGTAGTCAAACAAGCATAGGCGACCGAATCCTCACACTCGCAACGTAACCGGGAACTATCGAGAAGAAGCACAACCGGAAAGAAGCAAACAACATGGTAAATAAGCAAGCATAAAAATGGCATGATGCACAATCAAGTATGATGCATGTCCATTTAAATATGCATGGCATGGCAAAGTGCAACAATCAACTACTACACATTAAGTGAAGCTCAATATTCAACGGGTTGCATATTGACGAAACTCCACATTCACACTATTTAGTTCACTCCTGTTTATGTACACGACAAAATTAAATGTTGGTTAACATGGCAAGTGTTGAAGCATGATTAAACCACCTATCTAGGCATTTTAAATGAGGCCGGAAACAACACATGACAAATCCGGAAAATCCCCATATGCAAATTTCGAATTTGGTACTGTTCTGCCCTAAACACAATTTTAATGTTCTTAAATAGAAAAATACATGCACCATGTTAATCGACACATTTTTCCACCCCATTTACATATAAAGTTTATTTAATTCAAAGTTACAGTTATTTAGTTATGAAATAAAGCATTTTAGCATGTCATTTATGCAAATTAATGCAAACATTAATTTTAAACATTTTTAACATGGATGAAAATTAGATATTGTGAAACTACATGAAAATCTACCCAAGTTACATATATGACATGTTTTATTTGGATGTATGAATATTTAGTTATTAACATATTAAAACAGTGGCATTACTGTAATTATGCATGCACTGGAAAAATAGAGAAAATCGCAGAGACTAAAAAAAACGCAGTGGGCCAAATCCACAACACAGATGTGGCCCAACGAGGATAGTGTGAGTGTGCAGAAGAAAAGGAAAAAAAGGGCAAAATTCTTGGGAGCTCCTGTTCAGCGCTAACAGCGCCGCGGAACGCAACCGGCGCCCACTACAACGCCTAAGTGGGCCGGCCCATTATTACTTCTTTTTCTCTCCCTTTTAAATCTCCAAAAAATGTGTGTACTCCAAGATTCGAACCGCGATGGCCAGGTTTAAACAACGATCGCACTGACCAAGTACTCCATCACTCCTGACGTGCGACTTTCCTTTTTCTATTCTTAAAATGCAACCCGTACAAAACAGAGTTGTTTTCCTGTTTTTTCTTTTCCTATTTTCTTTTTTTATTTGCGACGGTTCACCGGTTCGACCGTTGACTTTTGAATAAATAGAAAAAAATGAAAAAAATCATAAAATTCGAAAAACCTCATGAATTCAAAAATGTTCATGGATTTTTGAAAATTGGAACACAAACTTCAAAAAAAGTTCACAAATTTGAAAAAAGTTCATCGATTTTGAAAAAAGTTCATCAAATTTGAAAAAAAAGTTCACAAATCTAAAGAAAGTTCGTCGATTTGAAAAAAAGTTTATCAATTTTGAAAAATTGTTCATCGATTTTAAAAAGTACATTGATTTTGGGGAAAATAGTTCATAAATATTGAAAACAAACTTGAAAAAAATTCATCGAATTTGAAAAATGTTTATCAAATTTGTAAAAAAAAGTTCATCAAATATGAAAATAGTTCATCGAATTTGACAAAATTTAATCAATTTGAAAAAGTTCATTGACTTTCAAAAAGTTCATCGAATTTGAAAAAAAGTTCATCGATTTTGAAAAAAAGGTTCACGAATTTGAGTAAAAGTTCATGGATTTGGGAAAAAAAAGATTCATCGGTTTTGACAAAAAGTTCATGAATTTGAAAGGAATCTGTGTATTTAAGAAAAACTAAAAAAGAAGGAAGAAAAGAAAATAAAAAAGAAAAACCGAATAAAAACGTCTGGAAAAAAACCACGAACTGAAGAAACAAATAAAAGAAATAAAAAAGTATGTATATCACAACGGTTGGGATAGCCTAGTGATTTGCGTGCTTAGCTTCGAACGCAGACGTTACCGGATCGAATCCTGTGACCTGCACCCTTTTTGGGAGTTTGACGAAAAGCAATACAATGCTATATGGGCGGCGGGGCAGTGGATTTTGCTGTAGATGCAGCGGCGGAACGCGCGTTTGTAGTGACGCGTGAGGCGAGGTGGTGCAGGGGTGCTCGAGCTCGAGCTCTTGCTCACTCGGGCCATGGAAGCACGATGAGGCAGGGGAGAAGGGATCGCGGCGAGGGGAAGAACAGACAATCGACAGGGGCGCGGGAAGCGTGCGCTGGGCGCGGGGGAGTGCGTGCGGGCATGCGCTGCTGCAGTCGCTCGAGTGCGTGCTCGCGACCATGATGGTCGTGGACGTGGCCACTCACGGCTTCGCACAGGACGGCGACTAGGTGGACAAAACAGAATGGGGAAGATATGGGGAGGAGCTCGAGTGGCTCGACGAGGCGGCCGGGAGAGGAAGGAGAGGGCGACGACTAGCTGCTGATTCGGGTGGAGGCGTTCGGGTCCGTGAAGAAGAGGAAGCAGAGAGGACGACATCATGGAGGGAGTCGATCGCGTCGGTGTTGGCACCTTCTAGCTCCAGGCCTTGATTGAAGGGAAGAAGACATAGGCGAGCCGACCAGGAGCGAAGGCAACGACGGTGGAGGACTACGGTCGCAGCGGAGCCATGGCAGGGCTCTGGGAGCTCTCTAGTGGAAGGGGCGACGGCTAAGGTGGTGTGGCTCCTTACCTTGGCGGTAGCAAGGGTAGGAGAGGGGTGGAATGGGTTGAGGAACCCTAGGGGTAGGCCTAGGACCTCTTTATAGGGCGAAGGGAAGCTCCTCCGGCCGTCAAATCAATGAGGAGGGCGACGTGGCTGCACTGGATGCACGCCGTACAGCAGGAGGATGAGGCTCCTGTAGAGATGGGCTGGCTGTGCGCTGCAGCTGCAGCTGAAGAGGTGAGATAGGTGGGCTGCGCTTGGCTTCTCTCTTCTCCCTAATTCTTTTCCTTTTTCCATTTTCTTCAGACAAAAATTTGGAAGAAAAGAAAGAAACGGTAAATAGGGAATTTGACAGAGATGAAAATATCTCTGGAGTCCTGGAAATATGCACAATTTGAATAAAGTGCTCTGGCAATTTTTAGAGACTCTAAATTTAGCCAAGTATGAAAATAATTCAAACTTGAATAAATTGAAAGCCCAACCAGAACATGTCCAAATGAGCTGAAAATTGGAGGAGAGGGTCTTGGCATGGTTTAGGGATTTTAGGAATATAGTGTACTTTTTTTTGGACCAGGAAAAATGTCACTTGAATTTATTGAATAAAAAGGAAAGGTTGGAAAACTGGTGATGGGGTTTTGAACTTGAAGATGGTTGTTGGATGGGATGAGCAAAATGCAATAGTGGTAGATGGAGAGAAGGAGAGGGAGTTCACACAAGATCACACAAAATTAAATAAGCCACCAACAAAGTAATGATGATTATGATGCATGATGCAAAACAAAATAAAACACACATAATAAAGCATGCAAGCACTAGCATAACACAAGATAATGGAGGTCTCGGTCTTGGGCTGTTACATGGATCTAGGAGGGGCTCGATTCACTTCTATCCGTCGACGTGCGTTGTCAGGCTCGGGGTAGTCAACAGGATCCTTGCCGTAACGGCGTGTTGTTGTTTGGGGGTTCCTGTATTCCCCTGTTGGCCTGTCACACCCCCTAGAAGGTCGGTCAGACTGCTTGGCATGACCACGCATCAAAAGCGCGTTGTTAGTTGCCTCGTCGTCGAATTCTGACAGCAGACGCCGGCGTGGGTAGGATTTGGACGCGGTCTCTCGCCGTTCTTCGAGATCTTGTTCTGCTGCGAGAACCTCCACCCACTTGTCATTGAGCTCATTCTGGTCAGCATGCTGTTGTTCTTGCCTCTTTTTCATACTCCTGGCGGTGGCCACCAGGCGCCGTCTGAATCGCTCTTGCTCATATGGGTCTTCGGGGACTATGTAGTCCTCGGGTCCGAGGCTCACATCCTCCTCGGATTCGGGTAAATAGTTGCTATCAACCCCATCATCGAGATCGTCAGGGTCCTCGTCTTCGGGTATTCCTGCAGGGCTATTCTGCCTCCCTGGGGAGGCTTGAATGTCCTCTCCCTGGTCACCGACACCATTAGTCGTGGCGCCGTTATCAGTAGCGCCTGTGGTGTGCCCGCTGGGGCCCCCGTCGGTGCCTTTCGGCCGTCGGCGTCGTCGTCTCGAGGGATTCTTAGGGGTATCGACCATATAGACATTGTAAGTAGACGTTGTGGTCCATCTGCCCATATGAGCTGAGGGCGTGGCCGCTTCGAGTGTGACACCAACATCTTCATCCATGTTGGTGGCCTCTTCGAAGGTGTAGTCTAGCACGTCGATTAAGTCATCGATCATGGCGACTACGTGGGTGGTGGGTGGGACAAAAAATTTCTTGACATCGGCTTTAAGTCCGATCTTATAATAGACCGAGGTCTGGTCGTTCGAGATTGACAACCTCTAAATGCGATCCAACATCTCATTAAGGTGGGACAGATCCTCGGAGTCCATGGCTTGGTGATAGGCCGGGCTGATATGAAGTGTGATTCATGAGTCGCTTGATGCGGCCATGATGTGTTGGTCGGCCAAGGTTGATCCCTGGCCATCTACAGGGGAGATCGGATCCGAACTTGACGTTGGGTCCATGTTTGGGCTCAAATCGAGGTCTTGGCCCGATAAGAGGATACGGTCCACGCCTGAGTCAAGGCTCGGCGTGACGGCGATCGGTTTCGTGCTCGAGGCCGGACCTATTGCGGGATTCGATCTGTAGCTCAAATCAGAAGTTGGCTTCATGGCTATGCCTACGGTGGCCAAAGGGTTCTCGATCTGACCTGGCAGCCAGCCAGAGAGGACGAGCTCACCGCGAGAATCAGCGGTGTATTCCAAGCTCCCGAATGTGATGGCTTGGTCCGGGGTGAAATTTTCGATGCGGGCAAGATGGCCCGCCAAGTCGGCATGCAGAATGATGCTACCGAATGCAAAGAGCTAACCAAGGACGAAGATGTTACCACAGCCAGAGTTGCAGTTGATGGGCAGATGGGCCATTGATCTTTTTCTGATCACACAGCGGAACTCTCAATGAAAGCACCAATGTCGGTACTAAAACTGGCAGACCTCGGGGTAGGGGGTCCCGAACTGTGGATCTCGGATCTATGGGTAACAAGAGACAAAGGAGACATTATTTACCCAGGTTCGGGCCCTCTCAAAGAGGTAATACCCTATGTCCTACTTTGATTGTATTGATGATGATGTATCGAGTCCAGGCTTGATCTACCTCGAGATTGTAAGTTGTGTTCCAACCCTAAGGCTAGGTGGTTGTAATTATGACCACGGCCTCTACGGACTAAACCCCTCAGCTTATATAGACGCTAGGGGTATCTAGGGTTACACATGGTCGGTTGCCCATCTAGGGATACACATGCCTGCGGCCAATGCTATCCTTGGAGTACACGTCAAGTCTTCGGTAGAGTCCATCTTGATCATGCCGAAGTGCGAGGTTTCCGAACTCCTCCCTTGTAAGAACGGTGGGCCGTAGGCTCGGCCCATGTACTCTGGGCCAACTAGGCTGGTACCCCCTAGTCCAGGACACCGTCACCGCGCTTTCTGTAGCCTCCTCCAAGTACTTTCATTTGAGAGAAGTATGGTTTGAGCTAGGTTGATTAAAGTCGGATTGTCATAGAGTACCTCCTTCATACTCCAACCTTAATAACCGGTCAATCCAGGTGCCACGGAACCGAACCTCCTTGGTACAGCCACATTTTCCCGAATGGGAGGGCCCTATTTCATTTGTAGTTATGTCTCTTTCACATGTCTCCAAAGAGGGAAACTGACACGTGTAGACTTCCTTTGGCCGGGAAGTTATCGTATAGTCAAGAGAGCCTAGGTTGGTAGATGTGCACAAAAGTTGATAGTTCCCGGGGGAATAAGTTGTGCCACGAGGTGGCAAGGACCCATATCCTCTCTCCCAGGGCTAGCCTACAGGAGGTCGGAGATACGGTTAGAGGGCCATGCTATGAGTGAGATTTGTTGGACTAATAGTGCATGGTGTGGGTAAAGTGTACAACCTCTGCAGAGTGTGTGTGTTGAAACTATTCGAATAGCCGAGTCCCCGACAATGGGACACCATTCATGTTAAGTCACACAATTTGACCAAGCACCCAATTTCATTTACTTTAGTGTTGATAGTTATGATAGACAGGTAGTCTACTTTGCAAGCCGGGTGGTTAAGGATCATGCTGGAAGAAGGTCCAGCGAACGTTAAATGAGTAGAGTAAAGTTATGCAGTAGTTATGCTAGTTTTACTTATGCAAGTCTTTACAGCATTGTATTACTTGTTTACCTAGTTCTTGCTTGCTTGCTTTAGGTTTGTCTATGAGCTTGTGAGTACATTCAAAATACTCACATGTCTTATGATGCCAGACGCAGGAGAATCTCCGTAGAAGGGCGTCGAGAGCGAGAGCTAGATTGTGTCCCAGTAGCGTTCCTTTGGATTTGAGCCCCACCAGTGTCTCGCCTTCCGCTGTGTCATATCCCCCCACCACTAGTGTTTCGTTATCCACTAGATCGTGGAACAATAACTGAGCACTACTGATCCTATTGTATTACCTTGACGAGCAAGAGTATTGTATCATAACTCTGTGTACCATTTGAGTACTCTATTAAATCGTGGTTATTCTATACCAAGCTATAGTCGTGTTCCAAAAGACAAAGATCTCTGGGCTGGAACACGAGGGCCTTCGGTTCTCTGAATCGGGGTGTCACAAGACTTGGTATCAAAGCTGCGCTGACTGTAGGACACGCTAGCAAGAAAGAACGCTAGAGTTGAGAGCCAGTAGAGAGACTAGTAATTAGTTGCATTTGATTGTGAGCAGCATCCTAGCTAGCCATTTGATACACTAACCCTGATCTTTCACCATGTTGACTGTAGATGGCCGTCATCCTCATTGGCTACACACCTGAACCCAACCTCTGCAACTTCCCGCACCTACTAATAGTGTTTGGCGCTGCTTCTATCCCAGCGGCGAAGCATCTTGGTACCTCATGTACCAGGCACCTGTAACGGACTTGGTCTATGAGTACCACACCAGTGTCCAGCTAGTGGTCAGCTTGACCAGGTGCAGCCACACGTACCAATTCCACGGCCCGCCTACTTCCACTCCGGAACTAGCAGTCCAAGCCACCGCCCAAGCGGCCATTATCGGCCTCAATCAAGAGGAGCCATGATTGCAGGAGCATCCCACCTTTCGCTTCTACCCCACCCTAGCCCCGAATAGGCGAAGCATAATGTTTCTGCCTATTCGTAAGGAAGACAACGCCGCCACAGCACTCATGTCGCACTACATGATTGCCGAATATAGTCTACTCACCCGTCTCGTAAGAGACACCAACCTCAACCGAAGTGTTGGGGAACGTTGTAGGGAAAACAAAAGATTTTCCTACAAAACACCCAAGATCTATTCTATGAAGTTGCTAGCAACGAGAGGGGAGTGTGTCTACATACCCTTGTAGACCGAAAGTGTTAACGATCTAAAGATCATGGTTGGTGTAGTCATACTCCCTTCGCGATCCAATCTGATCTAGCGCCGAATGGACGGCACCTCCGAGATGTGCACACGTACGGCTCGGTGACGTCTCCGCCTTCTTGATCTAGCAAGGGAGGGTGGAGAGGTAGATGGGATCTAGGCCAGCATGATGGCGTGGTGGTGGTGGTGGCAGTGGAACACCGGCAGGGCTTCGCCAAGCGCGTACTCGAGACGAGATGGGAGAAGTTGGGAGAGACGGCAGCCAAGGGTGGAAGGGCGCTGCCCCCTATGCCTCCCCACCTTTATATAGGCGTGGAGGGGGCTGGTGGCTTGCCCTCCAAGCCCCTAGGGTCGTTGGCCAAGGGGGAGGAAGGAAATCCCTCCTTTCCTTCCACACCGACCGCTATCCCCCCTTTTTAGGGATCTTGATCTTATCCCTTCGGGATATGATCCTATTCCCTTTAGGGGGGATCTTGGTGCACCTAGACCACGCATCAATGAGGGTCCCCCATGCAGGTGGGCCCCACTCCGGAACCTTCTAGAACCTTCCCGGTACAACACCAAAAAATCCCGAACATTTTTCGGAACCCTGAATATGACTTCCCATATATAATCTTTACCTTCGGGCCATTTTGGAGCTCCTCGTGATGTCCTGTATCTCATACGGGACTCCAAACAATATTCGATCTCACCATTATGAATATCCAATTACAAACCCTAGCGTTACCGAACGTTAAGTATGTGACCCTACGGGTTCGAGAACATGCAGACATGATCAAGACAACTCTCCGATCAATAATCAATAGCGGGACCTGGATGACCATATTGACTCCCACATATTCAACGAATATCTTTATCGATTTGAACCACGATGTCAAGGATTTAGTTAATCCCATATACAATTCCCTTTGTCCGGCGATATGTTACTTGCCCGAGATTCGATCGTCGGTATCTCCACACCTAGTTCAATGTCGTTACCGGCAAGTCTCTTTACTCATTCTGTCATACAAAATCCACGTGACTAAACTCATTAGTCACATGCTTGCAAGCTATTCACGATGTTGTATTACCGAGAGGGCCCAGAGATATCACTCCGTCACATGGAGCGACAAATCCCAGTCTCGATCCATGCAACCCAACAAACACTTTCTGAGATACCTGTAGAGCACCTTTATGATCACCCAGTTACAAAGTGACGTTTGATTACACACAAAGTATTCTTCTAGTATCAGGGAGTGGCACGATCTCATGGTCTAAGGAACAGATACTTGACATGAAGAAAGTTGTAGCAAATAAACTAAGTGATACGATCTGATGCTAAGCTTACGGTTGGGTCTATCCATCACATCATTCTCCTAATGATGTGATCTCGTTATCAAATGACAACTCATGTCTATGGTTAGGAAACCTTAACCATCTTTGATCAACGAGCTAGTCTAGTAGAGTCTCACTAGGGATACGGTATTCGTTTATGTATCCACACATGTATTTAAGTTTCCGGCCAATACAATTATAGCATGGATAATAAACATTTATCATGAACAAGGAAATATAATAATAACATCTTTATTATTGCCTCTAGGGCATATTTCCAACACAAAGGGCCCTTGCGTCGGCCCTCAACACCAGTACCACCCCCACACCACCACCTACAACTAGGCCAAGAAACACCAAGACGAGGGCAAGAGCCACAACCCCCACTAGACCCCTCCCCAACACCACTCTCTCACCCCCACCTCCTGTTAACCCCGCACCAGAGTAGTAGTAGGAAGCTCACTGCATGTCATCATTGTAGAAATAGCTTGCTTGTAGGAGATCTTGTCTCAACCTGTGTAATAGCACTTGGCTGTGAAGTTTATTTAGTAATGCTATTTGGCTTTCTTTCGTGCTTGGTATTGTTTGGTTTCTCGGTGTTTCCCCCAACCGTACTAATGGATAACAACCCACCATTCACATCGGAACGGATTCAGGATGGGGAACCTCAACTGCCATGGGATTCCCTCAGAGTTCAGTGCGGATAGTCCGCTAGGAGGAGATCCAGGACTCTCTCTGTTTCCCTCGCAACTACAAGCAACCACCAACCAACTCCTAGAACTAATAGGAGGATCAAGTCACCCTGAGGTTGCAAGAGCACTGAATGAGACACAACCACCCGACCAGCCTGGTTACTACCAACCACAGCATGCCCAAAGGTCAGAATACCACCAAGGAAGGGCAGTCACTGATGACCCACAAGTATAGGGGATCAATATTAGTCCTTTCGATAAGTAAGAGTGTCGAACCCAACGAGGAGCAGAAGGAAATGATAAGCGGTTTTCAGCAAGGTATTCTCTGCGAGTGATGTAGATAGTAGTAAAAGATAGTTTGATAGCAAGATAAATCGTAACAAGTAACAAGTAGAAACAGTAACAAAGGTGCAGCAAGGTGGCCCAATCCTTTTTGTAGCAAAGGACAAGCCAAAAGTACTTCTTATAGTGAGCAAAGCATTCTTGAGGACACATGGGAATTCTTGTCTAGTCACGTTCACCATGTTTAGTTGATTCGCGTTCACTACTTTGATAATTTCATATGTGGGTGGACCGGTGCTAGGGTGCTTTTCGGATGCTGGGCTCCGGGGACCCTGGTTCGAACACTGGGGGCCTGCTCACTACCTCTTGACTAGACGGTGACCGTGGCGAGGCTACGGCGAGCGGAGCACGATGGCAGCGCGCGCACACACACACACAGAGCATAGCAGGGACACAAGGAGCTACCCAAGTTTGGGCCACCGTGCGGTGTAAAACCCTACTCCTGCTTGGTGGGATTGCTGTGAGTATAGTGCTTTCCAGTACAAGGTAGAAGAAGGTGGAAGGTGGTCGATCCCCTTCTAAGGTGGCAGCACTGCCCCTTTTATATTGGCGGGAAGGGTTGCCACACAACGGCAGTTCAAAGGGGGACAAGCGCTCAGGCTTATCCTAACAAAAGTGGTCTTCGCCTACAAAGAAACCATCCATGATGCGCTGGTAGGCTCGGCGATGACATCGGCCCTGGCGTGCTTCGTCGTCATGGTCTCCTTGCACCAAACAGGCAAGCTTTGGGACTTGCTTTGGGGGAGGGCAGCTGGCGCTGCCCCTTTATCACCAAAGAGGAAATCTTCCCTGGCCGTGCCTGCTGGTACGGCCCCTGTCGCCGTCGTTGTCCTGTGTGAGCGCATCACCCACGTGGTGGGCACATGACCGCACAACCAGCGCCAAGCAGCTCCTCACGTAGGTGGCCTTGGGAGGCCGCCTCGCGAGCCTGCCTGCCGCTGCTGGTGGTCTTCGGTGGGTCCGCCCCTCGAGGAGGGGGTCTTCGTGAGGCTGGTGCCTCGCGAGGCGTCTTGCTTCACGACGCCCATGGCTGGGCCGCCTCTTGGGCCTTTGCCAGGCGTTGCTTCCTGGGCCACAGGCAGACGGTCCGTGGTACCCTGGTTCCCACTGGGCCGATAGTAGCCCCCGGGCCCGCGACACGCATGCTTCCGCCCGTTGGGAATGAAATAGCGCGGGGCCTAAGTAGACTACTAGGCCGAGGCAGGGACGCGTGGTACACGATGGGATGTGGGAGGCCCCCACCTCCCCCATGATGCCTGGGTAACTGCCCACGCTGCCATAAAACTGACCCATGCGGGGCGCAGCGCCATCATTGCTTTCCTCTGCTCCCTTCGTCTCCCTCGCACACCACTCCTTGCGACCTCCTCCTCCTCTCTCTTCCAAAGCTTCCTTGCGCCCATGGCTCCTACCGGCAAGAAGGGCAAGGCAGCGGCGGCGGCCCCGGCCGCGGCCGCGGCCTCGGCTGCGGCGGCTTTGGAGCCGGCCCTGCTGCAATCCACCATCCTCAATGAGGAGGGACTGGATAAGGTACGCCCCATGACCGCCTGTGACCACAATGAGTGGAAAGCCACACGGATCTGGCCAGGCTCGCGCCCGGTGCGCGACCTGGAGGCGACGACCTCCCGCTTCTACCTGCACACCATCGTCGTTGGCCTGGTGCCTTCCTTCTCTGATTTCCTCTGCGCCATCCTCGTGCATTATCAGATCCACGCACTCCTTCTCCAACCCAACTCCATCCTCCTCCTCTCCATCTACGCCTACCTCTGTGAGGGTTTCCTGGGCGTGATGCCCTCGGTGGCCCTCTTCCGCCATTTCTACAGCCTGCGGCTGTCCGTGGCAAACCATCTCTCGGGGTGCGCCTCGTTCCACATCATCGAGGGGACGGCGGACGACATCATCCCCATGAAGATCATGAAGAAAGTGGAGGGCTTCAGGTCGCGTTGGGTCTACATGGACGCGCGCCTATTCAGCCCCCTGCTGATGCCGCCGACAACCCCCGCCATGAAGAGCTCCGGATGGGAGCATGCCAAGCTCAACGACGAGAGGTTGGTGCCACTTTGGGAGAGGATGAACGAGCTGAAGGCCGCGAAGCTCATGGGAGCGATGGTCGCCAAGGAGTTCTTGCGCTGGTCCATCACTGGCCCCGAGGACCCGATGAGGCAGAGCGCCGACAACCTTACAGGGCCGGTGGTGGATGAGGTCATGCAGATCCTGCTTGGCGACGACGGGGAGTACCCGCCCAGGGAGGCGCTCCCCCTGTACCGCTACAGCAGCAGGGCCAAGCTGGTCGAGGAGATGCCGCGGTTCGACCAGTGGGGGCTGATCCCTGAGGGCCACGAGGGGCCTCGCGACAACCCATTGGTGGTGGTGCCCAGCTCGGGAGGCCGCGACGATGCCGAGGCCTCGACAAGCGCCGTAGAGGAGAGCGATGGTTCGGCGGCCCCGTGAACCCGCCGCCAGCTGCTGGCCGAGCTCAGCGACGATGACAATGATGATGACCGATTCATGGTCATGCCCTCCCGGCCCCCGCACACGGGAGGTTAAGGAAGCACCAGCACGGAGGCCGAGGAGCCTCGCATGAAGGAGACCAGCAATGGTGGCAAGGCCGCCGAGCCCCTCGCAGAGAAGACCAGCACCGGCGGCGAGGCAGCTGAACCCCTCGTGGAGAAGACCGGCACCAACCCGGCGGAAGTGGACCCCGGCAGGTCCCATGCCAAGCCTTCCGGAGGGAGCGCAAGCGAGCCTCGCGGGAGTGGCAGCGGCAGCCGCCCGCCGCCATAGCTGAGGAAGAGGAGATGGGTCCCCAACGACGAGTGAGTCTTCTTGACTTGCTCTTTTTCTTTGAGTCTTGTTTTCTGTCTCCCGAGGTCCGGGGTTGAGCCCTTGCGTCACATAGGGAGCCCACGAAAAAGAAGAAGAAGAAAGCCCACAGCTCGAGGGGGGCCTCGGCGTCCACCGCAGGCGCCGAGGAGTAGGAGGAAGCCACTCACCACCCCGAGACTGAAACGGGGCGCATAGAGGTCGAGAAGGAGCACGCGGCTCCTCCCAAGCCGCTCGAGAACCTGCCTCCCACGGCTCAGGAGAATGAACCTCGGGAGGAGGCCTCCGGAGGAGGGGCCGTGCCAGTAGAAGCGCCTGGCGCGGGAGGCGACGCGGCGATGGAGGAGGCTGAAGAGCCAACTGCTCCACCAAGCTCCACCCCCACCAAGGAGACCGAGGCCGTTGAGGGAGCCACGGCGAGCCCCTGGCGGTCACCAGCACGTGAGGCTCCTGGCGTGGGCGCGACGAGCCTGTGGAGCACGTCGGCGCGGCAGGCCGTGGAGGAGACCACGGTGAGCCCACCACTCTTAACGGGGGACGCGGCTCCCATAGGGAGCGCGGACACAGAGGCCCGGAGGGGGTCTGGCGTCGGGCCCTCGGGGGCCACGACGGTGGAGGGTGGCGCAGAGCCACGCACTGGACGGGCCCTGCAGCTCGCGAGCAGTAGCGCCGTGCTCAAGCGCAGGGCCCTGCAGGGTGCCAGGGCAGCCCTTGATACGCTTGAGGCATACCTCCAGGCGGAGGAGGCGCGTCTCATCAAGGAGCCCCAGCGGCTCGCAGAGGGGTGGCGCCAGCTTGACATGGCCATCAAGCTGGGTCGCCGGCAGGACGAAGCCGTGTGGGAGCGGTGCAAGAAGGCTGCCCAGGATGCCAAGGAGATCTTCAAGAGCACCATCAGGGAGGCCGACAAGGCCGACAGGCACCACGAGGAGGCGGGGGCCCACGCGAAGGTGCTCCGGGAGTAGGCCGCCGCCCGGGTGCAGGGGCTTCAGAAGCGGGAGGACGCCATCGCAGCTCACGAGGGGCAGCTTGCCTCCCATGAGGGCGAGCTCGCCAAGCGTGAGGAAGCCCTTGTAACACATGAGGCGGATGGAAGATCTATGAGCGGGAGCTCACGAGGACGGCGACTGAGCAGGACATGGAGCGCGAGCGCCTGGCGACACTGGACCGCCAGGTGGCGGCCTCCCAAGCCTCCTACGACGAGCGCCTCGCCAAGGCCAACGCCCAGCTGGCCAAGAAGGAGAAGAAGATGTAGGCAGACGCTGATGCCAAGTCCAAGAACGAGTGTGAAGCACTCGCCAAGGACTACAACAAGAAGCTGAAGCTCCAGGAGGATCGCTTCACCCAGAAGCGGGGCAAGCTGAAGGATGAGATCTCCCGCCTCAAGAAGCAGGTGCAGGAGGTGGACGCTGCCAGGAGGCTCGCGCTAAAGGACAAGGCGGACGTGGAGGGAGAACTAGCGTCCATGCAGGCGCAGGTGGGCGACGTCTCCGACGTCATTGAGAAGGCGATGGATGAGGCGTTCCGGGCACGGGGGCGGCAGCATGAGCGCGCGAAGATGTACCGCGCCCTTGCGCAGCGGACCCATGCCGCCCTCTCTAGCTTCGCCGTCGAACGACTTGAGGACCCCCTCAAGGACGACGACGCCGGCTACCTCAACTTCTTCACCAAGCTCGCGGAGAGGCTGGAGGACAGAGCCGCGAGGATGAACGGCATCATCGAGGATGAGTGCCGCGACCTCCTGAGCCAAGCGGCGACGTAGGTCTTCTCCAACCTCTTCCGCGCCGACGCCTCCTTCGACTTCGATAGGGTGATGAGCCCTGTCCCTCTGGAGCTTTGCGACGGGCTCAAGAAGGAAGTGCGGGAGCATGTGGAGGCCCTGGTCCAAAAGTTCTCCCACGGCAGCGAGAGCTCCCGCGAGGCTGGCGACGATGATGATGACGGTGGCGACAGTGCCTCATCCTCTTTGGCCCTTTTCTTTTTCTTTTGTCTTGTATCAGAGTGGATGTAGCCCCGCGGGCGCATGAAGACATGACCTTTGTGAATAAGTTAAGTAGTTAATGTTTTGCCGCACTTTATGCTCCTCGTGAGGCATCCTCGTGAGGCATGTCTTTCCTTTTTGCTTGCTCTCCTGCTCTACGTCGTTAGGACCCAGCCCCCGAGCATGCTACGACCGTCGCTGGTATGTTAGGGCGCGTGCCTAGACAAGGCCAAAGGGTGTAGGGCTCTGTGATGTGGTAAGAGCTCCCGAGGTGCGATGCTCAAGAAGCCCCCCTTTGACGTGCAAGCAGCTTGAGTAAAGGAAAAACACCAGCACCTAGTGAGGTTGCAAGGAAGTGAGAGCTTGAGGAGTGCTAAGGAAAGGTCACGAGGCATTTAGACTTAGCTTTTTTGCGAGGCGCGAGGCTTGGCATGCCGTGCCTTGCGGGGTACGCTTCGCGAGGCGCTCGCTCGTGAGGACTCCCGCTGGCACTTGGTGGAGATGGGCGCCGCAGACCGCCTCTCAAGGCAGTGCTCGTGAGGCTTCCTGCGGGTTTCTTGGTGAGGCGATGCATCATGGGTCGCCTCGTGAGGCAACGCTCGTGAGTCCTTCCGCGCGTCCTGTTTCTGTGACAACCACATTTCGACAAGTTTTGCAAGTAGTGTAGCGGTGCACACTTGCTAGTTCGTTCGTGGGTGTCACGCGAGGAGACGAAGTACCAAGGACCTTGGTGAGGTGACGTGCACGGGAGCAGGCCCGCGAGCCAGAGCTCAGTCGCTTGGGTTTAGCGGCGCTGCTGGGACTGACCCAAGCAGGCACCGTGTCCAGTCCCCGCTCACGTGATACGCAGGAGGGAGATTGCAAGCACGCACAGCCTCCTGAGGTAAACTGCTTACCAAGCACACATAATACTTAGAAATAAAACTTTACTGCTACATAAAATAGGTTCCATTACACGACCAAAAAGATGAGGCTGCTGTGATGGGCATGGGTCAGCTTGAGGATGTTGTGGCCAGGCGGCGCCCTCAATTCGATCAGTCTGCCATGTCTGAGCATGGGGCTTCCACTGGGTTGTGGGCGGGAGCTCTCGCGGCCTCAGCAAGCACGGCAAAGAGAGGCTCCGGAGCATGTACAGCTCCCCTTCATTCGTGCCCATGAGGTCACGGGTAGAACTTGCAGAGGTGTTGGATGTTCCATGTGTTTGGTACCAGACCACCCTCCTCCGTCTCCAGCCGTGCTGCGCCAGGCCGGGAAACATGCACAACCCTGAACGGGCCTTCCCACATGAGCGAGAGCTTGTGGAGTCCTTCCCTGGAGAGGATCCTTCACAGGACAAGATCACCAGCTTCAATGGTGTCGGGGCGTATGTTGCGGCTGTGATAGCGACGCAATTCCTGCTGATACCGGGCGGCGCGGATGGTGGCCTGGTGACGTGCCTCCTAGAGGAGGAGCAGATCAGCCTCCCGCGGGCCATCCTGGTGAGCCTCGTCGAAGGCGAGGACTCGCAGGGACCCGTGCTTGAGCTTAGTAGGAAGGACCGCTTCTGCCCCGTAGACAAGGAAGAAGGGTGTTTCACCGGTAGGCTTGGTCGCTGTTGTGCGGATCGACCATAGCACAGACTGGAGTTCGACGAGCCAGCCTTTGCCGCAAGCTACGAGCTTTTTCTTGAAGCTTCATGTCTTGAGGCCCTTGAGGACCTCAGCATTAGCACGCTAGGCCTGGCCATTGCTTCACAGGTGCGCCACGGAGGCGTAGCAGATCTACGTGCCAAGGCTAGCGCAGTATGACTTGAAGAGGCCGCTGGTGAACTGCGAGCCGTTGTCAGTGATGATGCGGTTGGGGACGCTAAAGCAGCACACGAGGCCCTTGATGAACTTCATGGCTGATCCTGCTGGGATGGAGCGGACGGGCTCCACTTTCGCCCACTTGGTGAACTTATCGATGGTGACATAGAGGTAGCGGTAGCCGCCGGCTGCGCGTGGAAAAGGGCCCAGAATGTCCAGCCCCCAGAACGCGAAGGGCCACGAGAGGGGGATGGTCTGGAGCCCTTGCGCCGGCTAGTGGATTTGCTTGGTGTGGAACTGGCAGGCTTCGCAGGATTGGACCAACTCGGTGGCGTCTTGAAGCGCAGTGGGCCAGTAGAAGCCGCTGCGGAACACCTTGCCGGTGAGAGTGCGCGATGAGGAGTGATGGCCGCAGTCTCCACCATGTATATCGACAAGCAGCTCGCGCCCTTGTTCCTCGGAGATGCACCGCAGCGTGACACCATTGGGGCACCTGCGGTAGAGATCGCCATCCCCCAGGCAGTAAGTTGTGGCCTGGTGGGCCATGCGCTCGACCTCCGAGTCCTTCTCTGGGAGGGTGCCGTCCTCCAGATAGGCCTTGAACTCGTTGGCCCAGCTATCAGCTTGTGGCTCCAGTGCCAGCAGTAGGCGAGCACCCGAGGGTGGGCCACAGTCTGGTGCGCCTGTGGGTGGTGCGGGTGGGAGTTCTTCATGAGGCTCCATGGCACTTGTGGTGGGCGGTGCAGCTGATGGCCACAGGAGACCTTCGTCGAAGACGCCAGGGCTTTGAGGCTCACGGCGAGATGCCCGCTTGGCGATGTCATCTGCTTACTTGTTGCTACTGCGAGGGACGTGCTGGAGCTCCATGCCGAGGGAGCGCTTCTCAAGCCTGCGCACCTCCTCCAGGTAGGTGGCCATGTGCTCGTCCTTGGGTTTGTAGCTCTTGTTGGAGAAGTTGAAGATGAGCTGCAAGTCTCCCTTGATGAGGATGCGCTTGATGCCAAGAGCGAAGGCAGCCTTGAGCCCAGCGATGAGGCCTTTGTATTCAGTGATGTTGTTGGAGACCTTGTCGTCATGCTTGAAGCAGAGCTGTACGGTGTAGTAGAGCTTGTCTCCTACTGGCGAGGTGAGCACGATGCCAGCCCCCGCGCCCTACCGGGAGAATGCGCCATCAAAGTGCATGGTCCATCCGCAAGGGGTGTTCTTCCCAGGCAGGAGGGATTCGTCCTCGCGAGGCTCTTCTTGGCGCGGGTCCATCCATTCCGCCATAAAATCCACCAAGGCTGCGCCCTTGTTCCTCCTTGTGGTCAGGAATTCTAGCTCGAAGGCCTGCAGCTCAATGTTCCATTCGGCGATGCGGCCAGTGGCCTTGGGGCTGTGCAGGACTTGCTCCAGGGGGTAAGACATGATCACCTTGATGGGGTGGCCCTGGAAGTAATGGCGCAACTTCCTGGAGGCGATGAGGAGCGCGAGGAGGAGTTTCTGCTGCATGGGGTACCGCTCGCGCGCACCCCGTAGCACTGTGCTGACAAAGTAGACGGGGTGCTCGACAAGGCGTGTAGCCGTAGATGTGTCGGCTTGTTCTTCGGGAAGCGGCTCGTCAGGGGCCTCTTGAGGAGGGCCCTCAGCAGGCACAGGCGCAGCCTGGGCAGGCGCAGGCATGGTAGGCTTCTTCCTGGCAGGAGCAGGCTCCTCTCGTTCCGCCACAAGGGCCACGCTGGCCGTTTGCGAGGTGGCTACTAGGTATAGGAGCAAAGGCTTGCGAGGGCGCGGTGCAACCATGACGGGAGGGCTCGTTAGATACCTCTTGAGGTTCTCAAAAGCCGCGTCAGCTTCGGGAGTCCACTTGAAGGGGCCTGATCTCTTCATGAGCTTGAAGAACAGCATGGCCCTTTCGCCGAACTTGGAGATGAACCGCCCAAGCGAGGCCATGCATCCCACGAGGCGTTGCATTTCCTTGAGGTTCTGGGGAGGCGACATCTGCTCGATGGCCTTGATCTTCTCAGGGTTAGCTTCGATGCCGCGGTGGGAGACCAGGAAGCCAAGCAGCTTGCCAGAAGGGACTCCGAAGACGCACTTGGCGGGGTTGAGCTTGAGGTTGACCTTGCGCGGGTTGGCAAAGGTTTCTTCGAGGTCCGCAATGAGGGAGCATGACTTGCAGCTTTTTACGACGATGTCGTCGATGTAGGCCTCCGCATTTCTTCCCATCTGGGGCCCCAGGGCGATGCACATCAGCCTCTGGAAGGTAGCCCCCACGCTCTTCAGGACGAAGGGCATGCAGATGTAACAGTACACTCTGCAGGGGGTGATCACTACAAAAAAAGACACATCCGTGACATTATGGCCCGAACGAAAACTTTTTCTATCATGGTTGTGACACTTCTATGACAATAATTGTGAGAAAAACACGTATCATCATAGATGTGGTGGGCTCCTACTTCTATGACAAAAATTTATGACAAAAAATGGGCTTTTCGTCCTGGGCGGGCCGGAGACGCACCCGCATGACCTTCTTTGGGCCATCCATGACGTAAAAAATCATGGTAGAAGTGAGGCCGAGGAAATTTTTGGGGAGTTCCCGATTATGGTGGGTGGTCGGGGCCGAGCAATTTAGTGTGGTTTGCGCATTTCTCTTGTACGCGCGTGTGTGCGAGGCGTTTGCTAACTGAACCCGAGCGAGGCGTTCTCTTACTGAACCCGAGCGATTGATCAATCCCTCGCACTACTACACATACTAAACCTGAGCGATCGATCGATCCCACTGCGTACTGAAGCCGAGCGATCCCTTCGCTGCTAACTGAACCCGAGCGATCCCTTCGCTGCTAACTGAACCCGAGCAATTCCTTCGCTGCTAACTGAACCCGATCGATCCTTCTCGCTGCTTACCGAAGCCGATCGAGCCCCCGTGCGAGACGTAGCCAGCCGGTGTTGGGTTGCCTCTCGATGAACAGTGCACGTTGCTGTCGCGCGCGTGATACACGTAGACACGAGTCGAGACGCATCGATCGAGCCGGTTGGTTGGCTGTGGATGAACAGTTCCCATTGCTGCCGCCCGCTCGTATGCCCCACCCTAGCCGGTGGGTTGGCTGTGGATGAACAGTATCCTAGCCATGTGAAGGCGGTTGGCGCTGGATGAACATGACCCCGAGGAGGCCAGCCGGTTGGGGGTGGATGAACAAGACCCCGTGGAGGCTGAATGAACAGTAGACGGTGGAGGCCGGATGAAGTCGACGGTGGATGAACAGTAGCTGGTGGAGGCTGGAGGAGGCCGACCGTGGATGAACAATAGCCCGTAGAGTCCCGTTTTGCGGTACGCCACACCCCTCCCGATGAACAGGACCCCGTTTCGACCGTAGGCAGTTGGGGAGAAGTCCGTTTCCTCCATTTTGCGGTACGCCAGACCCCTCCCGATGAACAGGACCCCATTTCGACCGTAGGTGGTTGCATAGAAGTCTGTTTCCTCTATTTTGCGGTACGCCAGACCCCCATCCGATGAACAGGACCCTGTTTCGACTGTACGCGGTCGAACAGAAGGCCGTTTCCCCCATTTTGCGGTATGGCAGACACCCAGCCGGTGGGGGGTCGATGAACAGCACCCCGTTTCGGCTGTTCCGTCCAAGCCGGTTGGCTCCCGATGAACAGGACGTATTCTGACCCAGTCAGTTGCCTCACGATGAACACGACGTTGTTTCTCTGTTCCGACCCAGCCTGTTGGCTGCCGATGAACAGGAGGCCGTTGCTGCCGTCCGTTGCCTCTCTCCATGTAAATGAGCCCTGGCCATACGTCTGCGTGAGTACGTGTTTGAGACCCTGCCCGTATATGTATGTACGTGGCCGTATTTTTTGCCGTGTGGCTCTACGTACGTTTACACGATTTAGACGAGGCTGCCTGAACTGCTACGTCGGGGTCTACTACGACACGTGCCGCTCCTTACATGCCCACGGTTCATCGTTGCAAAAAGACCGATTGACCAGTATGTATGTACACGTTCGCGACCAGACAGACAATGCTACATACGCTACGACCGGGTGGGTCCCAGCTGTCAGGGAGGATAAGGAGGCACTTCCTTGCGTGCGAAGATATAGCAGGTGGGTCCCAACTGTCAAGGGGATGGATAAAAAAATTCCGCGTAATAAGAAGGCACTTCCTTGCGTGCGAAGATGTAACTGGTGGGTCCAGCTGTCAGCCTCACCGCGTACAGTCCTCTTCCGATGGCTGTCGTTCATTGACCACGTTGACCACGCCGTGTCGAGAGCACCAAGGCGATGGATGACGGCGAGTCCTGGAAGGGAATGACCAGGAGCCGGGGAAGATGCAGCAGTGTATGCCCACGATGAGGGGAGTACGAGGGTTGACTGGTTCGGTTGTGGTGTGAGGCCTATGTCGCCAGTGAATAACAGGAGGTGTGGGTGAGTAGAGGGATGGCCTGGCCAGCGGTGGGAGTAGGAGGGGCGGTGAGGCCTGCACGGCAGCACAGCCGGCCACGGGAGGCGGGAGCAGGCGGTCCCACCGGTGCTGGTTTGGGCGGCTGGAGCAAGAAGATCAGAGATTGAAGAAGTAGCATGGCCGTTGGATGTTATCCAACGGTCACTGCCGCTAGAATCGTTTGTTGACTAAGTTCACAAAGCCCTGCGTACGCGTCAACATAGGAGTCCCACAAGTCAGCCTCCAAATCTGTGGCAAACATCATACAGCCCATTTGCCATTATTTTTTAATAATTTACAGCCCATTTGCTAATTCTTACGGATTTTTTTGAAGCCCATATTCTTTTTGCTAGCATTACAGCCCATATTCTGGCCACGGTTAAAAAATTCAACGAAATTTTGCATATTTCGGTGGGGTCCAAACTATTTTTAATCCCAAAATTTTGAGTCCAATTCAAACTAATTTGAAATATATATATATATATATTAATTTAAAATCCAACGGAATTTTCCCGCAAAAAAACCAATGAAATTTAAAATCTGGAAATCATAAAAAAACTGCAATTTGAATTGTCAGTTTGCTGTATTGTTTTTAAAATTTACAGCCCAGTTTTGGGAAAGCCCCAAATACATCCCTCCTCGTCTTGGAAGATTTGCAGCCCAGCAGGGATGGTTTAAGCAAGTAGGCCTCGGTTGGGTATTCTGCAAAGAAAATAGAAGTGGGCTAGCCATTTGCAGAAAGAAAAAAAACAACTGGGCTGGTCATGTGGTAAACAGAAAATAAAAGCCTAGGCTAGATGGGGTACAGCACCCGCACAACCCAGTTGATACCCTGGCTCCGTCCGTCTCAAAAACAGAAAACCTTAAAAAATACTAGGCGAGCTGCTAGGTCCCTGGTGTCTGCTTGTTGTTGTGCAATTATCTCGTTTATTGACTATACGCTGACAATGGGGTGGGACCCAGATGTTAGGAAACCATTAGGAGGAAGCATTTATTTTGCCTTGTAACAAGGAGGCACTTGCTTGCGTACTGCCATGACCCTGGTGGGTCCCTACTGTCATCCTCTCCACGTACAATCATCTCTTAATTCCTCTTAGTTGTTGACCATGTTTACAATGCCAGAGGGCGGCGCCACGGTGAGCGAACCAAGGCGGAGAATGATGGCGAGGCCTCGGACGGGAACGAATAGGAGCCGGGGAAGATTCGGCAGTGTAGTCGCAGGCGGAGGGGAGTACGAGGGTTGACTGGTTCGAGTGCGGGGTGGGGCTGACTTCGCCGGAGAATAACAGGAGGTGTGTGGGGTAGAGGGATGGCCTGGCCATAGTTTTAGGGTGCGATGGGGCGGCGATGCATGCGCGGCAGCGCAGCCAGCCGTGGGAGGCGGGAGCAGGCAGTCCCGCTAGCGTTGGTTTGGTTTTGGCGGCTGGAGGAAGAAGAGACTAAAGAAACACGATAGACGTTGGATGTCAATCCAACGGTCAACGTTGGTAGAATCGTTTGTTGACTAAGCCGACACCACGTTGCATACGTTTTTCGCAAGAAAAGAAAAACTGGGCTCGTTCGCCAGATAACATTCCCGAAACTGCCACCGTTTGATCTTGCGTCGCAATTAAAACTGTCGAGAAAATGCGTTCGTTTGCCATCCTCCTCCCAGGGAACGTTCGCCAGATAACATTCCCGAAAATCAAAGACTTGAGAAGGCGTACAGAACAAGCTAGTCTAGCAGTAAAGAGACATTCTTAACTGATAGAAAAAGAGAGACGTGCTGCTGTAACTGGTTCGAATCCAAACCTAGACTATATATAGTGTTATACTACTCTGCAAGTAATGAAACTAACATATCCAATGTTCACTTCTCCTCTTCTCTAGTTACTCTGCCTAGCTTCAGAAGCTCCAGCCACAGCAACCATGTCTGCTGGCTCGTCCACCTGCTCTTCAGCAGGGAATCGAGCCAACAACCAGATGTGCGCGAAGTCGCCACCCGTACCACCGCCTGTGGGTCTCATCACACCCCCGCCGGCACACTCACTGCAGCCGGTTGCTCATCGCACCCCGCTGCCGTTGGTGTGGTGCCACTGCTGCAAATCACGCAGAGACATCCATCGCGTCTCAACTACAACCCTCAACCCTGGTCGAGTCTTCTACAAATGCCCAAATCATGGGGTAATATGGACAAGTTGTTCGCCTGCTTTCAGTCGCTGAATTTTATTTTTTAAGAGTTTGGTTGATGATCTTTGAATTTGATTCATGCAGAAAAGGGAGGATTCTTGTGATTTGTATTTCTGGGAAGTTGTAGATGTGGGGGAATGGAACTACGCGGATTATTTGGTTAGCCGACGAATCCCAATACCAGCAGGCTGGGGTGTTGGACATGTAACTGAAGGAACGACAGAAGAGGAAGATGCAGAGCAGAAGGTTAAAGATGATGCAGTTCATCAGATCATGGCCAAGCAACAGCTGGTGAATAGCCTTGGCAGCAATGAGGAGATGAAAGAGCTTGTGAAGATAATGGGCAAGATTGTTGTGCTCTGTAGGATGATTGTCTCTTTATTTGTAGTGTATGTAGCACTCGTGATGTATTCAGTGGCTCTGACACGAGCACTTTGCTGAAACTAGTAATGAATGAAACCTATTTAGTAGGCTAGGCGTCTAGTGTTGTGAACATCTAATGATTTCTATATTAACGGGAATCAGGGGGCATCCCCTTTTGCTAATAAATAAATAAATAAGCAGAGGACCTGTCGGGTCAGCTTTGTTCCCATTACAAGACGTTCAGCAAATTGCAGTCCAACAGCAAACTGCCATCAACTACATTTGCGGTTGTACAATCATCAAATACAAGTTTCACAGCAAAATATGAGTACTACTAAACAACAATGTCATCATGTTTCAGTCGTCATACAATCACCAAACACAAATCAACATACATAATAAGTGATGTTCTCACTGAACAACTACTTCATCAGGTTTCAGTTGTCATAGCAAACACAATTTAACATAGTAGATAATAAGTCATCTTCTCATAGGCAAATACGACAAAAGCAATCTAATCATCATCCGCAGCAGCAGCGTGTCGTGGGAAACGGACACCTATGGGATCAAGGAGATCCCTTTACGGTTCGGCAAGGGGAGAGGATTGCACAAAGAGCAGATCTAACGAACAACACACGGGGGATTTTACCCAGGTTCGGGCCGCACGGATGCGTAAAACCCTACTCCTGCTTTGATTGTATTACAGTGGATGTTCTTGGCTAAGTTCTGGGAGCTACAGTGCTCGGTAGCTGTGCATGCAGAACGGGTTCAATCTCCCCTTCTCTGTACACCTCGGGCCTCCTTATATATGAGTCAAAGGGGCTATCACAGTGGCGTACGAGATAAGGCATGAGGTGGAAAGTAGCTACAGTGTTATCATGCCTAACCCTAACGGCCTGGGACAAACTCATTAAATGCACCGTGAGGTGTCCGTCAAGGTGTCCCTTAGTGTCTTGGGCTTGGAAAAGCTTTACGGGGGATGGGAAAAGCAGCCATCCCATCAGCACCGCTTAAGCATCTCGTGGCCAGCATTACGCCACGTCATCATGAGGACAAGTCCTAAACGACAAGGCTGGCCGCTACACTGGAGCGATAGCGCTGCACTGTGCAGAGCCTTGCCGGGGCTGGATCCTTGCCGGACCCAGGGCTTGCCGGGACCGGGCCTTGCCGGGTGCGAGGCCTTGCCGGCAAGGGTCTTGCCGGGCCTCCGCAACCCTTTGGTCTTCTGTCTGATCGTTGACTTGAATGCCTTCTTGGCATCTTAGTCTTGTGATTACTCCTAGCTATCCCCCGGCAAGGCTTGCCGCGGTACGGCTACAACTGCCCGTGCACAAGTAAGGGGTACTAAAAAGACCCATACTTTAGTACACCGACAGGAGCCCCCGGGCCTAGGCCATACACGGGTGCCAGGCCTGTTGGGTTAGGCCCAAAACAGTGCACGGGCACGCATGGCAGGGAATAACTGCTCGCAATCATTATCTCTTTTACCACGCCCCTCCACTACGCGCATTAATCGCGCGAAGTGGGAGACGTGGGCAGAAACTCCACTGCAAAAGCGGGCGGTAAAGAGCCTGCCTCACGCCTTCCCCATAAAAAAGGGAATCGCAGAGGGCACTGCTCATTTACCCCCTCCGCCTTTCCAATCTTAATCTCAGAGACGTCGCCATCGTCTTCTTCCTCGCGCCCAAAGCAGAGCTTTTCTCCCTCCACCCGCCTCCACCGCGCTCTCGACGCCTTCAGCGCCCACTTCCATAGCCATCATGCCGCCCAAGCCGAGCAAGGGCAAGGCGGCAGAAGCGGCCGCCGCGGAGAGCAAGTTGGCGAAGATGCGGAAGGAACGCGCTGTCTTCCCCTCGACACTTGACGCGGAGACCTTGAAGAAGAGGTACCAGTTCGCATGGGCGAAGGAGACCACGGCGCATCCAACCACCAGAGTGAGTGTAGCTTCTCGTAGGGCAGAGCCAGGAGATTATCCCTTCTTTGCTGATTACTTCTGGTGCGGCCTCTGTCCTCCGTACTCAGATTTCTTCGTAGATATCATGCTCACCTACGGCTTCCAGCTGCTAGATTTCATGCCGAATGCCGTGACTTGCATGTCCGTCTTCGCGCACCTTTGCGAGAATTTTGTCGGGGTCATCCCGAGCACTGCACTTTTCCGGCACTACTTCTACCCCCGCATCCAAAAGGGCGACGCCCTCTCCGGCAGCATTACTTGGATTCCGAGGACGGCAACCAAGGAGACGTACCCAGAGGGGCTCTACCGCGAGAGATGGGATGAGTGGCGCGGGAAGTGGTGCTGGGTTTGGGAAAAGGAGCCCCAACCGTTCTGCGAGGTGCGGAAGCAGAAGGTGGTCCGCGGCAAGGATTGGAGCGCCGCGGACCCTGACGACAGCAAGCTCACCATCGCCATCACCAGGATACAACGACTCAGGGCTGCCGGGTTGAAGGTGGAGATGATTGCTTCAGATTTCCTTCGCCGGCGCATCACGCATCACCCCACTGCAGAACAAGGGGCGCCCTGCCTGGGAGTACACGAACGCTGCCGACGTCATGAGGGTGCGGCCTAGGCTGGATAATGATCTAACAGCCATGGGGCATGCAGCCCTCTGCCAACAGCTGTTCAAATCCGGCGCAGTGGGAGAGTTACCGGCAGGCGTCGTCCCATAGCATCGACGAGAGGTGGATCGAGCCGTCCGCAGGCCATGATGCCGGTGTTCAATGTCCACAGCATCGACGAGAGGTGGATCGAGCCGTCCGCGGAGCAGGCGCTGGCGTTCTTCGACAACTTGACGGAGAAGGCCATCCGCGAGGAGAACCTTGTCCGCGCCACCACGGAGGAGGAGCTCGCCTACATCGCCAGCAGGGCGGAAGAGGCGAACCTTGTCGAAGAACCCGGCAGCGCTGAGTCCAGCGAAGGCGAGGACCCACTACGGGAAGATCTTGCCGGGCGAGACAAGGCTGCCGGGGAGCCAAGCGGAGCCGCTGCCGGGAGCTCTTCTGCCGGAGGCGCCGCCGAAGAGGAAGAAGAGGAGGAGGAAGAGCCCCCAGCTCTTCAACATAGGAAGAGGCGCGTCCTCCGGAAGAACACCACTGGTGCTCCAGCCCGCCAACCTTCCTCAAGTAGCGAGGCTTCCGGCAAAGGGGCGGCCGGCGAGGCTGCACCGCAACCTGCCGCTGCCAAGCGGCCCAGGACCACTCCTCCTCCTCCGTCAGGTACCGCGGCGGGGGTCGGCTTCGACCTCTCCGCCATCAGCTCCGAGGAAGAAGAAGAAGAGTAAAAGTCCCGCCACAGCTTTGATTCTTATCTTTCTAGTTTTGCTTGATTAACTTGCTCTGTTCCCGTCTCCACAGGGAAATGGAGACCTTGGCGCAGAGGATGGCGAAGAGGGCCAAGACCTCAACAAGCGTCGAGCCGCTGGCAAGCACCTCGGGCGTGCCGGAAATGGTTCTCGTCAGCTCGGAGTCAAGCTCAGAACGCAACCCTCGATGCAGCCCTCGACGCAGCCCCCAGCGTGAGTCTTCTACTCACTACCCACTGGCGCGTGCCGGGGTGTGCATCTTCTCAGCTGACATCTCCGGGCATGCAGGAGTGGAGCAACAACAAGAGGCAACAGCGGGAGCTGCCTCTGCCATGCCGCCTCCATCGACCACACCGCCCAGGGAGGAATCTTCCAGCGAGCCCTACCACGACGAAGGGGAGGGGCCGGCAAGTGCAGGCCCCGGCAACCTCTTCCTTGACGCAGGTAAAGTTACTTGCCCCAAAGAACTTGCCGCTTTGGTTTTTCTTCTTTTTGTCTTCTTGAACTTCCTTCCCAGCTTTATCTTAATCAACTCCTTAGCTTTCGATCTTCTTCTGACAGAGCTCATGGACACTGACGTTGTCATTGAAGAGACTGCCAAGGATGCCGCCACTGAAGCCGACAAGGTTACCGCTGAGGAGGCTGCCAAGCATGTCACCGCCGAGGCCGCCAAAGCTGCTGCCGCCGAGGCTGCTGCTATCGAGGCCACCAAGGCCGCTGCCGCTGAGGCCGCCAAGGCCGCACAAGAGGAGGCCGCCAAGACGCCCGCCGAGGGAGCCGGCGAGGAGACCCGTGGCCATACTGACGGCGCTTCCGCTGCAGGAGCGCCAGGCGCTTCTACTGCCACGGGGCCCTCAACTGTCGAAGACCGACCCTTGTCGTCCAAGGCCCCTTCCTCAAGCCAATACATCAGGGCCGGCAAAAACATTGTGAGCATGTCGGGGTCGGCAATCATCGAAGAGCTGGTTGAAGGAGAACATCTTGACCGGGAAATCATCGTCGCCGCCGCGAGCGAGCTCAAGGAGGAGCAGCTACTCCAAGCCATGAATGACAACTATCGGAAGCTCCAAACGCTCTACCACGCCTGGAAGGAGAAACTGGACTCCCGGGCAGCGCTCGTCAAGGCAGCGGAAGGAGACTTCCAACAACGCGTCACGGAGACACAGGCTTGGTACGGCGAGGCCCTCAAAGAGCTGAATGTTTATCGGGAGCAGCTGGCGGAAGAGCGGAACGCCCTCCTGCTGAAGCAATCAGACATCGAGAAAGCGCAGGAGGAGGCCGCCCAGCAAGCCGCCGCGGCAGGAGCCCTCTTGACGCAGCGCCGCATCGGCCTTGACGCCCAAGAAGAGGATCTTGCCACGCGCGAGGCGGCGCTTGCCGCCAAGCTTCGCAACAAGGATGCAGAGCTCGAAAATCTTGTCGCGCAGCGGGTCCAGGAGCTTGAGCAGAAACACTTGAAGACGCTCAGAGATCTAACTGAAGACCACGCCGGCAAGCTCAAAGAGGCCCTCGACGCTGCCGGAGCTGCAGAGGCCGCCAAGAACTTGCTGGAGGAGAAGATGAAGCAGCTGGAGGCCGCTCTCGAGGACCACGGCAAGAAGGTCTCAACACTCGAGGTCGAGAGAGATAAGGCTCTCCACAACCTAATGGAGACGCAGGTTGCCGTATCCGAGAAAGTCCAGCAGCTTTCCTCCGTCAAGAACTCCATTGAAGATCTGAAGCTGAAGCTATCCACGCTGGAGGAGTCTCTTGAGGCTGCCCGAGTTCGCGAGAAGACTCTTATCAAAGACCTCCACGACGAACAGGAGCTGCTCCAGAACGCCGCCGCCACACACAACGAGTACACTTCTAGCGTGAAGCTCTGGACTGCCAGGCTGGCGGACGTCGCCGAGAAGCTTGGCGCGGAGCTGGAGGCCATGGGCTTGCCGGGCTTCGGATACTCTGCCGATGACAACGTATACTCAAGCGCCGGGCTAACCATGTTCTTCGAGAAGCTCGTCGACGCCCTCAAGCTACTCCAGGTGAACCAAACAAGCAAGCTGGTCAATGAATCCCGGAAACTCTGCCAGCTCGTCCTCCGTAAGGTGTTGATGAAGGTGGTGTATAGGAACCCTGGCATCGACCTCTCCAAAGCCTCGAAGAGCTTGCCAAAGGATGCGGACGTCAAGGCTCTCGAAGAGCTCGTCGCGCCCATCATCGATCGGGTGAGCCAGGTGAAGAGGGTCGAGGGCGATCGCCAGGATTAGCTGTAGCCTCCTATATCTTCTCCATCTTGCCGCCGGCGTCACATGTAAAAGACAAAATTGCTTTTATGTCAAAAATGCGGCAAACACTGGATGTAATATAACTTGCTCTCTTTGAATTAAGGCATGCTATTCCCTTTGTTCAATTTCTTTCTGTATGGCGTATACCCTACGCTTTGCTGGGAACTTGCCGGAGCATAACCCCGTCGCGAGCGCTGGATTCGGGTCGTCAGCAGCTTGCGGGCGGTGCTGCTCACGGCAAGAAATCTTGATGCTTTCAGTGCGGCCACCTAGTCTGTTGAGCGGACTCGAAACAGAGTAAGGGCGCAGCCGATCACGACAAGATTCCATCGCGTGTAGGTTTTCCATACAAAGCCAAAATCGTTCAAGGGAATACAGCCTTACAAAAATCAAAATCTGCTTAAGGGGTTCAGCAACTTAGCTCTGCTTTTCATCGCTATTCTTCTTCTTCCGGCAAGGCGCCAACCTTGAACGTCGTCTGGTATCCATACCACCATTCTCCTTCCCCCCCAGCAAACATGCGCGCGAGGGAATCTTCTGTCTCTTGAGAAAAAGAAAGAAGAGAAAATAAAAGTATGGAACCTTGACGGTTTGTTAGCTCTTACCGGGATCGAGTGCAATACACATCTCAGATAACACATGCATATAAAATGACATGGAATCAACAAGAAACGTAAAGCACACAGATCTTATTAAATATGCACAAAGGATGTGCCTGCTCTGTACAAAGGATTACATGCCATCGGCAACACTTGTACAGAATGGCGTTGCCGGGATCTTGCCGGAGCGTTACGCTGCCGCGAGCGCTGGATTCGGGTCGTCAGCAGTCTGCTGGCCGTATCGCTATCATAGCAAGAAACCCGAACAACTGCGCCTTACGGGTAGAACTTGCGAAGGTGCTCGATGTTCCAGGAGTTGCTCACTGGCAAGCCCTCTTTGGTCTCCAGGCGGACAGCGCCAGGCCTGGTGACTCGCACTACCCGGTAAGGGCCTTCCCACTTCGGCGTCAACTTGTTGGAATTCTTGGCCGACTGAACGCGCCGAAGAACAAGGTCGCCTTCCTCAAGACTCCGGGCATGAACCTTGCGGCTATGGTAGCGGCGCAAAGCTTGCTGGTAGCGAGCGGCTCGCACAGCAGCCCGAAGACGGTTCTCCTCAAGGAGCAGCGCGTCATCTTGCCGCAGCTGTTCTTGCTCGAGCTCATCATAAGCGAGCACTCGAGGTGACCCGTATATGAGTTCCGTGGGGAGAACTGCTTCCGCTCCGTAGACCAGAGCGAAGGGTGTCTGGCCGGTGGCTCGATTTGGCGTCGTCCTGATCGACCAAAGAACCGCCGGCAGCTCATCAATCCAGCGTCTTCCATGCTTGTGCAGCTTGTCGAAAGTTCTGGTCCGGAGACCACGCAGCACTTCAGCGTTCGCCCTTTCCGCTTGGCCATTGCTTCTCGGGTGAGCAACAGAGGCAAAACAGATCTTGCCACCAAAGTCTTGGACGTACTGCATGAAGGTGGGACTTGTGAACTGCGTACCGTTGTCGGTGATGATCCTGTTCGGCACACCAAAACGGCACACAATCCCCTTGAAGAACTTGACTGCTGACTGTGCTGTCACTTTCCTCACTGCTTCCACTTCTGGCCACTTCGTGAACTTGTCGATGGCAACGTACAAGTACTCGAAGCCCCCGGCAGCGCGGGGGAAGGAACCCAGTATGTCGAGCCCCCAGACCGAGAAGGGCCAGGAGAGACGGATTGTCTGGAGAGCTTGAGCTGGCTGATGAAGTTGCTTCGAATGAAACTGGCACGCTTCACACTTGGTTACTAGTGCCGTTGCATCCTGGAGGGCAGTAGGCCAGAAGAATCCTTGCCGGAATGCCTTGCCGACAAGGGCTCTCGAGCCTATGTGGGATCCACATATGCCCCCATGAATCTCTGCCAACAACTCTAGTCCATCCTCCCGAGGAATACACTTCAATTTCACCCCGTTCGGTCTCTTTCTGTACAGAACGTCATCGACGAACTGGTACATACTTGACTGACGGGCTACTTTTTCAGCTTCTTCCTGCTCTTCGGGGAGTTGTCCTGTCTGAAGGAAACGGACTATTTGCTGTGCCCATGCCGGAGCTAGTGGCTCGACGACAAGGACTAAAGGCGACTCTTCAGCTACGGGAGCATTTGCTTCTACGGCAAGAACCTGAGGTTCTTGGCGGAGCAGCTGCTCACCGGCAATTGGTATTTCTTCGGCAGCAGGGGCGCTTGCTTCAGCGGCAAGAACCTGAGGTTCTGCGCGAAGCCGCTGCTTACTGGCAACCGTGTCGTTCCTGGCAAGATTCTTGCCGGGGGCTTCGAGAAGCCCTGCCAGGAAGTACTCGCCGGTACTTAACTTTCTTCTCTTATCAGGCCTTGTCGATGGCGACACGGATGGTTGAATCAAGCGGAGCACAAAAGTCCCTGGTTCCACAGGTAGCTTGAGTGCAGCACGCTTCGATAGGTTGTCGGCAATGCTGTTCTCTGATCGAGGAACATGCTCTGTCTGAAGACCGTCAAAGCGCTCCTCCAGCTTCCTCACTTCATCGACGTAAGCTTCCATTAACGGGTTCTGATAATCTTTGTTGACCTGCCTCACGACGAGCTGGGAGTCACCTCTGACGATGAGCTTCTTGATCCCAAGGTCTGCCGCGATCCTGAGACCGGCAAGCAGTCCTTCATACTCTGCCATGTTGTTGGTCGATCTCTCCCGGGGGAAATGCATCTGGATGACGTACTTGAGGTGCTCTCCGGTGGGTGCGACAAGCAGTACGCCGGCACCGGCGCCTTGCAGCGAAAAAGCCCCATCAAAGTACATAATCCATTCGCGATCTGTTTCCTTGCCGGGAATCGCTGATTCTTGAACTTCGTCGTCTGGCGTTGGGGTCCATTCTACAATGAACTCTGCCAAGGCTCTGCTCTGGATAGTTGAAGAACTTTCAAACTTGAGACCAAAGCATGACAGCTCCAACGCCCACTCGACAATCCTGCCGGTTGCTTCTGGGTTCCGGAGAATCCGTTGCAGCGGAAAGCGAGTGACGACGGTGATCTCATGTGCTTGGAAGTAATGGCGCAGCTTCCTCGAGGCCATGAGAAGGCAGAAGAGCAACTTCTGCACACCAGAATATCTCGACCTAGCTCCCTGCAACAGGGAGCTGACGAAATAGACTGGGCGCTGCACCATCTTCTTCTTCTGCACTGCTTGACTTGACTGCGCGGATCTTTCCTTGTTGGCACCAGATCCTGCCGGGGCTGGCCCCGGCAAGTCGCTTGGCGGACCTGCCGTTGCTGCTGCATCCTCCTCTGCTTCTCTCTCTGCCACCAGCGCAGCACTAACCACTTGATTCGTTGCCGCTAGATATAGCAGCAACGACTCTTGTGGCCTAGGTGCGACTAGTATTGGCGGAGAGGAGAGGTACTTCTTCAAATCCTGCAGCGCTGCCTCCGCTTCTGGAGTCCATTTCATTGGACCTGCCTTCTTCAAAATTTTGAAAAATGGCAGGGCGCGCTCAGCGGACTTTGAGATGAACCTACTCAAAGCAGCGACGCAGCCGGCAAGGCGGCGCACGTCTTAACTCGTCTTGGTGCTTCAATTTGCTCAATTGCCTTGATCTTGTCGGGGTTGGCTTCAATTCCACGCTGGGATACGAAGAACCCGAGAAGCTTGCCGGATGGGACACCGAACACGCACTTCTCGGGGTTGAGCTTCAGGTTGATCCTGCGCAGATTTGCAAAAGTCTCCTCCAGATCTTGAATGAGCGTTGCCTTGTCCTTGGTTTTGACCACTATATCATCCATGTAAGCTTCCATATTTCTATGGAGCTGGGTCTCGAATCCAATCTGGACGGCTCTTGCGAAGGTCGACCCAACACTTTTCAACCCGAAAGGCATACGCAAGAAGCAGTATGTGCCACATGGGGTGATAAATGCGGTCTTCTCTCGCCATAAAGATCTGGTGGTAGCCTGAGTATGCGTCAAGAAATGACAGCAAATCGCAGCCGGCAGTGGAATCCACAATCTGGTCGATGCGCGGCAAGGGAAAGGGATCTTTCGGACAGGCTTTATTGATATCTGTAAAGTCAATACATAGCCTCCATTTACCGTTCGCCTTGCGCACAACAACTGGATTGGCCAACCATGTAGGATGGAGGACTCCTCTAACCAGGCCTGCCGCCTCAAGCTTCTTAATCTCTTCGGCAATGAATTCTTGCCGCTCCAAAGCTTGCTTCCGCACCTTCTGCTTGACGGGCCGCGCGTGGGGACAGACAGCTAGGTGGTGCTCAATTACTTCCCTGGGAACACCGGGGATGTCAGATGGTTGCCATGCAAACACATCGACATTCGCCCGTAGGAAAGCAACGAGCGCGCTTTCCTATTTGTCATTAAGGGTGGAACTTATGGTGAAAGTTCCTCCCGTCCCGTCCTCCTTGGCGGGCACCTTCTTGGTCTCAGGCAGAGCAGCCTTGGGTTTCTTGGTCTGGCCGGTAGAGCTCTCTGGTGCATCCTCGACGGTAGCGCAGCACTCCGGAGAGGCACGCTTGCCAGAGTTTGTACCAGAGGTCTTGCCGGGCTTCTTCTTCTTGCCGGGATCTTGAGCGGCAGGAGCATGCGCCTTGGCGGCGGACGCTGCAACTGCTTCCCGGTAAAGCTTGTCGGTGCAAATGAGCGCGTCTTTCTTGTCAGAGTGGACAGTGATGACGCTCATTGGGCCGGGCATCTTCAAGACGTTGTAGGCGTAGTGCGAGGCCGCCATGAACTTAGCCAGCGCTGGGCGGCCAAGGATTCCATTATAAGGTAACGGAATCTTGGCGACATCGAAAACGACCTTCTCCGTCCTAAAGTTCAGCTCGCTGCCAAATGTTACCGGCAGCGTGATCTTGCCTTTCGGCTGGTTCCTTCCCGGATTGACCCCTTGGAAAGAGCCTGTCTCCTCAAGGTCCTCGTCAGGAATCTGCAGCCTCTTGATGACGTCCGGCGAGATCAAGTTCAGGTCGGCCCCACCGTCAACCAACATTTTTGTTACCTTGAGGTTGCGAACTGTTGGTGAGACCAAAAGCGGCAGGCACCCGACCGCGGTTGTGCGGTCTGGGTGGTCCTCGGCATAAAAAATGATGGGTGTGTGGGACCACTTCAGTGGCTTCTGGGCACCAATACAGGGTTCTGCCGCATTAATCTCACGTGCCCACCGCTTGAGTTGGCGGTGAGAGAAATGCAACGAAGCGCCTCCATCGACACACATAACCTCCGTTGCCTTCTGGAACTCTCGCTCACGAGATTCGCCATCATCTTCCTCTTCATCTTCATCCCCTTCCTTCTTGTCACGGCCCCAGGCAGGCTTCTCTTGCTGCTGCCTGGGCTAGCCACGGCGACCTCCTCGACCGCGTTTCCTGCCAGACCCTCCGGCACCATCTTGGGCTCTCTCCTTGTCGCGCCTTTCGTACTCGGCGCGCTGCTTCTCGACAAGCTCCTCCACTTGCCGGCAGTCTTGGAGATCATGGCCCTTGGTACGGTGGATCTTGCAGTACTGCTTGCCGGATCCTTCTAGCTTCTCGGCAGCCGTCAAGGCCTGACACGCCGCACACCCGGCAACCTCCTTGCCGGGGTCGTCGGTCTTGGACTTCTTGGCGGTGCCGGTGTTGCCGGAACCTTCAACGGCAAGCACGTCCTTGCCTTTGCGCTTCCTGTTCTTCCGCTTTCCCTTCTTTGCCGGGGCAGGAGCGTCTTCGCTCTCGGAGTCGACTCCGGCACCAGCGTTCTCGCCGGGGAGTCTTCTTCCTTCCTCTGCCCGTGCACACTTGTCGGCCAAAGCGTAGAGCTCAGCGACATCTCTGACTTTGTTCATCGCCAGCTCCTCCCGTATTTTACGATTGCGCACATTCTGATGAAAGGCGCTGATGACGGCGGCGGGGTGAATGTCAGGAATGTTGTGCTGGACGCGGCTGAACCTTTGGATATACTTGCGCAAGCTTTCGCCCTCTTTCTGGGGGATGATATGCAGATCACTCTCCTGGCCAGGAGCTTGATGGCCGCCGGTGAAGGCGCCAACAAACTGGTGGCACAGGTCGTCCCAAGAAGAGATGGAATTCTCGGGCAGGTGCATCAACCACGATCTAACGTTGGGCTTCAGCACCAACGGAAAGTAGTTGGCCAGCACCTTATCGTCACGAGCCCCGGCAGCCCGCACCGCGATGGTGTAGATGCCCAAGAACTCAGACGGATGGGTCTTGCCGTCATACTTCTTCGGTACTTCCGGCCTGAAGGAGCGTTAGCTGGGCCACTGGACTTGCCGCAGCTCACGAGTAAACGCTGGGCAACCTACCTCGTAAGGTAGGCAGCCAGGGTACCCTGGCGCGGGCTCGTCAACAGCGGTCTCAGCGCGCTTGTCGGACTGGCGACGCGCTTCCCTTCGGCGCTCGATGGTGGTTCGAGCGTCCTCCTTCTTCCGTTCCCGAAGAACGTGACGTTGGTCGCGGCGAACCCGCGGATCAGATGACGCCGTGGAATCATCCTCACGGGCGCTGGTCCGTCGAGTTAACGACCGCTCTTGATGCAGCGGAGGGGAACGCAACGTAGTCGTTCCAGCTCCGGTCCTCTCTCCATCGCCACGCACCAGCCTAGACGACTGCAGCCGTGAGGGTTCACCCTGCTGTGGTCTGCCGTTGTCAGCCAGGCTGAGGAGGCTCTAGATAGTGGCTCGCCACTCGTCTAGTTTCTCCGTGGCAGGAGGGAAGTCTAGGAGCAGCTGAGTTCGCGCCAACGCCTCCGCTGGTGTAGGCGGCGGCGACAGGTGCGAAGAACGTGAGGTGCTCAAACTCCTAACAGGGTTAGAAGGAGCATCATCATGACTCTGCACCCGCGCGCGGCTTCCACCAGCGCACTGGCGCGGATCTTGGCCCCGCGCATCTTGAGAGTGATGCGCAGGGGTTTTCCCATGGGGATGCTTGGATCCACCGACGTCACGGTGCTGCACGTCATGCGCGTCCTGAGAAGGTCGCGGTGCATGCACCAGCGTGGTCGTCCTGGAAGGCGCCGCTCCATCCTTGGAAGTCGCTGCACCACCCGCGGGTCGCGCTGCTCCATCCTTGGACCTGTTGCTCGTCCGGCTCGGATCGCCGGAACGCCGTGGAAGCTCGGAGCCTCCACCCGCGTCTACCCCGTCGCCTGTGCGCGCAGCATCAGGCACGACGGATGCAGATGGACCAACCGCCGTGAAACCCTTCTTCTTGGGAGCCATGGTGGTGAAGATGATCAAAGATCTGACGCGCTGATCGCTAGATCAGGTTCGCACAACCTCGATCACCCCCTACCTGGCACGCCAAAGATGTCGTGGGAAACGGACACCTATGGGATCAAGGAGATCCCTTTACGGTTCGGCAAGGGGAGAGGATTGCACAAAGAGCAGATCTAACGAACAGCACACGGGGGATTTTACCCAGGTTCGGGCCGCACGGATGCGTAAAATCCTACTCCTGCTTTGATTGTATTACAGTGGATGTTCTTGGCTAAGTTCTAGGAGCTACAGTGCTCGGTAGCTGCGCATGCAGAACGGGTTCAATCTCCCCTTCTCTGTACACCTCGGGCCTCCTTATATATGAGTCAAAGGGGCTACCACAGTGGCGTACGAGATAAGGCATGAGGTGGAAAGTAGCTACAGTGTTATCATACCTAACCCTGACGGCCTGGGACAAACTCATTAAATGCACCGTGAGGTGTCCATCAAGGTGTCCCTTAGTGTCTTGGGCTTGGAAAAGCTTTACGGGGGATGGGAAAAGCAGCCATCCCATCAGCACCGCTTAAGCATCTCGTGGCCAGCATTACGCCACGTCATCATGAGGACAAGCCAAGGCTGGCCGCTGCACTAGAGCGATAGCGCTGCACTGTGCAGAGCCTTGCCGGAGCTGGATCCTTGCCGGACCCGGGGCTTGCCGGGACCGGGCCTTGCCAGGTGCGAGGCCTTGCCGGCAAGGGTCTTGCCGGGCCTCCGCAACCCTTTGGTCTTCTGTCTGATCGTTGACTTGAACGCCTTCTTGGCATATTAGTCTTGTGATTACTCCTAGCTATCCCCCGGCAAGGCTTGCCGCGGTACGGCTACAACTACTCGTGCACAAGTAAGGGGTACTAAAAAGACCCATACTTTAGTACACCGACACAGCATCAACATCTTCACCATGTGTGTCGGTCTGAATCGTAATTCCCCCCAGTGTGATCTTCTTCTTCAGCATCAATGTCCTCGAACATTGGCTTCTTATTGATCAACTCATCTACTTCCATAGCCTAACATGCAATCTTTTCTCCAGCCTTATTGATGGGATGGTCTGCAAACATATCATAAACATCTGTGGAATCCTCTACATCAATAGCAGTGTAAGCATCATCTTGTTATGCAACTTCATTAAATGAATTCCTCTGCTCAAACTTTTGCAATACTCTCCAGTCTTGGCTACATGCATATGTGTCTTCCAAGAAAAATATCTGTGTTGCTTGATTTGCCAAAATATAAGGCTCGTCAATGCGGTACGCCGCCTTGACATTGATGGATTTGAAATAATCATCAGCTTCGGGTTTTGAGATCCTGGTAAACTGGTTATACCAACGACAGCAAAACAGAACCACGCACCGATGAATCTCGAAACTAGAGATATACTGCAACTGAACAATGTCTGATATGTTAGCATACATTTCAGTTGTCACTTTCTTGTGCGTATCCGTGCTCATGACGGCACTATTTTGTGTCTTCCTGCCTTTGTCGCATGCAAGGGTGTTGTAGCGCACATCTCCAACAACGCAACATGCATAATGTCTTACCCGAGTATCAGGACCCATTGCTAGTGTGTAAAGGGTATCACTAACTGCCTGCCCCTCCTCCCGCATCTCTTTAACCTATGGTTAGAAAATAGACAAGTTGATCATCTTATGTACTCTACATATTAAAAAAACTGACAGTGCAATTCAAAAGCTTACACGGCTCTTCAACCATTTCGCAAATCCTTCCCTAACCCGTTTGTCAATGTTTCTTGGATTTTGCGCCAGTAACTCCTCTTTGTACATGTTGCAGAACATAGTGATCGTGTCAAACATCTAAATATATAAGAATGTGCTGCAAGTTTAGTAGATTACGATGTATAAGCTGCAGTACATAGCACTTACTCGATATAAGGTAGAATCTCAGGACAGTTATTCAACACATACCAAACCATTTTGTCCAAATCTTTAGGTTTGTCATCTTGTCGACTCTTCCCTGTTACTCGAACAGCAGGATCGAAAACATTGAGCTCAGGATTTTTTTCGCCCACCTTTTTGCTAGGTTGATCAGCTGTTTCAATGTATCTTGAGCAGAACGTCAACTCTTTTGTAGCAATGTAGGCCTCTGCAATGGAACCCTCAGGTCTAGCTCTATTCCTAACATAGCCCTTGAAAGTGCCTAGCCACCTTTCAATAGGGTACATCCATCCATACTGTATTGGACCTCTAAGTAGTGCCACATCAGGTAGATGAATAGCCAAATGCACCATCACATCAAAGAAGGCTGGAGGATATATCTTCTCAAGGTCGCATAGGATAGTTAGTATCCTCTCTTTAAGACGCTTCACAGCATCTATCCTGATATTTCTACTGCAAAGTTCCCTGAAGAATTGTCCCAACTCTGCAACTGCTCTGTATAAGTCAGGGCGGCCCAATCCTCTAAGGAGAACAGGTAAAACCCTTTGAAGTAGGACGTGGCAGTCATGAGTTTTCAACCCTTGTTCCTTGGTTCCATTTGCACTGATTCTCCTCTCGGGGTTGGAAGCAAATCCATGTGGGAATCTCACACGTGACAGGATCTTGTAGAATTCTTTTCTTTTTTGCTTGTCCAAGACGTACACAGCTGGTTCCATATCCCGTGATTCACCAGTGCTATCCACTTGCAAATCAGATCTGATAGCCAGGTGTGTCAAATCAATCCTAGATTTTAAGGTATCTTTTGTCTTGCCTTCAATATTAAGAAGTTTGCCGATAGTGCTATCACATATATTTTTCTCGGTGTGCATCACATCAAGATTATGCCTTAGATCCAAATCTTTCCAATACTCCAAGTCCCACAAAGTGGACCTGCTGGTAAACAATAATCTCTCTTTTGCCTAGCCACACTTCCTTTTCCCGCTACCATTATCGGGATGGTTTCCTAGTGTAATATGCCTGACCTTCTCTAATTCCTCCTGCAACTCATCGCTGGTGAGCCTCTCTGGTACATCACGGTTTTCATGACTTGCATTGAACACAGGTTTTCGGTATTTTCTAAGACGCAGCTTGTCCTTGTCAAGGAAACGGCGGTGTCCAATGTAACAGACCATGCTAAGTATTGGGTATGACAGCAGATTCTTGTCACAGCGAACACATGCATTGTAACCATGTGTCATTCGCCCTGACATAGTGCCCAAAGCCAAATAATCATGGATGCACCAAATTATAACAACATGCAGAATGAAATCAGCTGGTGGGCTACTATATAGGTCTCGAGTGAGAACACCCCTCCATAGCTTTTGAAGTTCCTCCACAACAGGCTCCATGAATAAATCAAAATCCTTTCGAGGACTTTTTGGACCTGGGATGAGCAAGGCCATGATGTAGTTTGATTCTTTGGTGCAGACATTTGGCGGCATGTTGTAAGGGATAACAAGCACTGGCCACATGCTATATGTCGCGCTCTGGTGGCCAAATGGGTTGAATCCATCTGTAGCTAAGCCAAGTCTAATGTTTCTTGGCTCAGCAGCAAACTGTTTGTGTTTCAGATTGAAGCTTGTCCAGTCACTACCATGAGATGGATGGCTCATTACATTCTGATCTCTGTGCTCCTGGTTCCTAGAATGCCATAGTACATCCTCTCTTGTTTGAGCATCATGAAACAACCTCTGCAATCTTGGTATAATTGGAAAATGTCTCAGAACATTATGAGGAATCCTCTTCACAACATCGCCATCTTTCCATCTTGATGATTTGCATTTTGGGCATTCACTTAAGTTGGGATAATCCTTCTGGAACAGAACACAATTATTCTTGCAAACATGGATCATATCATATCCAATTCCAACCGCACGGAGGAAATTCTTCATTTTACTGTAGGTGTGTGGCAGCTCTGACACAGCTGGGTAACAAACGCGAAAAGCAGCCATCATCACATCGAATGATTTGTTGGTCATCCGCTGAGATGTCTTCACCTGAAGAAAGCTGACCATAACTGAGAATACTGACAGCTTACAACCTGCGGTGACTGCCACATTGCATTGCTCCAACATGCGGGCCCACCGTTTTTCTTGTACAAGTGTAAGTTCTCGAAATGCGCGAGCATTTCGTAGCATTATTTCAATCTTGGTCAAAATCACTGGCTCTGCCGCCACATCCTCCTCCTCCTCCTCCTCCTGAGCATCAGGCCGATCAAGATGGTGATCTGCTGCTTCCACATAGTGAGTGACATTGACGTTCACAGCTTCACCATGATGAACACACCTAGTATATGTGACTGACATCCCATACAAGTGTAGATGATTTTGCACAGTTGACTTGGGTCTTGAAACTGAATTCATACAACTGCTACACGGGCAGCGCACATCTGCTTTCGAACCACCATACTCAGCTCTGATAAAGTTCATGAAGTTTTGAACCCCCTCGACATATGTAGGGAGAATCGTTGAGCAGAAGTTATCCAAGTCATTTCCATCTGTCAGACATACAAATTAGTTCTTCTACTAGATATTACAGGAAAAACATATATGTTTCATTATAAAGTCCAGAAAAAATACCTAGGTCGATGTCTAAAGGTATGGCAAGATATTTGGACAAGCATATCTAATTAACAAAATAAGCTAATTCAACAAATAGATTGAGTGCTAAATTATGGCAGGCTATTTCAGCAATCAATGAGGCCGAGCACACAGCCATCGAAGGCCATCTCAGCAACAAAGATTGAGTCTAAAACGGTGTCGAGCTATTTCACCTAATAGATTGGCTACTAGACCATGGCAATCTACTTCACAATACATACATGGTCCTAAAATATGGCAGGATATTTTAGCAACTAATCAGGCGTGGCATGCCATCTCAGCAAAGTAGATTGAGTGCAGAACAGGGCAAGGTAGCTTTTTAAGCAGAGCATATTGAGTGTAAACTATTTCGGCAAGCAGTGAGATTAACAGCGTCTATCAGCTAACATCCAGCGCTACTCCAACATGCACGGGGTCTCAGTCTAGAATGCGCATACCGTGGGAGAAGCTGACCGCCATGCGTCTCCACAAGAACGTCGCCAGCAGTGGCGGCGCGGCTGGAGGACGGCAGTTTACGAGAGTGTACTGTGGGATCGAGATGATCACCGTGCGTCCCCTCAAAGAACCGCGGCACCAACGTATCGGGGCGGCGGGGAGGGCTAGTTTGGCAGAGCGAATGAAGTGGAGGGGGATGGGGAGAGGGGGTTTGGGGAATATTATTAGCTAGTTGGCTAAAGGGGAGTTGAATTTGGGATTTGGGGGAATTTTCGCGCGGTGGGCGGGGGAGTTTGGCGAATGGTCGGTTCCTCCAATTGCGGTCTGATACGTCTCCAACGTATCTATAATTTATGAAGTATTCATGCCATATTTATAACAATTCTATATGGGTTTGGTATGATTTGATTAGAACTAACCCGGACTGACGCTGTTTTCAACAGAACTACCGTGGTGTTGTTTTTTGTGCAGAAACGAAAGTTTCCAAATGAGCTGAAACTTTTTGGAGATTTTTTATTGGACAAATAAAAAATATTGGCACCAAGACCCACTGGAGGGGGGCCACCCAGTGCCCACGAGGAACTAGGGCGCGCCACCTCCCCCCCCCTCAAGCGCACCCTGGTTCCTCGTGGGGCCCACGTGGCTCAGTTTCGCGTGATTCCAGCGCTGAAAAATCATATATATTCAGAAACCCCCGAAAGTTAACCTAGATGAGTTTTTACGCCGCCGCAAGCCTATGTACCAGAGAGATCCCATCTACAACCCTTTTCCGGCACCCTGCCGGAGGGGGGAAAGCATCACCGGAGGCCATCTTCATCATCCCGACGGTCTCCATGACGAGGAGGTAATAGTTCACCCTCGGGGCTGAGGGTTTGTACCAATAACTATGTGTTTGATCTCTCTCTCTTGTGTTCTTGAGATGGCACGATCTTGATGTATCGCGAGCTTTGTTGATATAGATGAATCATATGGAGTTTTCCCCTCTCTATCTTCTTGTGATGAATTGAGTTTTCCCTTTGAAGTTTTCTTATCGGATTGAGTCTTTAAGGATTTGAGAACACTTGATGTATGTCTTGCATATGGATATCTGTGGTGACAATGGGATATTCACTTGAGTCACTTGATGTATGTTTTGGTGATCAACTTGCGGGTTCCGTGACCTTGGGGATTTATGCATAAGGGTTGGCACACGTTTTCGTCTTGACTTTCCGGTAGAAACTTTGGGGCACTCTTTGAAGTTCTTTGTGTTGGTTTGAATAGATGAATCTAGGATTGTGTGATGCATATCGTATAATCAAACCCGTGGGTACTCGTGGTGACATTGGAGTGCTTAGGTGACATTAGGGTTTTGGTTGATGTGTATCTTAAGGTGTTATTCCAGTATGATCTCTAGGGCTGTTCGTGACAATTAATGGGGATGGCTCATAAGATTGATCGGGAAGGATAACTTTGAGGTGGTTTCGTACCCTACAACAATTTCTTCGTTTGTTCTCCACTATTTGTGACTTTGGAGTGAACTCTTTGTCGCATGTGAGGGATTTACATATGATTCAACTATGTCAACAATGTTGAGAGATTGCACTAGCGAAAGTATGAACCCTATGCCTTATTTTCAAGCATTGCAATACCATTTGTGCTCACTTTTGTTACTAGTTACCTTGCTATTTTTATTATTTCAGATTACAAAAACCTATATCTACTATCCATACTACACTTTTATCATCATCTCTTCGCCGAACTAGTGCACCTATACAATTTACCATTGTATTGGGTGTGTTGGGGACACAAGAGATTTCTTGTATTTGGTTGCAGGGTTGTTTGAGAGATACCATCTTCAACCTACGCCTCCCACGGATTGATAAACCTTAGGTCATCCACTTGAGGGAAAATTGCTACTGTCCAACAAAACTCTGCGCTTGGAGGCCCAACACGAGTCTACAAGAATAAGTTGTGTAGTAGACATCACGGTCCCATGTGTTAGTGAAGAGGCAAGCCGAAGCACGTTCTCTTTGGGTGAGCGGTGTGCAGGACCGACCGTGTGAGGGGTGCAATGCGACCGCGACAGGCGTGCTGTAAGTGTACCACCTTTTCATTTTGAACTTGTAGAGCGTAACACTTGGTATTGGTGCTTCGCGTGATCCATCGATACAGACTGTTCTGTTTTTGACAGATTCTGTTTTCAATGCATAGTTTGCTTGTTTTAATGTTTCTATAGCTTATATTATAAGATATAAATTGTGGAAATGATAGAATACAGTTGGAATTATATGGGAACAATTGTTAATCTTGTCTTGGACAGTACCTAAGTGATGGTTTATTCTTTATCATAATAACCGTTCTCACGAAGTTCCGTTAAGTTTTGTGTGATTGAAGTTTTCAAGTTTTGGGTGAGATATAGATATGAGGAGAATAAGGAGTGGCAAGACCCTAAGCTTGGGGATGCCCAAGGCACCCCCAAGGTAATATTCAAGGAAGACCCAAGCAACTAAGCTTGGGGATGCCCCGGAAGGCATCCCCTCTTTCGTCTTCAACACTATCGGTATCCTCAGTTGGAGCTATATTTTTATTCGTCATATAATATGAGTTTTGCTTAGAGCGTCATTTTATTTTTGTGAGATTTGCTTGCTGTTATCAATAATCATGTTTTGTATCTTTTATTTCAATAAAAATGTCAAGTATAGCCTTTACCATGCTTATTTTGCAAGTTCATGAGTTGCAGTTTCAAAACAGAAAGTTTGCTGCTATTGATTAAATTTCCCAGAAATTTCAGAATGTGATAAAATCTTGAAATTTTGACACAGTCAACTTTAATAAATTATTTCCAGTGTGGTAAATTTTGAGAATTTTTTGAGGTATCTAAGTATGGATTCTTAATTATCCTTTACAGACTGTCCTGTTTAGGCAGATTGCTGTTATGTTTGCATTGTTTGCATATGTTTGCGTGTTTAATGTTTCTATTTGTGGATAGGAGTATTAAATATGCAGAGGCATTTAGTATTCAATGTTTAATTATAATTTTAGTGATTTTCTACAGTAGAGAATGTCGAGGTTTCGAGTGGATTTATACTAACATATCTCACAAGTTCTTGTCAAGTTTTGTGTGGATGAAGTTTTTGAAACTTAGGGATACTATTATATGAGAAAAATTAACGAGACACAAGAGTTCAAGCTTGGGGATGCCCAATGCTCCCCAAGTTAATATTCCAAGATGTATCAAGCATTCAAGCTTGGGGATGCCCCGGTAGGCATCGCATCACTTTTCTTCATCAACTATCGGTTAGTCTCGATTGAACCCAAGTTTTTACTTGTTCACATAATGTGTGCTATACTTGGTTGTGTCTTTGTTTTGCTTGCTGTTTGAATAAAATATCAAGGTCTGAAACATTTTTAATGAGAGAGAGTTTTCACATAGCTACTTAATTGTTTCACTACGCATTGATCTTCGCTTATATATTTTGGAGTAGTTTGTCATTAATTCTCATGCTTCACTTATATCTTTTTGAGAGTTAATAATAGTAATGGTAATTTGCACAAGATATGAATTTGGTCCCAAGATGATGAATATTTGAGAGGGATATAATAAAAACTTTCATATAGATCATTGGATATGATAAGTGTGATTCCTTGCAATGAAAATAATGAAAGAGATCATATGCTAATCTTATGGAAAGTAATGACATTACATAAAGAAAAGTATAAGTGGTAAAATTTATTGGAGGTTAACAAGCATAGCATTAGTCAATGATGCAATTCATGAAAAAGTTAATAAGGGAAGAGAAGATTCACATGCAAATATACTATCTTGGACATCTTTTATGATTGTGAGCCCCCATTAAGTATTTTATGTCAAAGTGTTGACGTTGGACAAGGAAGACAACGTAATGAATTATGTTTGTTCATATTCACATATAAGTTATATTGTTATAGATCCTCCAACATGTGGTGCTTGCCCAATATCTTTGCTAGCCAAAAATCCGCACCATGTAGAGATACTACTTGTGCATCCAAAACCCTTAAACCCAGTTTCATGTCACGAGTGTCCACCATATCTACCTATGGATTGAATAAGATCCTTCAAGTAAGTTGTCATCGGTGCAAAAAGCAATAAAAATTGCCTCTAAATATGTATGATCTTTTATTGTAAGGGAAATAAGCGTTGTACGAACTTGTGATGGTAAAGAAATAAAAGCGACGGACTGCATAATAAAGGTTGCTATCACAAGGGGCAATATAACGTGACGTTCCTTTGCATTAAGGGCTTGTGCATCCAACAACAAAAAGCGCATGACAACCTCTGCTTCCCTCTGCGAAGGGCCTATCTTTTACTTTTATGCATTTACTTTTATGTATTTATTTTTTATGCAAGAGTCAATAGTGTTCTCCTCTATTTCCTTTTTATTTTTCTCTTTTGCAAGCATCATGTGGTGGGGAAAGATCTAGGCACATATATCCAGTTGGATATGAGTGATCATGAGTTATTATTGTTGACATCACCCTTGAGGTGAATAAGTTGGGAGGCGAAATCACAAGCCCCTATCTTTCTATGTGTCTGGCTGAAACTTTTGCTCCATATATATGTCGTGAGTGTTAGCAATCATAGAAGACTTAATGATGGTTGAGTATGTGGACTTGCTAAAAAGCTCCTACATGAGACCCTTCCTAAATATATGATGAATTGCAATTGCATTGTTGACTAGAATAGTTTGTTAGTTTCCAAGAAAGTTTATGCCTTATACTTCCTTGTTGTGATGAATTGTTACTTGCTCATGAGAAGTTTTATGATAATAAATATTACTGTTATAATAATGATCTTGCTTTGAATCATTCAAGTCCAATGTCCATGCTATAAAAGAAAAGATTATATGATGATTATGATAGGTAGCATTCCACATCAAAATTTCTGTTCTTAATTGCTACTTTATGATGATGACTTTTATGAGAGAAAGTTGCTGTTATGATGCTAGGAAAAGTGATTGAAATTATCATTGATCAAACTTATGCACTATGCTAGCATTCACACTTCATAAATTATTTCTTTTATCATTTACCTACTCGAGGACGAGTAGGAATTAAGCTTGGGGATGCTGATAGGTCGCCAACGTATCTATAATTTATGAAGTATTCATGCCATATTCATAACAATTCTATATGGTTTTGGTATGATTTGATTAGAACTAACCCAGACTGACGCTGTTTTCAGCAGAACTACAGTGGTGGTGTTTTTTGTGCAGAAATGAAAGTTTTCCAAATGAGCTGAAACTTTTTGGAGATTTTTTATTGGACAAATAAAAAATATTGGCACCAAGACCCACTGGAGGGGGGCCACCCAGTGCCCACGAGGCACTAGGGCGCGCCACCTCCCCCCCCCCAAGCACACCCTGGTTCCTCGTGGGGCCCACGTGGCTCAGTTTCGCGTGATTCCAGCGCTGAAAAATCATATATATTCAGAAACCCCCGAAAGTTAACCTAGATGAGTTTTTACGCCGCCGCAAGCCTATGTACCAGAGAGATCCCATCTACAACCCTTTTCCGGCACCCTGCCGGAGGGGGGAAAGCATCACCGGAGGCCATCTTCATCATCCCGACGGTCTCCATGACGAGGAGGTAATAGTTCACCCTCGGGGCTGAGGGTTTGTACCAGTAGCTATGTGTTTGATCTCTCTCTCTTGTGTTCTTGAGATGGCACGATCTTGATGTATCGCGAGCTTTGTTGATATAGATGAATCATATGGAGTTTTCCCCTCTCTATCTTCTTGTGATGAATTGAGTTTTCCCTTTGAAGTTTTCTTATCGGATTGAGTCTTTAAGGATTTGAGAACACTTGATGTATGTCTTGCATATGGATATCTGTGGTGACAATGGGATATTCACTTGAGTCACTTGATGTATGTTTTGGTGATCAACTTGCGGGTTCCGTGACCTTGGGGATTTATGCATAAGGGTTGGCACACGTTTTCGTCTTGACTTTCCGGTAGAAACTTTGGGGCACTCTTTGAAGTTCTTTGTGTTGGTTTTAATAGATGAATCTGGGATTGTGTGATGCATATCGTATAATCAAACCCGTGGGTACTCGTGGTGACATTGGAGTGCTTAGGTGACATTAGGGTTTTGGTTGATGTGTATCTTAAGGTGTTATTCTAGTATGATCTCTAGGGCTGTTCGTGACAATTAATGGGGATGGCTCATAAGATTGATCGGGAAGGATAACTTTGAGGTGGTTTCGTACCCTACAACAATTTCTTCGTTTGTTCTCCACTATTTGTGACTTTGGAGTGAACTCTTTGTCGCATGTGAGGGATTTACATATGATTCAACTATGTCAACAATGTTGAGAGATTGCACTAGCGAAAGTATGAACCCTATGCCTTATTTTCAAGCATTGCAATACCGTTTGTGCTCACTTTTGTTACTAGTTACCTTGCTATTTTTATTATTTCAGATTACAAAAACCTATATCTACTATCCATACTACACTTTTATCATCATCTCTTCGCCGAACTAGTGCACCTATACAATTTACCATTGTATTGGGTGTGTTGGGGACACAAGAGATTTCTTGTATTTGGTTGCAGGGTTGTTTGAGAGATACCATCTTCAACCTACGCCTCCCACGGATTGATAAACCTTAGGTCATCCACTTGAGGGAAAATTGCTACTGTCCAACAAAACTCTGCGCTTGGAGGCCCAACACGAGTCTACAAGAATAAGTTGTGTAGTAGACATCACGGTCCCATGTGTTAGTGAAGAGGCAAGCCGAAGCACGTTCTCTTTGGGTGAGCGGTGTGCAGGACCGACCGTGTGAGGGGTGCAATGCGACCGCGACAGGCGTGCTGTAAGTGTACCACCTTTTCATTTTGAACTTGTAGAGCGTAACACTTGGTTTTGGTGCTTCGCGTGATCCATCGATACAAATCCCGACTAAAACGGTGCGGGCGGGTCTTTTCCTGCGCGATATGCTGGGAGTTTGGCTTAGTTGGTTTGACAGACAGAGCGAGAGAAAGACGTGAAATGCGTGAATGTGTAGTGGACGTACTTTTGGAGGGCCTAAGAGAAATTGTGTATGTAAACCCTCTGTATTTATTTACTTAGCATATTAGCTTTGTCTCGGGTCAATCTTTCTAAACTTTGACCAAGTTTATACATACAAAAACAATGACAACCACAATACCAAGTAAATACGATTAGAATCATTATTCAATATATTTTCATACAACATATCTTTTTATTGTGAAAGTTCATATAACCGGACGAGATTCAGGCAAACACGGCAGATTTTCATTACATTTCGAACTTTTAGGACAAAAAAAGAAAAGAAACCCGACCCTAAACCTATCCTACGACGACGGCGCACGTCCACTTTCCTTTTTATTCCGCATCGGCGACCACGTCCTCCATCTGTCATCTCCATGAATGGCGGCAAGGTTCAAGACCCGTCAAGTAAAGGTGTGGTCTCCAGCGAGGAAGAGTAGAACACGGGAGATGGACTGGCCCACTTGGGACACCATGCCCTACCGCCGCCCATGCCATACTCATCCTCGGAGGCGTCCGCGACCTCGGCAGTGCCAGTGAACGTGAGGTTGATGATGGATCTGGACGGTCCATCGCTGTTCACGTACCATATGCGCCCCCGAACGTTGGACAGTGGCGCGTAGAATGCGCGGCTGGCGGTGCTCTTGTCCTCGGCCGCCGACGCAGCCGGCGCTTGTGCGGCCGCATCCGCGTCTGGCTATGCCGGCATTGCGTTGCGAGCGGCGGGTTGAGCAAGGCGACCTCGAGCTTCATCTCCGAAGACAAGCTCTTCCGCAGAGCATTCCCGCCCACGGTCATGGTGGATGTGGTGCCAGGGAGGAGGATGTGCTCTGGTGTGGAGTTTAGCTGGGTGTTACCGCCTTTAAGTAGCGCATACCGGTGAGGCCAAGCGTCTAGGTGCGTCAATGAGTCACCGGAGTTCGTACCTCGGGCGGCGAGCCAGCTTAATGGCGGCATGCAGACAGACGACATGAATGCGGGTAACTGGTGCCTGGGGGGAACACACGCGGGCGAGGGACGAGGGTTTTTAAGTAGTCAGCTGCGGGCGTGGCAACGTTGCAGATGCCCTTTGCTCACATGCGGTCCCACATGTCAGTGACAAAGCAAGATGACCAGCATTCCCTTGGGTCAGAAGCACGCCGGACCGACCGTCTGGGGGTGCGACGTGAACGCGACAGGGGTGCTATCAGTGCACCGCCTTTTCATTTTGAACTTGTAAACCGTAACACTTGTAGAGCGTAAGACCGAAAGCATACAGTATGAAGTTGGCACCTCACATATATCCAGCCTAGTAGCCCACATGTACAATAGTTATTCATACTAGCATATATACCAGTATAATTAGTGTACCGCCCTTTCCTTTTCAACTCGTGAAGCATAACGCTTGATTAAGTAGTCGGACAATGTGTGTTGCCTGTCTATGTATGTATTTGAGGTGTGCTGATTGAGGTGTCCGGCTGTTTGAAGTAATAATTGAGGTGTGCCCGGTCCATGGCCGCATTTAGGTGTCCAACTTACCATGTTCTGGCTGTAGTAACTATACTATGTAAGTTGCTTGGAAAAATAATTACCTAGGTCAGTTTTGTGAGCCATCCACTATGTGTCACTCCCCATCTTAGTAGTGACAAACCCCTTCGGTTCAAGACCCGACACACACTAGTACAGCGAGCTGCTATACAAACGGTTTTTACCCCCTTTCAGTGACGAAGTTTTAAACCGTTGCCTTGCCTGTGTGTGCGATAGGGGGGTCCTTTCCACATGACCCAGAAACCGTCCGTGATAGGGCCTCTGGTCACACACACGGGGCAAAAAGAGCTCATGTGCAATCGGGTGAGCCATCGCAGACAATTATACTGGCCCAATCATTTCCGTTCGTATGTACATCCCACACAGTGAATCCAAGATAAACATTTCCTTTTGTATATATATCCCACATAGTGAATCCAGACAAACGTTTCCGTTTGTGTATACAAAGCACATAGTTTTCCGCATCACATCGTCCGTGATAGCGTTGCCATTGCAGACGATAGTAATAATTTTATTGTTTGTGTTATTGAATGCATCACGCACGGTGTCTAGAAGAAACTGTGTGGCATAGGCTATCCATCATACACAGTTTTTATGTGGAAAACGTTTGTGCAAGGTGGCCTAACGCAAACAGTTGTCCAGAGGAAGTCGTGTGTGATTGTTCATTGATCCAACATGTTTACTTCCTATAAACTGTGTGGGTTGTCTGAGATCATCGCCGATGGTGTTGTCTCAATAACCGTTTGCACTAGAAAAACCCAATAAGCAGGCTAATTGGCCTATTATTATTAATCCATTTAGTAATCAAATTTACATTTCATAATAAACACACAATATATTTCATTTTCGTATTACGGAACCAGGATTTCATAATTGAAATACATTAGAGTACAACATCATATAGCTTCAGCACTCACTCACACCATATAGGCATATAGCTAGCTACCACATTACACAATAGCACCAAGTTTCACATGCAACATCTAAAACCTTTGGAAATTAGCATCATAGACGGTAGATAGACAGATGAATCTCATCTAGAAAACTGCTGAAGCGAAAGGCGAATATTGAGCCTTCAATGATGTTGAATGTCCTTGCAACTTTAGGCCAGTGTGTGTGGATGATTGACCACCCATCCTTCATCCCCTTGAGGAATACTTCAATATTGTATCGTGGGTGTTGTATGAACACCTTCCTCACCTCTTGACCATACAGGTGGTTTAAGAGGTAATCATCTGCGAACTGCTTTGGAAAGGCCTGAAAACAAAGATATGCATAAATATCTTCTCTGAATTTTGAAATGGCGCAAAGGAATTAAAAAACAAGGTACTCCCTCCGGTCCTTTTTACTCTGTGCATTAGATTTGTATCAAGTCAAACTTTGTAAAGTTTCACCAAATTTATTTAAAAAAATATCAACATCCACGATACCAAATATGTAAACTATAAAATTGTATTTCATAATGCATCTAAAAATAATGATTTTGCAGTTTGAATGTTGATACTTTTTTCTATAACTTTGGTCAAAGTAGAGGTACTTTGACTTCGGACAAAACTTATATGCAGACTAAAAAGGACCGGAGGGAGTATAAGAGTTAGTACCATCGTGTAGTTCACTGATGTCATCTTCATTGTGCAGACAAAGATCTTGTTGTTTTTCGTCGCTAGTTTCTTTATCCTCACAATTTTTCTGAGTTTCTTGACTTGACTGATATTCATGGACATCTCATTTCCCCATATGCAAAATGGGTCGAACAGTGGGTCAAAACCTCTGACAGCAGAACCTACATGTGCAAGACCAAATTGTTAAAAACCTAAATACTAGAATGGTTCCTGCAATTGCACAATAATGTGCTATTAGACAAAGGACCATGCATGTGCGAACCTTGATGGTAAACCTCAATGCCCCCCATTGTTTCCCTACAACACATATAAGGTAGTTATTGATCAGGTTAAGTGAGGGTTGGCATACTATCAATAAAATATGTTGATGAAAAATAAACACACTGCAGATTCAGCAGATTAATTCGAGCCACATGGAAAAGCCATTTATCCAAACCAAGCATGCTTAAGAACTAGGAAATATAGCAATTGCATATGTTTCTCATGTATTTAGTACAGCCGAATTTGATTTATTTCTCACATGCATAACAATACAAAATTGTACCCACGTGTGACGCCCCCGACTCAACCGTGCGCTAATCATACATGCAAATGCACACGATCAATCCTAGGGACTCACTTGAAGATATCACAACACAACTCTACATAAAACAAAATAATACAAGATTTATATTACAAGCCAGGGGCCTCGAGGGCTCGAATACATAAGCTTGCGCATACAAGCGTCAGCGAAAGCATCAGATATCTGAGTACAAATACAAAAGATAAACAGAAAAGCCTATGGAGGCGAAAAACAAACAACGACTACGATCGAAAAGGCGCAGGCCTCCCGCCTGGGAGCCTCCTAACTACTCCTGGTCGTCGGCGGTCTCCACGTAGTAGTAGGCTCCTCCAGAAGTGTAGTAGTAGTTGTCGGCGGTGGCAGCTGACTCCGGGGCTCCGTCATCTGGTCGCAGCAATCGGGTATGGGGGGAAAAGGGAAGCAAAGCAACCGTGAGTACTCATCCAAAGTACTCGCAAGACTGACATCAGAACTATACTAGTTATGCATTAGTATCAAAGAAAGGCTGTATATGTGGACTGGTCTGCAGAAATGCCAGAATAGAGAGAAAGGCCTAACCTATCGAAGACTAGCATCTTCAGGGGTCTTGCAGCATAGGAAGAGTGTAGATTACTACATATCATAAAGTAACAAGCATGTTGTATCAAAGCCTAGAGATCCTTCCTCGACTCCCTGCGAGAAAGCGATCCCGGAGCTTCCAATTAATTAACAGTATCCAATTCAAGTAGTAGTAGATCGGGATACAACACTGAGCGTCCTGTTACTGTGGACACGGCTATTCGAATAGATAATCTTCCCTGTAGGGGTGCATTACTGTTACCCAACACGCCCGATTAACTCTGGCCGGACACACTTTCCTGGGTCATGCCCGGCCTCGGCTGATCGACACACCGCAGTCCTACCTAGAGCTCAGCAGAGAGGTCCCCGCCGGTCTACATCCTAAGTGCTCAGGGGTCTTGGGCCCGTCGCCCTTTGCACTCAGGGTCGTTGTGCCCAAGGTGGATTCAGCGCCACCCCCTCCTGGATGGCACGATCCGACCCGGCCACAATGCTGAACTGGACATCTGACAGAGCTTTCGGCTGATACATACGGCACCGAGGGCCCCACTAAACCATTGTCCCGCGTGGTGGTAGTGCGTATAGGCTAGTGGCCAACTCAGATCAATACCCAAATCCGTTAGTGCATTATTAGTCTAAGTGACGGCTGTCGGGACAAGTCCGGAGCTACCACCACAACATGGGTGGTACCGCTAAATAGCCAGCCGCCACAGTAACTCTCACGGGTGCTCTCCGGGCCCGCCCGACTTTCATGTGCATCTCTCGCGGGTACCCCTCCGGGTCGACCCAACTTTAACAAGTATCAATATTAAAGTCAAAGTACCCGTGTGTCCATAACATCAAGGAGGAATCCGAGGAATCACCCTCGTTGGATTCCCTCTCGATGTATCCGTCAAGGTGAACCCGGAGGAATCACCCTCGATGGCATTCACACTTGCGGGGTTGCACGACAGAAGCTTCATCGGAGGTGGTGTAAGCGGAATCACCCTCGTTAACCCACGACCGACTAGCTATACTACAGAGGCAACATCGGGAGTGAGATAAGAGGTATCACCCTCGGCACTCGATATTAGCTCTGCAGAGTCGAGCAACTTAGGGGTTGTGTGGTGATGTGCTGGTCTCAGCCTGTCGATCACATCGATCAGGGCACTAGTAACTAAGCGGGGCAACTGGGACAAGGAAGAGGGGCCATAGATGGATTTCCAACCAACCTATACTAAGCATTTAGGATAGTAGGTAAGGTATCAATATCAGTTTACAAAAACAGGCTATGCATCGGAATAGGATCAATCATAAGCAGTAGCAAATTCTAATGCAAGCAGGAGGGAGAAAGAATAGGTGATATATGCATGCTCAAGGGGGTTTGCTTGCCTGGAAGCTTTGCGATAAAAGAGGGGTCTTCGATGGAGTAGCAGTCCTCGGAGTAACGTCGGTCTCGGGGTCTACCCGAGAGAAGAGGGGGAAGAAACAATAAATATAAAGCAGATAAATGCAATCAATATGCCTGACATGCCTAAATCATATGTAGGGGTCATATATTGCATCTCTAATTATTTTAGTTAATTTAGGAATTACTTTGGAATTATTTACCGAAGGTCATGCACTATTCATCTACCGGAAACGGGCAAAAAGTTCCATGTTCACCTACTTAGAGGGTTCTAACATGAGTGCAGATGGCATATTCGGACTCGTTGGATTTTCCTGATCATTTTTCATATATAAATTATTTTCATCCGAGTTACGGTTTATTTTATTAATCCGAAAAATGATTTAAATCAAAAATGCTAAGCGTACCCAGCTCTGTGTACACAGAAGTGTACCAAAGAGGCTGACCAGTGGGCCCGTTGACTGGGTCAACAGACCAGTCAACAAAGGCTGACTGGTGGGGCCAGTCAACTGCCCAGTCATTAGTTGACTGGTCAAAGGTCCAGTGGGACCCAGCTGTCATTGACTGGGTCAATCCCAGTCAGCAGTTGACTGGTCAACGAATTCAAAGGGGGCCCACATGTCATCTGGCCGCAGTCACTGACGACTGGGACCAGTCAACGCCACGTCAGCATAGTCAAAGCTGACGCGTGGGCCACGGTAATTAATCTAATGCTAACCAGAAAAATTAAACTGATTTAACTAACTCAGGGGGGTTAACCTAACCTAATGACGTCCCGTCGGCGTTAACCTCCGGCGCTAATCCGGCGACTCCGGCGATCGCCGGCAGGCCGATTCCGGCCACGGGAGCGAGCGAGGCTAGGCTCTACAGGTTTAGGGAGAGGAGGCGAGTCTGTTGGTGGTCGAGGTGGTGCTGGGGATGGTCGGATTTGACGGCGGCGACGAGTCGAGCGGCGGTGGCAGCACGGGCTCACGCGGATGCGGTGCTACGGTTCATAGTTGTGTGAACCGAGCGGCTAGGCGGCTCCTACAGCTCTCCAGGAGCACGCGTGCAACCCCAGACGGGGCTAGAGGGTACGGCAACGTCGAGCTCGCCGGCAATGGCAGACGGCGGCTTCGGGAACTTGCGGTCAGAGGCTAAAGGACGAGCGGGGCGACGGGGTTAGGGGGAAAGGATGTGGGGCTCACCGAGTGGACGCACGCTGGTCCCGTGACAGCTTAGTAGCAGCAGGGAGGGCTCAGATCCGGCGGAGATGGCGTACGGTGGCCGGCGAGATGGCGAGCTCGATTCCGTCGGTGAGGGACTCTCCGGCTCGGTTGGCTTGGCGTAGTCCACGCAGGAGGTGGCGACGGTGCTCAGGAATCCTTCACGGGGCTCGGGAAAGCTCCTGGCCACGGTAGCCACGGCGGTGGGGCGACGACAGCGCCGGGTGGAGCTCCAAATCGAGGAGGAGCTCGAGGGAGGAGGGGGAAGTGGCCAGGGGAAATGCCCTGGGGTGGTTGAGATCTCCTTATCCTCTCACGAGGGCGAGGGACGGCCGGCGCGTGGAGCTGCGGCGCCCACGGCCATGGCGCGCCCGACACCGGGGCGGGAGCCGGTGAGAACGACGATTCAGGCGGGCTGGGCCACTGTTGCTAGTTGGGCCGGATGCACTGGTGCTTTTCTCTTTTCTTTTATCTCTTTCTGTTTTCTCTTTTAACTTCTGTTTTGCAATAATCAGAGCCACTATATGAGTTTTGTAAAATGTGTAGCTTGCCTGATAAATAGCTTTGCAACTTTCTGCACTGCCACAAAATTTTTGGGAATGTTTTGAATTCAATTGGATTTTGCATAAATGGAAAAGGATTAAATATTGCTGTTTTTGGTACTGTTTTGGTTGCTAGGGTCAATTTGGGAATGCAAATAATGTTGGTTTTATTTTTATAATTGCTTTGGAATTATTTGCAATATTGTGAACTATTTTGTTTTAATATTTGATCAACTATTATTTTGACTTGCATTTTGAAATTTTGTTTAAACTGGAATTTGAAATGAGACATGAACAAATGATGATTTAGCACTGCAAATGAAGATGACTTGGCATGATTAGAAGATGATCACTATAGCATATTACAAGGGGGTGTTACAATTCTCCTCCTCTAAAAGAAATTCTCGTCCTGAGAATTCAGGAGGTAGAAGGGAAAAGGTCAGGGTATTCATCACGAAGACGATTCTTGCGTTCCCAAGTGGCTTCATCTTCAGTGTGGTTCGACCACTGCACTTTAAGGAACTTGGTTGTCTTTTGGCGGGTCCGACGTTCAGCTTGATCAAGAATGCGGATTGGATGCTCTTTATAAGATAGGTCATCTTGCAGATCGAGTATTTCATGATCCAGTGCTCGGTGTGTAGATTCCTTGAAGCAACGGCGAAGTTGCGACACATGGAAAACATCGTGAACCTGAGAAAGGTTCGGCGGTAGTTCCAACTGATATGCCACTTCTCCCCGTCTAGCGAGAATACGGAATGGGCCGATGTAGCGAGGAGCTAGCTTGCCCTTGATTCCGAAACGGTGGGTGCCCTTCATTGGAGTGACACGAAGGTATGCTTGTTCGCCAGGTTGATAGACCATTACCTTGTGTTTACGGTCATAATTGCTCTTCTGACGGGACTGAGCAGTCTTCAGATGTTCGCGAACAATACGAACTTGCTCTTCAGCGTGTTGGATAATGTCCGGACCGAAGAGTGGCCGTTCCCCAGTTTCCGACCAATTCAGAGGAGTTCGGCACTTACGTCCATAAAGAACTTCAAACGGTGCCATCTTCAGACTAGCTTGATAGCTATTGTTGTAAGAGAATTCAGCATACAGGAGAGATTCCTCCCATTTCTTGCCAAAGGAGATGACACATGCGCGTAGCATATCTTCTAGTATGTGGTTGACTCGTTCAACTTGACCCTGGGACTGGGGGTGAAAAGCGGTGCTAAAGGACAGATGAGTTCCCATAGCTTCTTGGAAACTTGCCCAGAAACTTGAAGTAAAGAGGCTGCCACGGTCTGAACTGATCTCCAACGGAACACCGTGGAGTGACACAATTCTGGAAACATACAAGTCTGCTAACTGACTAGCAATGATTGTCTCCTTGACTGGCAGAAAATGAGCAACCTTGGAGAATCGGTCAATGACGACAAAAATAGCATCATGACCCTTCTGTGATCTGGGAAATCCAGTAATGAAATCCATTTCAACTTTGTCCCATTTCCATTCGGGAATAGCAAGTGGTTGTAGAGTTCCAGCAGGTCTTTGATGTTCTGCTTTGATGCGATGGCAAACATCACACTCGGCAACATATCGAGCAATGTCTCGGTTCATATCAGGCCACCAGTACCGCTGACGAATGTCTTGGTACATCTTAGTACTATCCGAATGAATAGACAACAGTGTATCATGTGCTTCTTTCTTGACATCCGAGCGCGAGTCCAGATTGTGCTTTTTGGGGACCACTAGGCGGCCTCTAAAGAACTAGGCACCATCATCATCAACAGTGAAGAACGATGAATTTCCTTTGGAGAGATAGCTCTTGATCTTCTCGACTTCGAAATCGTACTTCTGCCTTGTCTTGATGTTGTGCTCAAGATCTGATTCAACAACCAAGGTATTTAGATAACCTTGAGGAACTATCTCGAGGTTGAGTTTTCGAAGCTCTTCATACAGGAGTGGTTGCTGTAGCTGAACCTCAAGATCACAACAATAGGATTTACGGCTCAAGGCATCAGCCATTACATTAGCCTTTCCAGGGGTATAAGAAATACCCAAGTCATAGTCTGTAATGGCCTCCATCCATCTTTGCTAACGAAGGTTCAGAGATGGCTGAGTGAACAAGTACTTCAGACTTTGATGATCTGTGTAGATCTCGCAACGATTACCAAGTAGGTAATGTCGCCATAACTTCAATGCATATATAACCGCAGTTCGAGATCATGCGTTGGATAGTTCTCTTCATGAGGACGCAAGTGTCGAGAGCCATAAGCAATCACCTTACGCTCTTGCATTAGGACACAGCCTAATCCTTGACGGGATGTGTCACAATAAATCACAAAGTCCTTGGGAGAATCCGGAGGAGCAAGCACTGGGGCAGATGTCAGCTTGTCTTTGAGTGTCTGAAAGCTTTCCTGACATTTTTCTGTCCACTCAAACTTAACGCCCTTGTGAAGCAAATCAGTCAAAGGCTTGGCAATCTTAGAGAAGTTCTCGACAAAACGGCAGCAATAGCTGGCGAGTCCGAGAAAACTTCTGACTTGCTTGACATTCTTCGGAGGAGTCCATTCAAGAATAGCTTGAACTCATTCCGGATTAACAGCAATGCCATCTTTGGAAATCACATGGCCGAGATATGTCACTTCAGACAACCAGAACTCACACTTGGAATACTTGGCATACAGTTGATGTTCACGCAGCTTCTCCAGTACAAGCCGAAGATGCTCGGCATGTTCTTCTTCATTCTTCGAATATACAAGGATGTCATCCAGATAAACCACGACGAATTTGTCGAGGTAATCCATGAAGATGTAATTCCTTAACCGAGAGAAGGTTGCTGGAGCGTTGGTTAAGCCGAAAGACATGACGGTGTACTCGTAAGACCCATATCGAGTAACGAAGGCTGTCTTCGGAATGTCTTCTTCACGAACTCTGATCTGGTGGTATCCCAATCTCGGGTCAAGTTTAGAGAATACTGAGGAACCAGCAAGTTGATCATACAGATCGTTGATTCTGGGAAGCGGATACTTGTTCTGAATTGTTGCCTGGTTAATGGGCCGGTATTCTTGAACCAACCGATTCGTTCCATCCTTCTTCTTGACAAAGAGAGAAGGTGCTCCCCAAGCAGAAGAACTGGGGTGGATGAAACCCTTTTGAAGTGACTTGTCGATTTCCTCCTTAAGTTCAAGGAGTTCATGCGGCGGCATCTTGTATGGGCGCTTTGCAATGGGAGTAGTGCCCGGTTTCAGGTCGATAACGAATTCGACAGCACTAGCAGGGGGTACTCCTGGAAGTTCCTCTGGAAAGACATCTTGAAAATCACGAACAACTGGAACATTCCCGATGCCTTCAAGAGGTGAAGCATTCAATACATTCAGAGCATATATCTGGCTCTCAGCATCCTGAGCTGTCCGGGCTGAGTATTTGACCACCTGGCCAGAAGGGTGTGTGAGTTGGACTGTCTTGGCGGCATAGTTGATCAAAGCATTATGTGCCTTCAGCCAATCCATTCCGAGAATGACATCTATGGTGGAAACCTTGAGGGCCATGAGTGAAGCAGAGAACACTAATCCTCCAATTGCAATACGGTTGTTGTGGGCTATCATCAAGGTATCCCACCTGGACCCTGGAGAGTTAACCACTAGTGGAGGGTACACGTTTTCGAACGGCAAATCTTGCTTGCGTGCAAATGCCTCAGATATGAAGGAATGTGACGCTCCTGAATCAAAAAGAACGGAAGCTGGTATTGAGTTAACAGGGAGGGTCCCCAGCATGATAGTCGGTTCCTTCCGGGACTTTTCAGCATCGACATGATTGGCATGGCCAAGTACAACAGCAGCCGATCTGTTATTACAGTTTCTGGACCGACGGTTTCGACAGCCCTTTTTACGACCAACCGGAGGACGTGGTGCATTTTGAGGCTGATCCTGGCGGCAGTTGATAGCAGGGTGACCTGGCTGTCCACACCTGTGGCATAATTCGTCATTATTGGGAGGAGCCCTAGCATTGGGCTGTCCACCCTGAATCGTTAGCTGTCTCGGCGGCAGAGGCAGACGAGGTGCAACATATGACGGCCTTGGTGTTGGAGCAGGTCGTTGATGAACATTGTGCGGAATCCAGACTTGACGTTTCTAAGCAGGCTGACCCGAGGATGGGCCATCATCACGAGTGCGCTTGAGCGACTCCTGGTACTCATTCAGACCAGTTTCAGTCTGGAAAGCTTGGCTGACAAGCGTCGCAAAGTCTGCGCAATCATGGGCAACAAGTGCAAGCTTGATATCAGGCTGCGGTCCTTCACGGAATTTCTCCTGCTTACGCGCGTCAGTGCAGACGTCATCCTCAGCATAGCGGGATAAATCAAGGAACTTCCTCTGATATTCATCCACAGACATTTTGCCCTGTGTGAGTTTGCGAAATTCCTTCTTCTTCTGGTCCATCAGACCTTGAGGAATGTATCGTGCACGGAAAACTGACTAAAATTCTATCCATGTCGTGACTGTTTCAGCAGACAGCATACGACTGTGGCTTTCCCACCATTGAGCAGCTGGGCCCCTCAGATGATACGTCGCAAAAGTGACGTAACTGTCAGGAGCAACATTTGCCGACTCCATCTGAAAGGCGATGTCACGGAGCCAATCATCAGCATCCATAGGATCAGAAGAGTTGCGAAAAGTGGACGGATTGAGGCGCACAAATTCTTGCAGGGTTATCGGGACAGATTGTTGCTGAGCATTCTGAGTTGGAAGTTGTGCCATTACCCCAGTCATAAATTGACGATTCAGCTCAAACTGCTGCATCATTGCGGCAATATAGGGTGGAGGTGGGGGATCGTCAGCCATCCTGCCAAATCAACAGGCGCAGTTTAGCAAGAACAACTGCATGTGTAAGAGGTCATTCATGATGTAACATGAGAAATGAACAAGAAGTGCATTAGATACATATTAGTAGTCATTAAAGACGTACAGATCAATGCACGGAGTTGGATTCAAACGGATAGTACGAGCTCGGAAACACTCGCAACTAGACAAACTAGACGGTGGAGAGATACAACAACGAGACATAGCAAATGCTATACCAACATCGGAGAAAACCACGAGAGCGAGGAATCTGCAAGTGACAACGCAAGGTGCCCTCGATAAAAGGATCCTGCGGTCCGTGAGCATTGTGCAGCAGAACCTGGCCCTCAACTTGAAGAAGGGGGGTGTAAATTCAGAACTCCGGGTGGATGTGATCACCAGAACCTAATGTTAGAGTTAGTAAATCTTTAACCCGAAAGGAAGAGAGTTCAGAGTCCCAGAGTAAAGAAGAGGAATAAAAGATCCTAATCCCATCCATTGGCGATGTGGGCCCGTAAGCCACATAGCCATGTTAGTAAAATCGTTTTTCGAAGACTAGACTCAACTTCGGCCAAGGAGTTGGAAGGGGGATTCCTACAGGCAGTCGGCTTTGATACCAACTTGTGACGCCCCGGACTCGATCGTGCGCTAATCATACACGCAAATGCACACGATCAAGCCTAGGGACTCACTTGAAGATATGACAACACAACTCTACATAAAACAAAATAATACAAGCTTTATATTACAAGCCAGGGGCCTCGAGGGCTTGAATACATAAGCTTGCGCATACAAGCGTCAGCGAAAGCATCAGATATCTGACTACAGATATAAAAGATAAACAGAAAAGCCTAAGGAGGCGAAAAACAAACAACGACTACGATCGAAAAGGCGCAGGCCTCTTGCCTGGGAGCCTCCTAACTACTCCTGGTCGTCGGCGGTCTCCACGTAGTAGTAGACTCCTCCAGAAGTGTAGTAGTAGTCGTTGGCGGTGGCAGCTGACTCCGGGGCTCCGTCATCTGGTCGCAGCAATCGGGTATGGGGGAAAAGGGAAGCAAAGCAACCGTGAGTACTCATCCAAAGTACTCGCAAGACTGACATCAGAACTATACTAGTTATGCATTAGTATCAAAGAAAGGCTGTATATGTGGACTGGTCTGCAGAAATGCCAGAATAGAGAGAAAGGCCTAGCCTATCGAAGACTAGCATCTTCAGGGGTCTTGCAGCATAGGAAGAGTGTAGATTAGTACATATCATAAAATAACAAGTATGTTGTATCAAAGCCTAGAGATCCTTCCTCGACTCCCTGTGAGAAAGCGATCCCGGAGCTTCCAATAATTAACAGTATCCAATTCAAGTAGAAGTAGATCGGGATACAACACTGAGCGTCCTGTTACCGTGGACATGGCTATTCGAATAGATAATCTTCCCTGCAGGGGTGCGCTACTGTTACCCAACACGCCCGATTAACTCTGGCCGGACACACTTTCCTGGGTCATGCCCGGCCTCGGCTGATCGACACACCGCAGCCCTACCTACAGCTCAGCAGAGAGGTCCCCGCCGGTCTACATCCTAAGTGCTCAGGGGTCTTGGGCCCATCGCCCTTTGCACTCCGGGTCGTTGTGCCCAAGGTGGATCCAGCGCCACCCCCTCCTAGATGGCACGATCCGACCCAGCCACAATGCTGAACTGGACATCTGACAGAGCTTTCGGCTGATACATACGGCGTCGAGGGCCCCATTAAACCATTATCCCGCGTGGTGGTAGTGCGTATAGGCCAGTGGCCAACTCAGATCAATACCCAAATCCGTTAGTGCATTATTAATCTAAGTGACGGCTGTCGGGACAAGTCCGGAGCTACCACCACAACCTGGGTGGTACCGCTAAACAGCCAGCCGCCACAGTAACTCTCGCGGGTGCTCTCCGGGCCCGCCCGACTTTCATGTGCATCTCTCGCGGGTACCCCTCCGGGTCGACCCAACTTTAACAAGTATCAATATGAAAGTCAAAGTACCCGTGTGTCCATAACATCAAGGAGGAATCCGAGGAATCACCCTCGTTGTATTCCCTCTCGATGTATCCGTCAAGGTGAACCCGGAGGAATCACCCTCGATGGCATTCACACTTGCGGGGTTGCACGACAGAAGCTTCATCGGAGGTGGTGTAAGAGGAATCACCCTCGTTAACCCACGACCAACTAGCTATACTACAGAGGCAACATCGGGAGTGAGATAAGAGGTATCACCCTCGGCACTCAATATTAGCTCTGCAGAGTCGAGCAACTTAGGGGTTGTGTGGTGATGTGCTGGTCTTAGCCTGTCGATCACATCGATCAGGGCACTAGTAACTAAGCAGGGCAACTGGGACAAGGAAGAGGGGCTACAGATGGATTTCCATCCAACCTATACTAAGCATTTAGGATAGTAGGTAAGGTATCAATATCAGTTTACAAAAACAGGCTATGCATCGGAATAGGATCAATCATAAGCAGTAGCAAATTCTAATGCAAGCAGGAGGGAGAAAGAATAGGTGATATAGGCATGCTCAAGGGGGTTCGCTTGCCTAGAAGCTTTGCGATAAAAGAGGGGTCTTCGATGGAGTAGCAGTCCTCGGAGTAACGTCGGTCTCGGGGTCTACCGGAGAGAAGAGGGGGAAGAAACAATAAATATAAAGCAGATAAATGCAATCAATATGCCTGACATGCCTAAATGATGTGTAGTGGTGATATATTGCATCTCTAATTATTTTAGTTAATTCAGGAATTACTTTGGAATTATTTACCGAAGGTCATGCACTATTCATCTACCGGAAACGGGCAAAAAGTTCTATGTACACCTACTTAGAGGGTTCTAACATGAGTGCAGATGGCATATTCGGACTCGTTGGATTTTTCTGATCATTTTTCATATATAAATTATTTTCATCCGAGTTACGATTTATTTTATATGATTTTTCAAAGTTTTAAACAATTTCTGGAATTTCTGGATTTTATTTATTAATCCGAAAAATGATTTAAATCAAAAATGCTAAGCGTATCCAGCTCTGTGTACACAGAAGTGTACCAGAGAGGCTGACTAGCGGGCCCGTTGACCGGGTCAACAGACCAGTCAACAAGGGCTGACTGGTGGGGCCAGTCAACTGCCCAGTCAGCAGTTGACTGGTCCACGGTTGACTGGCCAAAGGTCCAGTGGGACCCAGCTATCATTGACTGGGTCAATCCCAATCAGCAATTGACTGGTCAATGAAGTCAAAGGGGGCCCACATATCATCTGGCCGCAGTCACTGACGACTGGGACCAGTCAACGCCACGTCAGCATAGTAAAAGCTGACGCGTGGGCCACGGTAATTAATCTAATGCTAACCAAAAAAACTAAACTGATTTAACTAACTGTGGGGCCCGCCTGTCATACTCAAGGGGGTTAGTTAAGTGCGTGGTTAACCTAACAGAATGACGTCCCGTCGGCGTTAACCTCCGGCGCTAATCCGGCGGCTCCGGCGATCGCCGGCAGGCCGATTCCGGCCACGGGAGCGAGCGAGGCTAGGCTCTACGGGTTCAGGGAGAGGAGGCGCATCTGTTGGTGGTCGAGGTGGTGCTGGGGATGGTCGGGTTTGACGGCGGCGACGAGCCGAGCGGCGGTGGCAGCATGGGCTCGCGCGGATGCGGCGCTGCGGTTCGCAATTGGGTGAACCGAGCAGCTAGGCGGCTCCTACAGCTCTCCAGGAGCACGCGTGCAACCCCAGACGGGGCTAGAGGGCACGGCAACGTCAAGCTCACCGGCAATGGCGGACGGCGGCTTCGGGAACTTGCGGTCAGAGGCTAAAGGACGAGCGGGGCGACGGGGTTAGGGGGAAAGGACGCGGGGCTCACCGAGTGGACGCACGGTGCTCCCGTGATGGCTTAGTAGCAGCAGGGAGGGCTCGGATCCAGCGGAGATAGCGTACGGTGGCCGGCGAGATGGTGAGCTCGATTCCGTCGGTGAGGGACTCTCCGGCTCGGTTGGCTCGGCGTAGTCCACGCAGGAGGTGGCGGCGGTGCTAAGGAATCCTTCAGGGGGCTCAGGAAAGTTCCTGGCCACGGCAGCCGCGGCGGTGCGGCGACGACAGCGCCGGGTGGAGCTCCAAATCGAGGAGGAGCTCGAGGGAGGAGGGGGAAGTGGCCAGGGGGAATGCCCCGGGGTGGTTGAGATCTCCTTATCCTCCCACGAGGGCGAGGGACGGCCGGCGTGTGGAGCTGCGGCGCCCACGGCCATGGCGCGCCCGACACCGAGGCGGGAGCCGGTGAGAACGACGATTCAGGCGGGCTGGGCCACTGTTGCCAGTTGGGCCGGATGCACAGGTGCTTTTCTCTTTTCTTTCATCTCTTTCTGTTTTCTCTTTTAACTTCTGTTTTGCAATAATCAGAGGCACTATATGAGTTTTGTAAAATGTGTAGCTTGCCTCATAAATAGCTTTGCAACTTTCTGCACTGCCACAAATTTTTTGGGAATGTTTTGAATTCAATTGGATTTTGCATAAATGGAAAAGGATTAAATATTGCTGTTTTTGGTACTGTTTTGGTTGCTAGGGTCAATTTGGGAATGCAAATAATGTTGGTTTTATTTTTATAATTGCTTTGGAATTATTTGCAATATTTTCAATATTTTGTTTTAATATTTGATCAACTATTATTTTGACTTGCATTTTGAAATTTTGTTTAAACTGGAATTTGAAATGGGACATGAACAAATGATGATTTAGCACTGCAAATGAATATGACTTGGCATGATTAGAAGATGATCACTGTAGCATATTACAAGGGGGTGTTACACCACGACAATTGAACATCGCATTGCAGAATTGAACCAAACAGTTAACTAAGCACCACAACAAATGAACCAAACAGTTAACTGAGCACCACATTGCACAAGAGAACATACTACAAGATCAGACAGTTAACCAAACCAAGTATACTTAACAACTTGGAAATATAGCAATTGTATTTGTATCTCATGTATTTTATACAGCCAAATTCGATTATTTCTCACATGCAAGAGAATACAAAATTGCACCCACAAGAATTGAGCATCACATTGCAGAATTGAACTAAACAGTTAACTGAACATGACAAAAAAAATAACCAAACAGTTAACTCAGCACCACATTGCACAATATATAGAACATATATACTAGAGGATCAGATTGCATAGTAAGAGTACATAGGACAATTCACTAGAATTTGTAAAGGAAAGGTAGGAGCAGCACATGTAATAGGTAAACCGAACATGCTTAACCGGCGTAGCTAGCTAGCTGAACATAGGTCCTTGTAGTGAGCTAAAAAGACAAGCTACTCCTCATCGTCGGAGATATCGATGACGATGGGCTCCTTAGACTTGGAAGAGGGCGAGGCCTCCAGATCGTGGGTGCCCTCCACATAGTGGTGAGTCGCCTGAGCCACTCCGGGCACCAACCTGCTGGCTCTGGAGTTGAGGTAAGCACGGGCACGCTGAGAAAACACCTCGTAGTCTTCGTCGAAGGCAGCGACGGTGGCCTCGAGAAAATGCCACGAATTGTCGTTTAAAGCAGCCAACCGCGTGGCGGCATCCGCGCGCGAGGCGTCAATGGTGGCCTCGACGGCGAGGTGCTCCTCCACAATCTGGGGGTCGGCACGCATCGCAGCCATCGCGACCTCATCTGCGCGTGCGGCCGCAATTTGCTTCTCCGCTGCCAGATGCTCCTTGAGCTCCTGGTTATACTGCATGCACCATGGCTTAGGCGGCGCTTACTTGGAGGATGGGTTGGTGATTTGGGTGGAAGGTGTCGCGCCGGCAGTCAGGGCATGTGGGATGTAAAAGGAGGTGGAGGATGGGGGTCAGGTGTGGATTACCTGACTAGATCGACGAGGCTGAGCAGCAGGAAGGAGCATCACCGGCGAGGCGGCGGCGCTGCAAACAAGCAGTGAAGGTTTGAACTTTGAATGGAAGGCAGAAACAAGGGAAATGTGGCTTTTGCTAAGGAGGAGGGGGGCATGGGAGGCAGATATTTCTGCGGATGCCAAAAAATTTCACTCCGTGTAGCGAAAAACTGGCGCGCGAAGTGTCATCAGACACGGTCCCTTATTCAACATTGTGTACGATATCTGAACATCACAAACGATTCATATGGCTTACCCCGTGTGTGATGAGTTTGAACGTGCAAATTTTGGTTCGAATTTCCCTGGTTACAGTGGTCATCCACGTCATTGCATAATTTGGGTACACAAAAGAGCCTACAGCACACCCACACTTCTTAATCGAGCAAGTTCAGCAATTAAACAGAGCTATCTAATCTAAACATTACTCTAACAAAAGACCAGCGCTCTAAGCAAAGACTACTACTTCGCCTGGCGCTCGTCGATCTCCGCCGCCTCCTCCATGTCCAGCTTGCGCCCGACGATATCCTAGGGAAGGGGCTCCATGGCATCCATCGCACCATACTCGGCAAGCATCTCGCCATCTGCGTCCGCCATCTCTTTGGAAAAGGCCGCCACGAGCTGGGCATGGGCGGCCATGGTCTAGGCTTGGACGGGCTCCATCGCGGCAAGGTATGCCGTGAACGAACGGATGGCTGCTCGAACGCTCTCGGTGATTGCCAACTCTTCAGCCGTGGGTTGCCCACTGTTGTCGGAGAAGATTCGTGCAATTTGTGTGGTGACCGCCAGGAGCTGGGAGTGGCCGGCCTCGACATGGGCGTGGGCGGCCTCCATCAGGGCTAAGGCGGAGGCCACGGAACGGATAGCTGCTGTCCCGCTCTCGCCATTTTCTATCCCCGTCACAGATGTTGCTGCCGCCATCTTAGCTGCAGTAGCGGCCGTTTTGCCTGCCGCAGCCGCCCGGTCGGAGATTGCGGCCGCACTCACGCAGGTTGTGAGCACGCTCATGGCGACTGTGGCCACGCTCTCGCCGGACTGGGCCGCCGAAGTTGCCCTCACGACCCGGGTCCACGTCCCCATCTTTGACCAGCGACGATTGAACAGTGAAATGATATTTGGAAGGCTAGTTTGCTTGATGCGTCGGCTGTGGACTGTAGCCGATGAACCTTCTCGCGTAAGCCATATATGATGGTGCACCAAGATATTTTGTACTGCGTCTCACACGGTTGGTGATAATAAACTGTGTGTGATGTACTTGATTTTTCGTCTTGATTTGAAATACGGAATGGGGTCACAGCGGCAAAGGACGGTGTTTGAATTGCTAGAACATTTGTCTACAGTGAACATAAAACTATACTAGAGGTAACAAGAAGCCTCATGGTTTCGGTAGGGAATGTGTCACCTTTGTGGATGAAACGACATTCGTTGCCTCTTCTTGCCTTGATTTTTTTTCTAGCGGTAACATAGACCAATAGGAGTGTCGTGTTAAATTTTGGAATTATTCGGGGTTCATTTGGACATTTTTATACATTAACTGAGTATTCTAGGCATTTTATGTGTATAATTCAAATTTGAACTACAGGCACATGCTCCGATGCACCAAAATGGGTTGAAAAATCATATATGTGTCCTTGGGTGCAGGCTTAGGTCCCATGCAAGAAATGGGAATGAATTTCAGACACCTCGGCATCGTGGCTCCACCGCAAACGTTGAGATACTTGGTTTTGAAATTCTAGTAAATCCAAAACTCGTCAGAAATTCATGAAACTTGGCATGCTATCATGGAATGGCACCAACATGTTGTGGTAAAAAACTTGTCCCATTTGGGGCAGGTTTTGGTATAAGCTTCTCACAAACTGGAGGTTCTCACAAGAAGCCTCATGGTTCCGGTGGGGAACGTGTCACCTTTGTGGACGAAACGACATTCGTTGCCTCTTCTTGCCTTCATTTTTTATCTAGAGGCAACATAGACCAACAGGAGTGTCGTGTTAAAATTTGGAATTATTCGGGGTTCGTTTGGACATTTTTATACATTAACTGAGTTTTCTAGGCATTTTATGTGCATAATTCAAATTTGAACTACATGCACATGCTCCGGTGCTCCAAAATGGGTTGAAAAGTCATATGTGTGTCCTTGGGTGCATGCTTAGGTCCCATGCAAGAAATGGGAATGAATATCAAACACCTCGGCATCGTGGCTCTGCCGCAAACACTGAGATACTTAGTTTTGAAATTCTAGTAAATCCAAAACTCGTCTGAAATTCATCAAACTTGGCATGCTATCATGAAATGGCACCAACATGTTGTGGTAAATTTTTTATCCCATTTGGGGCAGGTTTTGGTATAAGCTTCTCACCAGAAGCCTCATGGTTTCGGTAGGGAACGTGTCACCTTTGTGGACGAAACGACATTCGTTGCCTCTTCTTGCCTTGATTTTTTTTCTAGAGGTAACATAGACCAATAGGAGTGTCGTGTTAAATTTTGGAATTATTCGTGGTTCGTTTGGACATTTTTATACTTCAACTGAGTTTTCTAGGCATTTTATGTGCATAATTCAAATTTCAACTGCATGCACATGCTCATGTGCACCAAAATGGGTTGAAAAATCATATATGTGTCCTTGGTTGCATGTTTAGGTCCAATGCAAGAAATGGGAATGAATTTCAAACACCTAGGCTCTTCGTGGCTCGGCCGCAAACTTGAGAACTTGGTTTTGAAATTCTAGTAAATCCAAAACTCGTCTGAAATTCATGAGACTTGGCATGGTGTCATGGAATGGCACCAACATGCTGTGGTAAAAATATTGTCCAATATGAGAGAAGGCACACACATTAACAGCCAACAAATAGCTGTCACGTTATCATCACAAATGGTTGTACAGTATTATTTCAATCATGGGCATTCTACTAACCATTTACATGCCGCCACGCGTCCCACTTTTTTAATGGCAAGGAGGTGCCATCTGGGTAGCTGTTTGAGTAGACGGGAGGCGTGCGAGCAAAGTCCGCGGCGCAGGCTGATCGGGAGGCGTGATACCAGTGTTGCGCTACGCAGGCTGACCGGGAGGCATGCGACCAGTCCTCTGCTACGCAGGCTCACCAGGAGGTGTGTGAGCAGTACGCTGCGCAGGCTCACCGGGAAGTGAGCCCTTTGAGCTCCATCGCTGCCCGCCTCGCTCTCAACTTCTCCATTAATGGCGGCCGAGCCGCTGTTTAATAGGCGGCCTTACTGATCTCTCTTCACCTCCCATTCCCCTCTCGCCCGAATCCTATCTTCCAGAGCTCCACCTACTCCATGGCGCACAAGGATCATCTGCTACTAGTCTTCTGGTTCGGTGAAGTCGACTCCGAGCCGGAGGAGATAGAAAATAAGGAGGAATGGGACCTCAGGTACATGGCCTTGAACGAGCTGGCCTCGGCGGATGCTGCCCCCGCGCCCGTCCCAGCTCCCATCCCCGCGCCCGCGCCAGCGACCATCCTCGTTGCATTGACGGGCTGGTCGCCGAGTACCATTGCAGAGCTGGAAGTCGCGAGCGTCAGCGAGGTCCCCGTGGACCCATGTGAGCTCGTGTACGTACCAGTGCCAGTGCCAGCGCCCCCGCCTGTGCTCGTGCGCGCCTCGACACCCACTGCGGCGCCGGTCCCCGTGTGCTTTCCTGCACCAGCCACGCTCGTGCCCGTGCGCGCGCCGGCACCCACCGCGCCCCCCTCAGCATCATGGGACGCTGCCGTCAACCGCTACCTCATAGCGCCGCAAGTCGTCGTCCCCCCGCGCCCCGCCCGTCGATCGAACGATGAACGGCTCTTGGATTTGGAAGTCCATAACATTCTGGGATGGCTTGAAGACTTGAACAACGGCGTCCCGGATGACGACAACACCGGCGCAGCACGCCGCCGCCACCGCCGCCGCTGCAATTAGTTTTTTTGTTCAATATTGTATCTCGATCATATGAATGTAAAACCACAGTGTCACTAAAGGAAATCTATGGTTTTGATCAACTTAGCGTTTTTTCTCTGAATGTACAGACTTACCAAAGTGAAAAAAAATCAATGTCTTTCTCTGAATAAAACACTCATCGCAAATGTTTCAGACTGAACACCCATATGCAAAGCGAGAAATGGGTTCCTTCGCAGCTAAGCCAAGGGAAAAATGTGGCGCGCAGGTTTTGTTCATCTCTTCATCGCAAACGTTTCAGACTGAACACCCGTATGCAAAGCGAGAGCTAGGTTCCTTTGCAGCTAAGCCAAGGGAAAATGTGGCACACAGGTTTTGTGCATCTCTTCATCGCAAACGATTTTGCATGATGACCCGTGTGCAACGACGTACAAACAATGTGGTAAGATTTGCATCTGTCATATTGGGTATAATTGCCATTTGTCAAAATGGAAAAATTGGCATTTGTCAATCTAGTAACATTGCCATTTGTCAATCTAGTAACATTGCCATTTGTCAACCTAGTAACACTGCCATTTGTGATCCTCAGAAAAAAAAACACTGCCATTTGTCAAATTTTGCAGCTAAAAAATACTAGTACTGTAATTTTTGCAAATGAAATTTAGTAAGCATAGATTTCATTCATAGATTAAGCAGTCGTTCTTTATACAAACAGTTCAACTCGACAGCTGAACCGAACAAACTTTTACCTAATTGTTGACAACCACGTACTGAAATAGCTTGTTCAACTATATATACTAGCTAAATTTAAGTACGTAGTACAGTTCAACCATATCTATAGTCAGATGAACTGAACAAAATAGCCACTAAATACTACTACTACGGAGGGGCTTTGTACTACTTCCAGCAGCCTCTCCTCTGCCGAGCGCGCTCAGTAAGAGGCCGAGGAGGAGGAGCCTATCAACGAGCTGGAGAAGGGGAATCTGGTGCCAGCCGCTGCTGCACCTTTAGCGACGCCCAGCTCGAATGCCCTCTGCCGCTCCAGACGATCCCTCTTGAAGCGGTGGGACTCCTCGTATATCTCCGCATTCCGCACCACTGTGGCCGCTTCTGCTGCAGCCACGGCGGTGGTAAGACGCTTTGCATGCTCGACCAGGCGCTCCTCCTCCTCCCGCAGGAACTCGATGTAGCGCGCGGCAAGATCGCTGATGCTCGTGCGGGCTTCCAGATCCCGCCTTTGGGCTGCGGTGGCAGAGCGGGTGATGACCCCGGCGGTCAATGGTGGGGAGGCGACCACGGCTGCCGACGGTGGGGTGGCGGCCACCTCCCGCCTTCGGCCGCGGTGGCGGAGCGGGTGATGGCCATGGGGGCCAACGGTGGGGTGGCGGCCAAGACGGCCACCACCCACCTTCGGGCCGCGGGGGCGGAGCGGGCGATGGCCTTGGCGGGTTTTGGTGGTGTGGTGGCCACGGCGGCCGATGGTGGGGTGGCGGCAACGGCTGCCGGCAACAGCTGCCGTCGGGCAACGGCGGCGGAGCGTGTGGCGGGTGTTGTGCGCACACCCAACAGGGACGCCACGGGCAGTACACGTCACCGGGGACAGCGCCGCCGCCGCCGCGGTGTAGCCTCCCAGCTGGAGCTGTCCTCAGACAACGGCGGAGTGGCTGAGCGACGACGACGGACTGGTGCCATTGGTGATGGTGGGAGAACCAGACGAGATAAGCTACGGGGAGGGAGGGGAAAATGCGATGCCAACTCTCCGGCCATGACTGTTTATACAGCAGGCCGGTAAGCACTGGGTTTTTTTCGGATTTCGCCGAGTCGGGCGAGAAGATTGCGTGGTATAACACGGGAACGTGCACGGTTGTGCGGGAACGGGCTCACCGACGATTCATTGGCACCTCTTTGAGCTAACGTTTGGCCAAAAGAATGCATGTGCAGTGCTCAAGCTTGCGCTCGAAGCCTTCTGTAGCAGCGCGGTGACAAGACGTGCGAGAGCAGCACGAAATGACACGTACACAAACGGTTAATAAAAAAAATGTTTGCGATTTAATTACCTAGCACACGACCGCTCTCTACACAGCGTCGCGAACGATTGTTCGCCCACTGTGTGATGTGGAACGCGACGTAGTTTCACATCACGCCGCCGGCTCGCAACTGCCGGCCGGCTTGTAGACGGCCATTCCCTGCGTGTTCAACTGCTCTATGCGTGCGGTTGCTCGCGGTTGAGGCGGCCGTGGCGCGCTCTGCTCATGTCACGCCGCGCGCGCTCTGGTCGCCCCTCCATGCACGCTGCAAGCGTTTCGGGCTGGCGCACGATCATGTACGTTCGGGGTGCCTTATGCATGCGGTTACGCCAGACGCGGCGCCACGACGCAGTTACGTGTGGCAAAAACTGCCTTGCGGACGTGCGGAGAATCCCGGCCGCCCGGCCCTCATTTATTCCCGCAGCCATTTACCTTCATCTCTCGCGCCCCACGACACAATAAACACACCCACGACGACACATACAGAGAGGATATCCAGCGGCTCGAATGGCGCACCTGGCTCCAATGGCGCTCCCAGCGGCTGACGATGACGACGGGCGGCAGTTCACCACGCCTCACATAGTGGACACCCACGTGAGGGGGGAGGACCTCTCGGTGGTGAACACCAATGAGCTGGTCTCGGTGGAGAGCTCCATCCACACTATGGAGCAGTTGCTTGCTGAGGACGAGTACCAAGTGGTCGGCTTCGACCTCGAGTTCACCGGCGGTCCTGCCGGGTATGATCAAAAGGTTGCCGTCGCCCAGTTGTGCGTGCGCCATCACGTCCTCGTCTACCACTACTCCCTGGCCACAAGGCCTTGCGAGCGTTTCGCCAGGTTTATCAACAGCCCTGACTACAGGTTCACTATGGTGGACACCGTCAATGATCTAAAGGTGCTCGAGACTACGGGCTTGGCCTGCCAGAATTTTGTCGACATCCAGGGCTGGTACAGGGTCTGGGGCAGAAAGAAGGAGAAGGACTCCCTGGTTGACCTAGCCGTGGCCATCATCAACCCCTACTACAGAGGCATGAAAGATGAGTGCAAAAGAACAAGGATGCCTGGCACGAGGCCTGGGTGCGGAGACTGGATGAAGAACACGTCAAGTACACGGCCAAGGACGCGTACACAAGCTACAAGATGTACACGCGGATCAATGACATGAGGGAGTGTCTCCTTCCTGTGGACGATGAGGGATCGAGCCACAAGTAGAGTAGTGGCGTCAGCGTCACAAGAAGTAGATGATTAGATGATCGTTTCTCCTAGTTTAGAATGCATGTAATTGTTTATTGAGGTGTGTGCGAATGTTTTGTATAGTCACCTATGTAATTGGATGTTTAATTTGGTTATATATGTTGTTCTTCTGTAGACTCAGCAAATTGCAACACAGATGGACTAAACTAGGGAACCCGTCGGTGATGATTTCATCAATCGCTGACAATTGTATACCAGCAAGCATTTACCCACAACACACACGGGTTATTAGCAGGAATCATTCGTGTTGTTATCCATCTTCCCACACATTTTGGATTACTGACCTGTTTGTCGCGTATCATAGACATCTTGTTAAGTTGAACCGTTTCTGTTGTGTTGGGTAATCGCAAATAGTTCATCCGAGTGAACCGCATGCCGTATATCGCACACACCTTGATCTGCCTGGCCGTTTCTGTTGTGTTGCGTAATCACAAACAATTCATCCGAGGGAACTATATGCCGTGTATCGCACACGCCACGAACTGGCTGACCGTGTTTGTTGTTCTGGCTTATCGCAAACAGTTCATATGGATCAACTGTATGCCACGTATCGCACACGCGTCTCTAATCTGAATCATTTTTTATGTCTCTGGCATCGCAAATAGTTCGTCTTATTGGCGACGGTTTTTTTACGACACCGTTTGCGATTCATGCATCGCACACAGTTTGGTCGCGGGGTCTCTCATTCATGTGTCGCGTTAGCGGTCGCCTGCAGTAGTGACACCTTGACGAGATCGATAGATGTGGAGAGATCGAGTGTGTGTCATGCAAATCAAGGTTTTGGTGTGTGTCTATGATAGAAATGATCGTGTGAGGTGGAGAGTGGGGGGTGTTTGTATGTACGCTAGTCGGTCATGTACCATCTAGCTGTAGATCGATTGAAAGAGGACGAGGGTGGGTCCGGAGATCGATCAATCAACCGATGTACATAGGGGTATAGAGAAAGATGAATGTATGCTTAAAAAAGATAGATGAAAGGCTTGGTTACAATTAATGCATGGTAGAGTGACCTAGGCGTGTGTCAAAGAGCGACCTGATGAGCGAGATACAATCCCGATACCTCAAGAGGTCGATCATGTGTGACATGCACAAAGAGGAAGAGAGGTGCTATTGTGTGTGCGAGAGAGAGAGACCCTGAGATGAAACCGAGAGAGATCGAGTGGGTGTGCAATACAGAGAGAGCGTGCGTCAAAGAAAAAAATGTGACAACACTCTATGTTGGGTGTGTGAGACACATTATGCATAAGAAGACAATTGGTACTTGAATCCAACCTAAAAAAAGTTTCAAATATTAGAATTTAACCTAAAGTGGATTCAAATATTTAAACCGGTGATCATAGCATTTGCAAATCATATGTAAAGGGCATTCAATCTTCGTTTCGCTTTTCAACTTACAATATACTATTACAAGCCCGTACATATATTTGTATTCAAACCGAAAATGGTTTCCAATTTGTATTCAAACACGTGAATGTTTGTTCTCGCGCATGCGCTTGCTACTAGGATTTCGCCATGTCTAGCTAGTCCAATAGCAGTAGGAGTACTAGTACTAGTACTACCTTTGTTTTTCGTGCCAAATTTTGACCATAATTTCAACTCAAAATTTTTTAATGCATGTCATCAAAAATTATATCATTCGATTCGTATTTGAACATAGTTTCCAATGATATTATTTTCGGTGACATGCATTAATATTATTTTAGTTAAATCTAAGGTCAAAATTGACACAAATACGAAGGGGACCAATAAACCAGGACGAAGGCATCTGCACTAGAGTATGGAGTGCTTATTACCACATGGCCCACCTCACACTCTCAACAAATTTCTTGGAATCCGTGCTACAATATCTCCCTCCTCGTCTCTCTCTTCTTGTGTGTTTTTTACATCAGTCATCTCTCTCTTCTAAATTCAGCCAATGTGGGCGGGGGAGGGGGAGATGGAGGGGGAAAGTTTGCCTACCGTCGGTTTGCTCTCAACTGCGGTCCCGCAAGCGAGCGAAAACGCAAGACGAATCGTGTTCCATTCGGTGAGCGATGTGCCGGACTGACCGTGTCGGGGTGCAACGCGAACGCGACAAGTGTGATGTACACCGTCAGTTCCTTTTGAACTTCCATACTTCTTTTTTTTGGAGGGAATGAACTTCTATACTTCAAGTACTCCTATTGCGTACATAACACTTGGTTTTGCTGCTTCGAGCAATCCATTGATACAAATCTCACCTACAGCATCTCAAAAAAACAAATCCCACAGACTGACCGGTGTGGTGGTCCAGACATCTACGACGTCAAACTCCGTAACTCTGGTCCCATCCCACCCCACAACTCTCCAGGCTCCAGCCGTCCGGCTTTGCAAACTTCGCACAGTCAAAACCGATTGACCGGTCGTCACTGGTACCACTATTCACACCGGAACCTTCACTGCTCGGCCTACGCCAGCTACTTGCCGGCCGGTTACCACTGCCCCAAAACCACACCTCCCAGCCCATTCTCCCACCTTTCGATCCCCTAGCCCGCATCAGCCGTCCCCTAGTTCGCCGGATAGCCATGGTGCGCAGCAAGATCACGTACTACAAGATGTTGACGCCGGAGCGCCATGCAGAAATCGCGGCGACGGTAGGTGCCACAGACCTCCGTTCCCAAGCTCGCTTTGCGGCGGGTCAATCCCCGAGTCCTCTGGAGCCGAGCTCCGAGGAGGAAGGCGATCCAATGTTCATGGCGGAGGTCGCGTGCGCGGAAGGCCCCCATGGCGAAGGAGACGATGGACTTCGACTTCGTGCCGGTGTCTGGGTCCCCCATGGTGCAGGCGGATCAGCGGTTCAACCTGGCGATCCTAAAGAAGTGTCGGGTGGTGGAGGCTCAACTCGATGGGGAGCGCACGGATGTCGCTGCCAACGAGGCCCTCCTGGCGGAACCGGATGTCGTGGTCGTGAACCGGCCAGCGAAGGCTCAACTCGACGCGGAGCGCGGGGATGCCACTGCCATCGAGGACCTCCTGCAGGCGGAACCAGATGTCGTGGTCGTGAACCGGGCGACGGAGGCTCAACTCGACGCGAAGCGCGTGGATGCCGCTGCCATCGAGGCCCTCCTGCAGGCGGAACTGGATGTCGTGGTCGTGAACCGGGCAGCGGAGGCTCAACTCGATGCGGAGTGCGCGGATGCCGTTGCCATCGAGGCCCTCCTGCAGGCGGAACTGGATGTCGTGGTCGTGAACCAGGCGGAGGAGGCTCAACTCGACATGGAGCGCGCGGATGCCGCTGGCATCGAGGCCCTCCTGCAGGCAGAACTGGACGTCGTGGACTTGAACCGGGCGGCGGAGTCTTAACTCGACACGGAGCGCGCGGATGCCACTGCCATTGAGGCCCTCCTGCAAGTGGAACTGAATGTCGTGGATGTGAACCGGGCGGTGCTCGCGTCCGTGCAGAGTGCCATCACGCTCCGTGTGAACGAGTAGCTGGAGGCCAAGGACAACCACGCCGCGGAGACACATGTCGGCAGCTCTAGCAGGTTCGCGCCGGCAGCCAAAGACGACGAGGCCGGCTCGTTCCGTGAGCAGTGATAGTTTTTCTTTATGTTGTTCTTTTTAGGGATCATATGCTGTGTAAAAACATATTTATATTTAATCAATTGGCCTTATAAACATACTGTATCGACGAAAATTAGGTGTCAGCGGTTGGATGGCTGAGTTTGGTTTGATCACATGTGGTTTCTCCCTCCGTCCAGGTGTATAAGTCATCTTACGAAAATCAGATATTCCCAAAACGCTTAGGCGCAATGCATTAAGTTCCGTCCTCGTTCCCCTCACTACCTCGTTCATCAGCGAGCGAAAATTTAGGCCGAACCACGCGCGTGGAGGAAATGGCAACCTATGCATGCAGAGAAGGAACACGTTGATTAGGGGAGGGATTGACCCTAGTTTGCATGCACGGGTTGGCTGAAACGGCAGCCCTATTAATTAGGGACTCATTGCTAATTTTTGTTTGGTTTATGAGGAAAAAACTGGTGCGGTGATTGGAAGAATTCCCGGTCCGACTCTTCGCCTCCTCCAATCCGCAGCCACCGGGTCGCACTGCTCCACGTTAGGTGACTTAAATACACCTGGATGGAGGGATTACCACATGTCAATGATAAAGGCAAGCCGTGGCGCGTTCCCTTGGGTTTGCGGCGTGCCGGACCGACTATGTGAGGGTGCGGTGCGACCGCGACAGGCGTGTGTAAGTGTACCGCCTTTTGATTTTGAACATGTAAATCATAACATTTGGTTTGTGAGTGAGCGACTTCGATTTTAGTACTGTGTCACTGTGATCGTTGGATGCGACGTGACCACGTTGTTCGAGCTCGAGCTGCCGCAAGGGGACTCGAACATGACTGTGTACCCTTACACGGGCACCGGTTTACTGTCGGAAAGGCTCTTCCGTGTTAGGGACCCATCCAGCCTGTGCAACCAACGGAAATGCCGGCATGCAGTTTGGGGCTGGCTCCGCTCATCGATCTACGTCCCAACGAAACAGAGTGGGAGATGGTCGTCCCCGACGGCGTTGTGAGGAAGATAGTCCAGGAGGCGAATCGCCAGTGGTTGCATCAACGAGGAGGGTGTGACTTTAGCTTCGAAATGAATGTGGACCAGTGTCATGTCGTTACCCTGCCGGCACTACGTTCGTGGAGAAGCTTCTTGGCGAGGAAGGTGCTAGGACATGCCCGGCATGTCTCGCACACACCATCAAACAAGTAGTACAATAGTACCGCTTATCTAGGCTTTCGCCGGCCAATTGATGCACATACGAGAATTATTAAATCATATAATGCTCTATGTACGTTTGGTCTTGTCACTAATAAGTACTAGTACTATATTTGGAACCATTGAGTAACTGGTACTACTTGGTGAATGTTGCGTAGCTGTGGATGTCCGAGCTAAATTTGAAACACAGTCACGATCAAACGAGATGTTACCATTGGGCTCCACCACTCCACCAGCCGGAATCACCTTGGCCTATTTGATTTGCAGGATCCTCAAAATGCAGGAATCGCAAAAATATAGGATTGTTCTCTTTGGATGGGAATGGCTTGGATTGGAGTATAGGATTAGGATTGTGTGTTTGATGTCATAGGAAAGACAGATGAATTTTTAAAATACTCCTAGGTTGGAGTAGATGCAGGATTTCCTATATTATTAAATGTAGCACAATAGCTTCGTCCGTCCAGCTTACTGCGGGAAAGGTCATTTCTGGAAGAAGACGATGGAGAAGCGGATTCAGCGAAGAGTGAAATGATGGTTGCTTCGCCCGTGACTTTGTGATTTGATGCCTCATTGCTTTGTGATTTGTGATAGTAGAAGGGAGTAGACTCTGTGCTCTATGCATGCGTCCATGGAAGGGAGAAAGAGGAGAGAGGTTGCATTTTTTATTCCTTCAATCAATTTGGCATCGCCGCACCACCAAGTTTCGGTTCCCTCTTTTTTGGCTTTCGCAGCACCCTCCACAATGGTTCCCATCGATGCCAAAAGCTATTTTACCATTTGGCTACACATTGTGGATGTCCTTAAGCGTACCACTTGGTTTTGATTAGTAAAGAGGAGGTGCTTTTGCCGCGCGGAAGGCGGGGGAGGTTGGCCTCACGGTTTGCTAACATGCGGTCCCACGTGTCAGTGATGTACCAAGCCGATCCGCATCCCACATGACTACATGAGGCAGAACAACGGCAGAAGCAACTTTAGCGAAGAGTGAAATGTGGTTGCTTCGTCCCTCCAACTTATACTGTGGGAAAGCTGCAGCTTTGTGATTTGACGCCTCATTGCTCATTACTACTGCGGTGCCACGACCGGGGTGCGTCCCCCCTGCTGCTCTGCACTGTTATTTGGTGCATGGCACGTGGACCTGGAAGCTGGATGTCCCACATGTCGACGAAAGGGAGTAGAACATTTATGAAAGCGAGTGCTCCACTCTTACGACAGAGGAGTACCAGACACGGCGGCCCAGTGAACTGTAACTTGTACTGTACTACTGTAGTAGTACTATGTGGTAGTCTTGTACTACTCTTGTACCACTTGGTTTTGCTGTTTTGCGTGATCCATCGATACAAACCTGATTAAACAGGCGAGGGCGGGTCTTTTCCCGTGCGGTAGGCAGGGTAGTTTGGCATAGTCGGTTTGACAGAGAGACCGAGAGAAAGATGTGAAATGCTTGAATGTGTAGTGGGTCCTTTTTTTTGTGTCATGTGTGTGTAGTCGGACCATTCAGATCACTAGATGATACTAGCCATACATTTCAACGCAATTTTAATGTATGCAACATGAATAATTGAAGTAACAATATGAGATCTAAAACTTAAAATACATATGATTTATTGTGTTAGAGTATAGTAGTACTGTATTGCATAGTTGTTAGATATAACATGCGAGAACGTGTAGGGACGTACTTTTGGAGGGCCTATAAAGAGAAATTCGGCATAAAGTGGATTCAAATATTTGTATTCATCATCATAGCATTTGTAAATCATATCTAGAGTTTATACGGTAGACGTGAATGCTTGTTCGCTCTTACGAAACCAGTACAACAATATTGGGGTGGCGTGCGCCAATTTAGGCGTGGAAGGTTGGCCTAGTCGGCTCCACGAAGAGAGCGAGAGAAGAGATAAATACACTGGCGGTCACTGTATTTGAAGCGAAAGCATAATACGGTCACCGTACTTTAGAATACGCTCATTAGGGTCACTATATACGTTTGACGGTAATTATACAGTCACTCGCTCACCGTTCAACATCGTATTGCACTCTGTTGACCGGCCAAATAGTCTATGTGGCACTATGTTGACTGGTTAAATTTGCCATGTTCCTTGTGGGTCCCACCTGTCAGTTGGCAGAGGAAAGAGATAAGATAAACAGGAATTTACGCACGCGCGACAAGACTTGAACCCTTGCGCGCGAACCACCTGGTTGTGTATGTGTGTGTGTCAGGGCCTGATGTGTGTGCATGCATGTGTAGGTTGAGCACTTGAGCGTGAGCGTGTGTTGGTCGTGTGGTGAGTGCATGCATGCGTGCGTGCGTGCGTGTCTGAGTGTGTGTGCATGCATGTGTGCGTGTGTGCGTGTGAGTGTTGCATGCATGCGTGTGTGTATAATCACCACACTAGATCCTGTGTACTAAAAGAACCAGTCAACTAGCACATCATACCAATACAAGGCCACCTTGTCCGCCCCACTTTGAATCCCTTCTACTAGTGATACCCACTGTCGTGGGAAAGCGACGATCTATGGGATCAAGAGGATCCCTTTGCGGTTCAGAAGTGGGATCTATATACTACAAAGAGCAGGGCTAATAGATATGAGCACAAGCAACGATTTATCCAGGTTCGGGCCGCTGTGAGCGTAAAACCCTACTCCTGTTCTGGTGGTTTGATTGTATGTGAGCACAAAGGTTACAAAGAGCGCAGCTTGCCGACAAGGTGCGCGGGAAGTGCAGCTACAAAGTGTAATTGAGCTAAGAGTTGACCGTTCTAAGTGTAGCCGTGGGCCTCCTTTTATAGGCCAAGGGGTTACCATAGTGGCTAATACGGTCATTTACAGGGTATGAATAGTGACTTGCACCGTCACCACGTCTATCTCCAGAAGGGGTAGGACAAGCGCATTAAATGCATCGTTAGGTGCTACGTCGGGGAGGCGAGACCTTGGGCAAAAGATATGTACCACTGGTCCTGGCACCCTCCTGTAATCTTGACACGTCCCAGGGACGGGTGTCATTAAAGTTAATCCTGGCATGGCATGCTGACACGTGCCTTGGCTAGCTGCGTTGACTGCCTGCCCGCTCGACACCTATCATGCGTGCTTATCTAGCCGATGATGAGGTGGAGCGGTAACGGGACAGAACGAGCTTGCCAGCATGGAGCTTGTCGGGCCGTTGCTTGCCGGCAACCAGAGTCTTGGTCTTCACCTTGCCGGTACGAAGCTTGCCGGCATGGGCAATCTTGATCTTCAGTACTAGAATAGTACTTCTCGATGACCTGCCTTGAGGTCTTCTTCACGGTCTTGTTTAGTCTAAGTCTTGGGTCATAGTTATCCTCCGTCAAGCCCTTGCCGTTCGAAGGGCTACAACTAACTGTGCACAAGTCAGCGTACGAGGGCACCCATGCTTTAGTACACCGACAAGAGCCCCTGGGCCTGGGCCACACGCGCATGCGAGGCGTCGTTGGGCTAGGCCCAAACAATGCACAGGCACGCGTGGCAGAGGAGAACTGTCGTAATCTTCTCTATTACCACGCCCCCCACGATGCGCATTAAATGTGAATGTGGGAGATGTGGAATGGAACAGGTGCGGGGAGGTAGTGCGTCTGAAAAAGCGCAGCCACATAGGACGGTAAAGAGCCAGCCCCTGCGCCTTCCCCATAAAAAGGAATCCGCGAGGGGCGCTGCTCATTTACCCCCTTCCCCCCAATCTCGCCATTGCCATCGTATTCTTCCTCGATTCCTGCTATTGAAGAAGGCGAAGCGGCAGGGAGAGTGACCCCCTAGGGTGCTATAAAAAAGGCAGGGGGTGGGGACCTACCCCACTCATCTTCTACCCTTGCCTCTCTCCTCCTTCAACCTTTCACCCATCCTTGCTTTCCCCGAGGTCCACCGTCGCGATGGCGAGGGGTGGAGGTCGGGCCCGCGCATCTGCTCCTGCCACGAGGGCCCCCCTCGGGGCCGAACGCATTCCTCGGCGGCTGCCGCGGAGGCCAGCCCTAGCGCCCGCGGAAGGGTCGCCCCCCGCGGTCGTGGAGGGTGCGGCGCTCGGGGTCGAGGCGGGCGTGGCAGAGTGGCCGCCTATCCCCCTCAGGCGGAGGCCCACACGGCGGTGGCGGCGCACGAGTTCATCATGGGGTTGCACCGTCGGCCCCGCAGTTGGCTCCGGCTCCGGGACCCCTTTGCGAGGGTGATGGAGGACAGCAGGCCCTCAAGCATGTGGCTACAAGCGGATGGCTGCTGCAATGGCCCCTCCTGGGTGGCGGCTGAGTTCTCCACCGCTGGCTTCTTGTTCCTGACGCCGGGATGGAAGTCGTTCGCCCGCTCCCGTGGTCTAAGGCGGGGGCAGCTCCTCCAGTTTAGGTACAACGGAGCCGCCACACTCTTTGTGAAGTTCTTCGGGGTCTCCGGTGGCCGTATGGAGTGCTGTGCGGAGAGCGAGAGAAGCAGCGGCACCGACACCACCAGCGAGAGCAAAAGCGACGAAAGCTCCCCGTGCATCAAGAGCGAAGGCGATGATTCCGACTAGGCGCAAGTAGCGCCCGAGTCGAATCTTGAAGACGAGCCGCGCTCCGCCTAGGCTCCTCTCTTTTGCTCCTGTATCAGAACCAATGTAGCCCCGTGGGGGCGTGAAAAATGACTTTTGCATTTAAGCACTTTAATGGTTGCTGTAATTTGTGTTTTGGATGAATGTATGGATGCTATCTCTCTTGTCTTATTCTGTCTTTGCATGGTTCTTGTACCCTACGCTTGCCGGAAACTTGCCGGTGCATGGGGTGGTGATTATACCCCTTCTAGTATTACCTATGTTGTTGTTCTGTAGTACTTTTGTTTGCCATTTAGTTAATCTCGAGTACAAACAGTATATATTTTGTAGCTATCATGTGTGCTCTCTCTTTAATCTTTGAGGTATCAACCTGTTGCTGCTATTTAAGTCGACTCCTACTATTTAAGCGTCTCCTACAGGCACTCATTACATAATCTCACTACTAGTTGTCTTCCATGCATGTCAGATATTATTGCACACAATGATATTGAATATCAGAACAAATCCACTAAAAGAAACTCATGGAGCAATGCAACGGCCAACATACTCGACGTCAATGATATTCAATGCGATGGAACAGTTAAATGTAGTTCTTCAGAAGAGTTGCAGAGAGATAATGATTCCTATTCACCCCACATGGTCTTTGCTCTAACTTGACCCGTGATATGGGTAGCATCATGCATATAATGTCTTGCAATGCATCTACTCTGTTGCAATCCCATGTGCTTAGCCCACTGATCATGCATGTTAATATGTCATGCCTTCCAGTTTGTCTGTACCTATTCCATTCATGATAACATCTTTTCAAATTCAAGTACTGTCATTCTTGTGTGTTGCAATGCCATCTGCTTAGTTTGGAGATCATCCTTCCGAATATCTCATGCATTGTTGTTCATCAGTATGTACTCCATCCGTCTACCATACCATGGTTTTTTACATTAAAGTGATGTTCTACTGTTATGTTGCAATGCGATCTTAGTTTGCCCATCAGACATGTGAATATGCTGCCTTGCTGTTTTTCTGTACCTATTCCAGCTATCATACAGTTTTACATTCAACTACTGTTTCTTTTACTCTGTTGTCCTCTCATATCCTTAGCTTATACTCCCTCTGTAAAGAAATATAAGAGTGTTTAGATCACTAGTGATCTAAACACTCTTATATTTCTTTACGGAGGGAGTACATCATACTCCCTCCGTCTGTATTACTTGTGGGAGAAATGGATAAAAATGGATGTATCTAGAACTAAAATACGTCTAGACACATCCATTTATTTCCGGATGGAGGGAGTACATGTCAATATGTCATGCCTGCATGTTCTTCAGTACCTATTCCATCTCTCTGCCATAGCATGTTTTATAAATGAAGCACCATTCTTCTATACAAGGCATGTAAGCGGAAGAGGGCTATGTTAGAATCTGAAGGGGTACAAACAAGTTCTTTGCAAAAGATCCAAACTCCAGGAGACAGTAACCCAACTCCAGTGTTCATAGGAACTGCTCCAGCATAGAGAAACCCAAGTCCTCCAGATAATAACCAGATTCCAGTGGCCAAAGAACTAGTCCGCTCCCGTCCAAGAAAAATATGGCAACTCCTTGCTAGGAAGCGTGTGCGTATCCTCGCATCATGAAATTTTATAGCATTCAGATCACATTTGATCTTATATATTCTACATCTGTCTTACGCATCTTTATTGTAGAAAATATGCTTAAAGGATAACAAATGTTCTAAACTTGGATCGTGTTCGAGGAAAGTATCTTGCAGCAATGCTCTGCGCTCCAATGCTGATGTAAGTACCTGTTGTATATCACTATATTTTTACATCAGTATGTAGTTTATTAAGTAGCATCGGCGTGAATCCAACCATCAGTACCCTACACCAATTATCTGATCTAAATTTACTTTTAGCAAAATGTATAATTAAGGCGCTAATGTAGATTTTTGTAAGGGAAACTGCCTGGTAGTTTTGCATATTGAGCAGCTGCATGATTGTACTATCTCATACTCCCTCCGTCCGAAAATACTTGTCGAAGAAATGGATAAAAATGGATGTATCAAGAACTAAAAAGCGTCTAGATACATCCATTTCTCCGATAATTATTTCCGGACAGAGGGAGTATATTGCACATTACTAAAATCTAGTGGTGTGGTCTGGTTGCCCAATCGTTCATTGTGTCAATGTTGCTTTCCTATTAACTTACCTGGCTGATGATAGCAGTGCCATGTTGTATTAATTTCGTGTAGGCTGGTGTGGTCTGGTTGCCCAAACGTTCATTGTGTCAATGCTACTTTCCTATTAAGTATTAACTGACATGGCCGGTGATTTGGTGCAGGCTGCTGAAGATAATATGACAAAGTCTCAAGACAACAAGGTAACCCCATTGTTTCTCTCCAATAAATCTAGCGAAGGTAATATGGCAATAACTCTTGATCAATCTGTTCAGTTTCCCCTCTAATTTAAGTTATGATGCAGTAGTCGAGACACTTTCCGCTATCATTGATACAAGCCTGCCAAAATCCCCATATGAATCTGTTCAGTTTCCTCTGTCTCGAATCCAACTGAAAAGATGTACGTTTGTAAACCAATTACTAGCTGAAGCAATGATGGAAATCGTGGAGGAATCAGAGGGGCACATTCCTGTGCAACAACAATTGATTGATGATTTCAGTGACAGTATAGCAAAGAAGAAAGAACTTGCTCACATGCTTATGGGCGTCATCCGCGCCGAGGTTGCAGATTGTGAGGTTGTAGATCGTTATACTCTGTTCGTTTATTTGCACTGGCATCAATCTTTAATTGCCCAGTGGATGTAATTTCCTGTAATATATGCTTTGATGTGCTATGTTTTTCCTTTTCTGCGTATATTTGCTTTGCGCGGGGCTACACCCCAGCTTTCTGGGCCGAAACCTCAACTGGCGGCAAACAAGCCAAAATATGCAGTGAAATTAATAACTGAAGCAAAGCGACGTGGGCCCTTCTTCTAGGGGAATGGCCCAGTGCCTGTAATGGCCCCGTAATGGGCATGCGGTTACTTAGATGGGCTCTGCCACAGTCCATAATTGTTCCTCGTAATGGGCTCAAAGTAATAGATGGGCCTAAATCAACGTGGGCCATTGATGGACTGTATTTGGCCCTGTCCTTCAATGGGCCTGGAGCCATGCAGGAAATTTAGCAGGCCCAAATGTAAGGTAGGCCCAATTAGTTGACGGGCCGTTAGCAGGCCCAAATGTAAGGTAGGCCCAATTAGTAGTTGGGTCGTTAGCAGGCCGAAACCTTTATTGGGCTCCAATAGTGGATACGAGCCTACGGGCCCATAGCAGGCCGTAATAGATCAAAATTAATGTTTGGCCCATTTCCATGTCGGGCCGTTAACAGGCCGAAAGCCAATCGGGCCATAAGTGGGCCCATATACAAAACGGGCCTTTAACAGGCCGAAAGTCATGTCGGGCTGGAATTGGGCCATGGAGAACATGGGCCGCTAAGAGGCCGAAAGCAGGTGGGACTGTAAATGGCCCAACTACGGTGTGGGCCGTTAATAGGCCGAAAGATACACCGGGCTGGAAGTTGGCCCAAACCCCTAATGGGCCGCTAAAAGGCCAAAATACGTACTGCCTAGAATTTGGCCCATCTCTATAAGGGGCTTCTAACAGGCCGAAAGACGTACGGCCTGGAAATTGGCCCATCTCTATAATGGGCCTCTAACAGGCCGAAAGAACCTTGGGCGGCAAATGAACCCAAAGATATAGTGGGTTGTTAACGGACTGGAACAGACGATGAGCCGCAATGGTGTCAAATCGTTAACGGGCCTTTAACGGGCCGAATTGGCTGAACTCATATGGGCTGTTATTGTTAATGGGCCAGACGAAAGTAGGCCGTAAATGGGCCGACCCGCTTATTTTGATTGTGCCGGCCTTTTTAACCTAAATGGGCCACTGTTGGGCCATGCCACATGTCACTGTTTCATAGGCACGTCTCGTCCATTGAATGAATGACATCTATCGCGACGCTGAGCTGACATGTGGATCCGTTGGCCAATGAGAATTTTACATGTAGAAAATCTCCATTGGTCAGGGCTGTTGATGGATTATCGGATCCAAAATGGAACCCGATAGATTAACGGCGACCCGTTATGGTGGATGCCACGTGTCGGTTACCCTCGACGAAAACACTTCCATGACGCGCTGTTTATCGTCATGGAAGTGGACACTTCCGTGATGATAATTTGAGTATTGTCATGGAACACTTCTATGACAACACAGGTATGACTATCTTGATTCTGTCATAAAATCGTCACGGATGTACATGCATGACAGAAAACGAGACCTACTATGACAAAGTCATATCATCACGAAAGTTTTTTTTGTAGTGTATGGTGGACTCTTTGGGAAAAACTTTGGGTTAAAGGATTTTGGATGCACAAGAAGTATTCCCGCTTAGTACAGGCGAAGGCTAGCAAATAGATTGAGAAACGACCAACTAGAGAGCGACAACGGTCATAATCATGCATTGCGAATATTTAACATTGACTATGAGCATGAGTAGGATATAAACACCCTGAATATAAATATCATACAGGCTGCATTAGTTTTGAATCAACTACATGTGTGAACATGTGCCAAGTCAAGCCAATCGAATTCTTCAGAGGAGGATGCCATCCTAACATACTACATCATAATCGTTTTAATGCATGTTGACACTCTAGATAAATCATTATTCACTCCTAGCTACTTAAGCATGGCATGAGCGACTATAATCTCTAATTGTCATCACAAACATGTTTACTCATAATATGCTAAATCAAGGATACTGAGTTAAACATATTTATAAAAACAAAAACATGAAGAGTTCATACCAGCCTTTCTTTGCCTCAGTCACTTCATCAAATTATCATCATTATTGCCTTTCACTTGCACGACCGAATGATGTGAAAATAATAATAGTGCGAGTGTGCCATGGATTAAGCTGAAATCTACAAACAATTTTACTCAGAGGAGAAGACTGAAATATTGGCCCTTCGTTAGATCAACAACAAAACATATGAGAGCCACACAACAATTCTAACATAGTATTTTCCATACGATGACTCAACGAAAAGAAAAAAAATCAGAGAAAGACACTGAAATATTTTTGGAGTTTTTAGTTTTTCTGAGGAAAGCAAATGAAAGAAGAAAAACGAAAAGCGAGAAATAATATTTACACCGAAGAGCTCTCAACAAAGAGCAAAGATGAAACTGAAAGCACATTTGCTCCCTTGGTGGTTTTGGTAATTCATAACAACATATATCTCATTGAACTAATGCCCATTCAAGTTAAAGATTTCAGGATGTTCAATGATTGGCATGGCATGGACTAGAGATGTGGACCCATCAAAATGCTAAGGACAAGGATTGGCAAAAGATCAAGACTCTACATTTGTGGTTTAGTGATCCAAGATCACATTGAGTCCATAGGAAAGCCAATACTATTAAAAGGGGATGAGGTGTTGCTCAATGGTCTTTTTGCTCAAGTGCTTAGTGACAGTACTCCTAAACCCTCAACCACTCTCTCTACCCCAAAGATGTCCAAAACCTACATTCCAACTCGGCCCCACCGAAATTTCCTATCTGGAGCCACCGAGTTCACCTAGACTTAGCCACTGCCAAAACCCTAACAAATCGGATCCACCGATATGGATCTCGGTCTCACCGAGATGGCCTTGCCAACTCTCTGTAATCGTTTGCACTTACTTTGGTCTCATCGAGTTTTGCAAATCGGTCTCACCGAGATGGCTTGCCAACTCTCTGTTGCCTTATTGCTTCACTTCGGTCCTACTGAGTTGATGCAATCGGTGACACCGAGATGAGGTTTGCCCTAGCCATTGCACTTCGGTCCATCCAAGTTGTTCCTATCGGTCCCACCGAGATTCCTAACGTTCATATCTTTTACACAGTTCGGTGCCACCGAGTCTTCTGAATCGGTGCCACCGAGTTGGGTCAAAAGTGTGTAACGGTTGGATTTTGTGTGGAGGCTATATATACCCCTCCACCACTTCCTTCTCAGAAGAGAGAGCCATCAGAACGTGCCTACACTTCCACTACACATTTTCTGAGAGAGAACCACCTACTCATGTGTTGAGATCAAGATATTCCATTCCTACCATTTGAACCTTGATCTCTAGCCTTTCCCAAGTTGCTTTCCACTCAAATCCTTCTTCCACCATAGCCAAATCTGTGAGGAGTTATTTGAGTGTTGGGAAGACTATCATTTGAAGCACAAGAGCAAGGAGTTCATCAACAACACACCTTCTATTACCTTTTGGAGAGTGGTGTCTCCTAGATTGGTTAGGTGTCACTTGGGAGCCTCCGACATGATGTGGAGTTGAACCAAGGAGTTTGTAAGGGCAAGGAGATCGCCTACTTCATGAAGATCTACCCCGAGTGAGGCTAGTCCTTCGTGGACGTAAGCCATGGTGGGATAGACAAGGTTGCTTCTTCGTGGACCCTTCGTGGGTGGAGCCCTCCGTGGACTCGCGTAGCCGTTACCCTTCGTGGGTTGAAGTCTCGATCAACGTGGACGTATGATAGCACCGCCTGTCGGAACCACGCCAAAAACCACCGTGTCTTCATTGCGTTTGAAATCTCCGATCCCCTCCTTAACTTAAATATGCAATTGTTTACTTTCCGCTGCTATACTCTTAGAATTGCATGTGTAGGGTGATGCTTGACTTGTATGATTGCTAAAATCTGCCTACAACTAAAATTGGGAAAAGGTTAGGTGTTTTTTGGTCTAGTAGTCTAATCACCCCCCCTCTAGACATACATTCGATCCTACAAGTGGTATTAGAGCATTGGTCTCCGTAAGCCATGATTTCCATTCCTTTGGTGATCATAGCCTTGGTTTCACAACCTAGGAGAGTATGGCGTCTAGTGAGGGTAACTATCACCGTAGAGGTCCATATTTTGATGGTACAAACTTTGCTAGTTGGAAACATAAGATGAAAATACATATTCTTTGTCATAACCCCGCCGTTTGGGCTGTTGTTCGTGTTGGCTTGCAAGGTGATTTCTTTGAGGATGGCAAGGAACCGGATCGTGAAGCGACCCCGGAAGAATTGAAGATGTTGCAATACAATGCTCAAGCTTGTGACATTCTATTCAACGGTTTGTATCCGGAGGAATTCAACAAAATCAGCCGCCTCGAGAATGCAAAGGAAATTTGGGATACTTTGGTTGATATGCATGAGGGTACCGAGTCCGTCAAGGAATCTAAGTTGGATGTGCTTTAAAGTCAACTTGACAAGTTCAAGATGAAGGATGGTGAAGGAGTCGCTGAGATGTACTCTAGGCTTGCTCTCATCACAAATGAGATTGCCGGCTTAGGAAGTGAAGAGATGACCGACAAATTCATCATCAAGAAGATACTTAGAGCTTTGGATGGAAAATATGATACCGTTTGCACATTGATCCAAATGATGCCAAATTACAAAGATCTCAAGCCCACGGAAGTCATTGGAAGGATTGTTGCTCATGAAATGTCACTCAAGGACAAAGAGGAGCTACACAACAAATCAGGTGGTGCTTACAAAGCTTCAACCAATGCTCCAACAACTCCAAGTGACAAGCTAGTATCCAATGAAGAAATAAGCCTAATGGTGAAAAGGTTCAACAAGTTCTACAAGAACAAAGGGAAAGAAAGAAGCTCTAGCTCAAGACACTATGAGAGAAGATCATCAAGTCGTGACCGTAATTGCTACAATTGTGGAAAGCCCGGACACTACTCAAATGAGTGTACGGCTCCCTACAAGAAAAGAGATGAATCACCAAGAGGAAGACATAGAAGAGATGAATCACCCCATAAGGAGAGAAGGAGTAGAGATGATCGTTATGAACGAAGACACTCTCGAAGAAGCAAGGATTCGGAGAGGAAGGACAAGTCATCCAAGAGCTACACAAGAAGAAGACATCAAGCTCATGTTGGTGAATGGGTTTTCGGCTCCGACTCCGAAAACCACTCCGAGAGAAGTTATCACTCCAACTCCGACTATAGTCAAGATGAAGGTGTTGCCGGACTTGCTCTTGTGTCATCCAACTCCCATGATCTATTTGATTCACCAAATGAAGGAATTGGAAGATGCTTCATGGCAAAAGGCCCCAAGGTATCACACCCCGAGTATCTTGATTTCAATAGTGATGAAGATGATTTGCTTGGTGATGATGATTTACTTGTTGATAAGGATAGTGATGTGAACTATAATGAAAATGCTAGTAATTATGATAGTCAAGAGGAAACGAGTGACAATGCTATGAAGGAGATTGAGTGTCTAACTAAAGAACTAAATGCTCTTAAGTTAGCTCATGAAACAACTCAAGAGGATCATAGAGAACTTATAAGAACTCATGAGAAGCTACGCTTCGAGAAGCTAAATTTAGAGCAAGAGCGTGAGTTTCTTAAAGCTATCAATGACGATCTTCGAAAGAAGAGTTCTTCATATCTTGCCAAGCGTTTACTCTTGTCTACCTTTATGCCACAAGTAAAACCTAAGCAAACTAGCAACAAGGGTAAAAAGGGTTCTACCTCTAGTAGTAACAATAACAATGCTAAATCCAATGTTGTTGCTTCTAGTAGTTCTATTGATTCCACTAATGATTCTCTTAGCCAAGTTACACTTGAGCAAAAAATTATGCTATTGAAAGGAATTATAGAAAAAGGTGTCTACAAGAGTCTTGTCGGGAGTAAACAATTTGAGGAAATTGTGCGCAAGCAAGGGAGGCACCGGATGAACCAAGGTGTTGGTTTTGAACGGAAGTTCAATGCCAATGGGAAGAAGATCAATACCCCAAGACAAAGTTTGTTCCTCAACAAGAGAAGTATGATCCTACTTTCTTCAAGGGAACACAAGCTCAAGAAGATCTTCCACCACAAGACCACAAGCTAAAAGGCAAGGACAAGCTTCAAGAAGAGATTGATTCATTTGAAGAAGCTCCTCAAGCCTTGGTCAAGTGGGTTCCCAAGACTTCATCAAGTTCTACTTCATCAAGTGCTACTACAACTCCAAGGATTCCCATCAAGTTGATGTGGGTCCAAAAGAAGAAGAACTAGAGAGTTCTTGAGGGTGACTCCGCCAACAAACTTCACTCATATTCTTTATGGCAAGGACTTGTGCAACCAACTTCCACATTTTGCACTAGTTCATGGAGTCATAAACCCTTTTGTTGGTAAGGCAAGGGACAAGGTATTCAATGCATTCATGGACATCATCCTATGTGTATTTCACTCTATGTCTATGAATATCCTTGTATGTTCCTTGTGTGGGACTAACCCATGTAGGTATTGAAAGCACAAAACTCCAAAGGATTGCTCCCAATTCTTGATGGTCTACATCAACATTGAGCATCCACATCTTCAACATCTACATGAAGTCATCATCGACAAAACCCAAGGTTAGTTCATCCCTCTAAGGGGGGATATCACATCTAGGGGGAGCTTTGCTCTAAACAATTGAGCTAAAGCAACTCTAATGGTGTGAACACATAAATGCTTTATGTAATAGTGGTAACCCCACTTGTGCCTAAACGATGAGTATGACCTATGATCAAATGTTCTTATTTGACTCCTAAGTCAATATACTCATATATAGATGACCTAGTCATCGCCATTGCTTGATAGATGCTAGAATTGGTTGTGCATGTTTGACACATATTTCATTTGCTATCTTATTGAGTGAGCATGTTGATTTGCATGTTTTCATCATTCGAGGACATCCATTTGTTGTTTTGATTATCTTGGTTTTTCTGGCCAAGTGGATGTACAAGAATGCCTAAGTACCTTCTCTAGCTATCTATGCTTTCTTGTCTCAAATTCTATTCTTGTTGCATCACAAAAATTGAATAAGTCATTTTCAGACCCTCCGGGTGAGGAGCACTCGGAGCCACCGATCTGAAAGGGGTGAACCTCCAAAACCTTCTATCTGATTTCGGCCGAACCAATTCACTCAAACTCGGTCCAACCGAAATCACTTAGATTGATCTAGGTTTTCCATCTCGGTGCCACCAAGTTGAACTATTTCGGCGCCACCGATGTGCTAATCTGCTTGCAGTTACACATATCGGTGCCACCGAGTTATCCAACTCGGAGCCACCGACAGCGTACGGTTATATATATCCCGCGGGCTCGAACGGTTGAAATTTCTCGACTCTTTCGCTCCCGCACCCCGTTGCTGCCGTCGCCAGGTCTCCGGATCATCGCCCTCGTCTCCAGCGCGCCCTCGCCGCCGGATTTCGTCACCGTCAACGGCAATCTGCCCCGCCGTTGCCGCCGTAGAGAATCTCCACCGAGTTAGGGTGAGATTCGATCCCTCTCGCGCTCCATTTTCCGATTCAATGCACGATAGGATTGCCATTATTCTTGCCACGGATTGCAATGCTTATTCCACCATAAGAATTCCGTAGCTTAGATTCGAGTAAAAAAATTAGGTTTAAGTTTCCGCCGAAAGCATCTCGGACCGACCGATTAGAAATTTTTGGTACCACCGATTTGGCCTCAGGCCATAGCACTAGTACGTCTCGGTGCCACCGAGTTGTACGAATCGGTGAGACCGAAAGTAAAGTCTCAGTGAAACCCTAGCATCTCGGAGACACCGAAACCCATCTCGGTCTGACCGAAATGGAGTGCAAGGTTTCTGTAGAGTGCTTCGGTATCACCGAGATGATCAACTCGGTCCATCCGAAATGCCTTCTGTGAAAACTTGAAACTAAGAGTTGAACTCAATTTTTTATGAAAAACTTCTGCTTTTTGTGATGACTCATCTACTCTGCCCATACCCATCTATTCACAGGGTCAGCTTTGCAAGATGTCAGATTGCAACGACAGTCAGAACATGTCAGAGTAGCACACAGATCTCAGCGCAGGCTCTAGCCCTGCAGAAATTTTTTATGAGGGAGAGAGAGCTCTCCAGTTCTTCCTAAGGCTGCCACTAGAACAAGGAAGAAGAGAACCTCAGATAGTGAGGATGAAGATTTTGTTGCTAGTGAAGCGGCAACAAAGAAAAAGAGAGTCGTGCTTGCTAAGGAGTACAGCTCCAAGCCCACTTCTGCCAAAGAGAGAACTGCTGTGAGGAAAGTTCCAAAGCAGACTATGCAATTCACACTTGAAGAGCCTAGTGACACTGAACCATCTGCGGGAGCAAAGAAGAAGAGAGCTAGGAAGACTACAGCTCATGTGCTTGGAAGGCCCTCCATGAGGACTGATGATGAGGAGGAGGAACCTACTGATGATGCACCTCCTACCAAGACACAGAAGCTTATGTCTGATGCAATCAGGACTGCTACCCCCAAGTCCAAACCAAAAGCTCCAGCACCCAAGAGGTCTACAAGGAATATTTCTGCTGCTGAAAAGAACAAGGCCCCAGTGCGTGAGGCAAATGTTGATGAAGAGCCACTAGTGCTCAAGAAATTGAAGCCAAAGATTCCAGATCATGATGATGCGCACCCAGTTGCGGAAAACATGATGCTAAGGAAAGACAAAGGACTGCGTCAGTGGAGACTGTCAGATCCTTATGCTGCAAGGAGGAGAACAGCATGTGACTATCGCTTTCACACTCAAGAACAGCAAGACTTTTATGAAACCATTCTGTTGGATAAGAAGCCCATTGTTATTGACATGAAATGGGTGGATTGGGAATACATTGATGAAAATGAGGATTACTTCCCCCATGTTCATGAGAGCTTCAGGATTGCAGGTGTTGATGACTTTGTTGCAAAGAAGTTGACCAAGTGGAATGATGAAATGGTCATGCAATTCTACTCTACTGCTCATTTCTATCTAGATGGCCGAATTGTGTGGATGACTGAGGGTATCAGGTACCAGTCAACCATCTCTGAGTGGGCAAGTCTTCTTGGTGCTCCCAAGGAAGAGGATGATGACATTGATATCTATGCTAAGCTCAAGATGGATCACAACTCCATGGCCAACATGTATACTGATATCCCCCAGAAGGACATTGAGACTCATAAGCTTGGATCAGTGAAGCATCTGCTGCCAGGACTGGCCACCACTAACACTATCTTGCGGTACACTTTTTTACCCAAGTCAGGAGATGACAAAATGATTCGTGGCCACTCCATCAACTTGCTGCATTTGTTTGACACACCTCAGAAATTTAAAGTGATGAGTTTGATTGTGGAAACCATCAAGAGGACTGCAGCTGATCAGAAGAGATCATGTGGATATGCTCCACACATCCAGATATTGATCAATTCCAAGGTTGGAACAAGCACATACCTTCTTGATCGTGAGCATTTACCACTGCGTCCAGAGTTTGAGGACAATGTTATTGTGATGGATCCCACACATCCCACCTCTGCTCAAGCTCAAGAGAAGATCCGCATAGCCAAAGAAGCAAAAGCAGCCAAGGAGGCATCAGCTCCCAATTCTCCAATTGCAAATCTAAAGTCTAAGTCTGACCAAATGACATATCTGCTAGAAGCCACCCTGAGGATTGAGCGAAGTCTGGCCAACCTCACCCAGAACCAGGCTAGCTTCGAGCGGATAATTGAGAAAAAAATTCATGATCTAGATGTCAAGGTCACAGAGATCCAGACTACAGTGGAGAAGCTACAGAGCGATGTTGATGCTGTCAGGACAGCCCCATCTGATGATAGTGGAGATGACAGACCAACCACCGAGAGATTTCAGACAGTGCCCAGAGCAGCCAGGTCTGCTGCCAGTTGTGGATCCGAGGACCACAGTCTCTGCACCTGCTGCTGCTGCTGCTATAGTGCCACCGCCAGTCTCCACTCCACCATCCCAGCAGACATCTGCAGAAGCATTCGCGGACGCTCTTCTATCAATGCCATCTACGCACACCGGAGCTGCCAGCAGGAGATCGCCTTCAGGAGCTTCGGAGGATCGAGCTTAGAGTGACGATTAGTCCTATACCTATTCGATATTTTTGGTACTTTTTGCCAAAGGGGGAGAATTTGTATAGATCTTAGCTTCTAGAGAGAGAGAGTTTCGCTTTGTTTTTGGATTTCTCTCAAGTTCTTTTGCTACTATTTGTTTGTTAGTACTTTGTTCGATGCTTGTGCTTGATACTATTATGTCTGTGATTGTGAGCTACTTCATGTGATTGATCATACTATGCCTCTTGTGATGATCAATGCTTATCTTTATCATTATCTTGTATGATCACTTACTTGTGTTGGTGATGCGTGCTTACTATTCCACTCATATCATTTTGCGCGCTCCACCAAGTTGTATGTGACATGGAAGAGTGACCCATGAGCCTAATCGATTGTGCATTTGCATTCAAACGCAAATTTTTAATAATGCACAAATTTAGGGGGAGCTCTTGCTTATCACATACTTCTCAAAGCGACGATGTATTTCATTCATTTAATCATTTGTCGAAGCTTTGATCTATATGTTGTCATCAATTACCAAAAAGGGGGAGATTAAAAGGACATTTGCTCCCTTGGTGGTTTTGGTAATTCATAACAACATATATCTCATTGAACTAATGCCCATTCAAGTTAAAGATTTCAGGATGTTCAATGATTGGCATGGCATGGACTAGAGATGTGGACCCCTCAAAATGCTAAGGACAATGATTGGCAAAAGATCAAGACTCTACATTTTTGGTTTAGTGATCCAAGATCACATTGAGTCCATAGGAAAGCCAATACTATTAAAAGGGGATGAGGTGTTGCTCAATGGTCTTTTTGCTCAAGTGCTTAGTGACAGTACTCCTAAACCCTCAACCACTCTCTCTACCCCAAAGATGTCCAAAACCTACATTCCAACTCGGCCCCACCGAAATTTCCTATCTGGAGCCACCGAGTTCACCTAGACTTAGCCACTGCCAAAACCCTAACAAATCGGATCCACCGATATGGATCTCGGTCTCACCGAGATGGCCTTGCCAACTCTCTATAATCCTTTGCACTTACTTCGGTCTCACCGAGTTTTGCAAATTGGTCTCACCGAGATGGCTTGCCAACTCTCTATTGCCTTATTGCTTCACTTCGGTCCTACCGAGTTGATGCAATCGGTGCCACCGAGATGAGGTTTTCCCTAGCCATTGCACTTCGGTCCATCCGAGTTATTCCTATCGGTCCCATCGAGATTCCTAACGTTCATATCTTTTACACAGTTCGGTGCCACCGAGTCTTCTGAATTGGTGCCACCGAGTTGGGTCAAAAGTGTGTAACGGTTGGATTTTGTGTGGAGGCTATATATACCCCTCCACCAGTTCCTTCTCATAAGGGAGAGCCATCAGAACGTGCCTACACTTCCACTACACATTTTCTGAGAGAGAACCACCTACTCATGTGTTGAGATCAAGATATTCCATTCCTACCATTTGAACCTTGATCTCTAGCCTTTCCCAAGTTGCTTTCCACTCAAATCCTTCTTCCACCATAGCCAAATCTCTGAGGAGTTGTTTGAGTGTTGGGAAGACTATCATTTGAAGCACAAGAGCAAGGAGTTCATCAACAACACACCGTCTATTACCTTTTGGAGAGTGGTGTCTCCTAGATTGGTTAGGTGTCACTTGGGAGCCTCCGACATGATGTGGAGTTGAACCAAGGAGTTTGTAAGGGCAAGGATATCGTCTATTTGGTGAAGATCTACCCCGAGTGAGGCTAGTCCTTCGTGGACGTAAGCCATGGTGGGATAGACAAGGTTGCTTCTTCGTGGACCCTTCGTGGGTGGAGCCCTCCGTGGACTCGCGTAGCCGTTACCCTTCGTGGGTTGAAGTCTCCATCAACGTGGACGTACGATAGCACCACCTATCTGAACCATGCCAAAAACCACCGTGTCTTCATTGCGTTTGAAATCTCCGATCCCCACCTTTAATTACATATGCAATTGTTTACTTTCCACTGCTATACTCTTAGAATTGCATGTGTAGGGTGATGCTTGACTTGTATGATTGCTAAAATCTGCCTACAACTAAAATTGGGAAAAGGTTAGGTTTTTATTTGGTCAAGTAGTCTAATCACCCCCCTCTAGACATACTTTCGATCCTACAGAAACGATAAATATTTTTGGGTCTCTTTTAATACTGCGAACTAACTGAACAAGAAAGAAAAACCGAAAAAGAAGCGAGAAATATTTTTGAATTTTTCAAAGTTTTTCAAACACACTAAAGAAAAGCAAATAAAATGAAGCATGCATATACAATGAAAACGATGAACACCGACAAGTGTAATGAATGTGTGATACATGAATGTAATGTCAGTGAGAATACGTACTCCTCCAAGCTTAGGCTTTTGGCTTAACTTGGTGGTCATAACCGCTGTTCGGGATAGTTGTCACGCCCAATATGTGGTCCTATCCTCAAGGAACTCGGAAGTCCCATTAAGGATAGAAGCGCATATCGGAGACGCTTCGCAAGGTGGATATCATTACAACATACCATGTACTGAATAGATGAGAATACCAGATAAAGGCTTACACTCACCACAAGCTACAACATGAATACATCAATACATAGCAATCATCATACAGAAGAGTAGGATCCGACTACGGATGAAATCAAACGAAAGAAGAACGACATCCACCCTGCTAGCCCCAGGCTACCAACTGGGAACCCATCCTATGATCGACCAAGAAGAAGCAGAAGAAGAACTCCAAATAGAACAAGCATCGCTCTCACATCAAATCATCGCTTTACCTGTACCTGCACCTGTTGTTGTAGTAATCTGTCAGCCACGAGGACTCAGCAATCCCATTACCATGGGTATCAAAACTAGCAAAGCTTAATGGGTATGGAATGGTTAAGTCATGAAGTTGCAGCAAGCACTAATCATTGTATGGTGGCTAACTTACGAGTACAAGAATAAGAAGAGTAACTACGCATAAACGGGTGCAAACTAGTAATGATCAAGAAGTGATCCTGAACACCTACTTACGAGTCAAACATAACCCCACCGTGTTCTCTTCCCTAACTCCCTCGAAAAGAGACAATCATGGTTACGCACGCGGTTGGTGTATTTTAATTGAATTTAGTGTCAAGTTCTCTACAACCGGAGGTTATAAATTTCTAAGTCGCCACATAACCGCGGGCACGGCTTTCCAAAGGATTTAACCCTGCAGGGGTTGCTACTTGTAGACTGCGTTGGTATTTCCCCGAAGAGGAGAGGATGATGCAGTATAGTAGAGATAAGTATTTCCCTCAGTTAAGAACTAAGGTTATCAATCCAGTAGGAGAACCACACAAAATCTCTTTAGCAGCACCTACACACACAAAAGCAAACACTTGCACCCAACGCAAATAAGAGGGTTGTCAATCCTCTTAGCGGTTATTTGCAAGGATTAATTCTGATAGTGATAGATAGATAAACTAAAATACTAAATAAAATAAAGGTAAATAAATTGCAGCAAGGTATTTTTGGATTTTAATATATGATAAAGATAGACCCGGGGACCATAGTTTTCACTAGAGGCTTCTCTCTCGAGCGCAGTACATACGGTGGGTAAACAAATTACTGTTGGGCAATTGATAGAAAAGCAAATAATTATGACGGATTCATGGCAATGATCATGTATATAGGCATCACGTCTGAGACAAGTAGACCGACTCCTGCCTGCACTTACTACTATTACTCCACCCATCGACCGCTATCCAGCATGCATCTAGGGTATTACGTATGAAACAGAGTAACGCCTTCAGCAGGATGACATGATGTAGACAAAGTAAACTCAAGCAATATGATTAAACCCCATCTTTTTATCCTTAATGGCAACAATACAAATACGTGTCATGTTTCTTTCTGTCACTGGGATTGAGCACCACAAGATTGAACCCATCAAAAAGCACCTCTCCCATTGCAAGATAAACCAATCTGGTTGGCCAAACCAAATCGATAGATCGGAGAGAAATACAAAGCTATAACAATCATGCATAAAAGAGTTCAGAGAAGACTCAAATATTTCTCATGAATAATCTGATCATAAACTCATAATTCATCGGATCCTAGTAACACACCGCAAAAGAAGATTACATCGGATAGAACTCCAAGAACATCGAGGAGAACATTGTATTGAAGATCAAAGAGAGAGAAGAAGCCATCTAGCTACTAGCTATGGACCCGTAGGTCTGTGGTAAACTACTCACACATCATCGGAAGGGCGGCAAGGTTGATGTAGAAGCCCTGTGTGATCGATTCCCCCTCCGGCAGAGTACCAGAAAAGGCCTCCAGATGGGATTGCGAAAGAACAGAGGCTTGCGGCGGTGGTAGGGTTTTCTCGCCTGGATCTCTGATGGTTTCCGAATATTTGAGAATTTATAGAAGTGGAATTAGGTCAAAAGGAGCCACGAGGGGCCCACAAGGCATCAGGGCACGCCCCCCTGGGGCTGCGCCCTGTTGCCTTGTGGCTTCCTCGTGAAGCTTCTGGCTTCCTCCTGAAGTTTCCAAGGTCTCTTTTGTCCAGAAAAAATCGTCAAAAAGTTTCATGGCATTTGGACTTCGTTTGGTACTGATTTCCTGAAAATCCAAAAACAAGCAGAAAACAGCAACTGGCATTGGGCACTAGGTTAATAGGTTAGTCCCAAAAAATGATATATATAATTGCATATAAAAACATCCAAGATTGATACTATAATAGCATGGAACAATAAAAAATTATAGATACGTTGGAGACGTTTCAAGCATCCCCAAGCTTAATTCCTGCTCGTCCTCGAGTAGGTAAATGATAAAAACAGAATTTTTGATGTGGAATGCTACCTAACATGTTTCATCATGTAATCTCTCTTACGATATGAATAATAAGATCCGAATGATTCAAAGCAATAGTTTATAATTTGATATAAAGACATCAATACTCAGGCATACTAATAAACAATCATACCTTTCAAAATAAAAATGCTAAAGAAAGTTATCCCTACAAAATCATATAATCACGTCATGCTCCATCTTCTTAACACAAAGTATTCATCATGCACTACCCCGATGACAAGCCGAGCAATTGGTTCATACTTTTTAACGCGCTTCAGCTTTTTCAACCCTCACGCAATACATGAGCGTAAGCCATGGATATAGCACTATGGGTCGAATAGAGTGTGGTGGTAGAGATTAATAAGGGGAAGTCAAAAATAAGAAGATAGTCTCACATCGACGTGGCTAATCAACGGGCTATGGAGATGCCCATCAATTGATGTCAATGCGAGGAGTAGGGATTGTCATGCAATGGATGCACTAAGAGCTATAAGTGTATGAAAGCTCAACATGAAAACTAAGTGGGTGTGCATCCAACTTGCTTGCTCTTGAAGACCTCGGGCATTTGAGGAAGCCCATCATCGAAATATACAAGCCAAGTTCTATAATGAAAAATTCCCACTAGTATATGAAAGTGACAAAATAGGAGACTCTCTATATGAAAAACATGGTGCTACTTTGAAGCACAAGTATGGAAAAGGATAGTAACACTGCCCCTTCTCTCTTTTTCTCTCATTTTTTTCTCTTTTTTTCTTTTTCTCTTTTTTTTCTTTTTTTCTTTTTCTTTCTTTTTTTCGTGGGCTCTTTTTGGCCTCTTTTTTTCTTTTTTTATATTTCCTCACTAGGACAATGCTCTAATAATGATGATCATCATACTTCTATTTACTTCACTACTGGAATCAGGGACTTTGCCATCTGCCAGCTCTTTGCCGTCTGCTGGCAGATGGCAAAGAGGATATTTGCCGTGTGCTTTTACAAAGCAGACGGCAAAGAACATGCTGATGGCAAAGAGGCTCTTTGCCATCTGCACTTCTTTGCCGTCTACTGGCAGACGGCAAAGACCAAAGTGGGGCCCACGGGGTACTGCGTTGGCTAGGTCACACGGGCCACTTCTTTGCCGTCTGCTGGCAGACGGCAAAGAACTCTTTGCCGTCTGCCAGCAGACGGCAAAGAGGTGAGGGGGGCCCCACAGTGTAACGGCGGGGACGGGCTAACGGTCACCGTCTTTGCCGTCTGCCAGCAGACGGCAAAGAGGGGGGCTTAATTTTCGCCCCCCGCGCCCAAACCCCCCCCCTCTCTCTCTCACACATCTCTCTCTCTCTGTCTCTGCGCGCCGCCGCCGCCCCCTCCCCGCCGACCCCCTCCTCCCCGCCGACCCCCGCCGCCCCCCTCCTCCCTGCCGCCGCCCCCTCCCCTCCTCCACAGCGCCGCCGCCGCCCCCTCCCCTCCTCCACAGCGCCGCCGCCGCCCCCTCCCCTCCTCCACAGTGCCGCCGCCGCCCCCTTCCCTCCTCCACAGCGCCGCCGCCTCCCCCTCCCCGCCGACCCCCTCCTCCCCGCCGACCCCCGCCGACCCCCTCCTCCCCGCTGACCGCCGCCGCCACCCTCCTCCCCGCCGACCGCCGCCGCCCCCCTCCTCCCTAGAGCCGCCGCCTCGACCACCCTCCGGTGAGCTCCACCATTCCCCACCTTTTTTGTTTTTTTCCTGTTTTTTTTCTGTTTTTATTAGTTCATTTAGTTAGTTTATATTAGTTAGTTATTAGTTCATATTAGTTAGTTTTTATTAGGTAGAAAAAACTTAGATAGAAAAGAAGAAAAGAAAAAACCTAGAAGAAAAAAAAGAAGAAAAGAAGATGAAAAAAAAGGAAAAAGAAAAAAGAAAAAAGAAAAAGAACAAAAAATAATAATAAGAAGAAGAAACAGAAGAAGAGGAGGAGGAGAAGAAAAAAGAAGAAGAAGAAGAAGAAAAAAAGAGGAGAGGAGGAGAAGAAGAAGAGGAAAAAAGGAAAGGAAGAAGAAGAAGAGGAGGAGGAGGAGAAGAAAAAAGAAGAAGAGGAAGAAGAAGAAGAAAAAAGAGGAGAGGAGGAGCAGAAGAAGAGGAAAAAGGAATGGAGGAAGAAGAAGAAGAAGAAGGGAAAAAAAGGAAGAAAAGGAAGAAAAGAAAGAAGAGGTAGAAGAAGAAAAGAAAAAAAGAGAAAAAAACCCGACCCCGACACGGCACCTCGACCCCGACCCCGACCCGACACCCCGACCCCGACACCCCGACCTCGATCCCGACCCCGACACGGCACCCCGACCCCGACCCGACAACCCGACCCCGACCCAACACCCCGACCCAGGCACCCCGACCCCGACCCCGACCCCGGCACGGCACCCCGACCCCGACCCGACACCCCGACACCGACACGGCACCCCGACCCCGACCCGACACCCCGACCCCGACACGGCACCCCGACCCCGACACCCCGACACCCCTGACACCGCGACACCACGACACCCAGACACGACACCCCCCGACACCCCGACCCCGACCCCGACACCCCGACACCCCTGACACCCCGACACCACGACACCCCCCGACACCCCGACCCCGACACGACACCCCGACACCCCGACACCACGACACCCCGACACCACGCCACCCAGACACGACACCCCCGACCCCCGACACCTCTTCGGCCTCCTGTTGACCGAAAAGGTGCTCTTCGGCCTTCCAGAGGCCGATGGGGTCATATATTTGTGATGCATTTATTGACCCCGAAGCATATATAGATGATGATGATGCATTTATTAATGATGACGATGAAGATTAATATTATAGTTCATGTCAGGTATTCAATTATTATTATGTACATATATATTATTAATTGGTTCATGTTAGGTATTCAATTTTTTATTATGTTCATGATGATGATACACTTAAATTATATTCATGTCAGGTATTCATTTTTTTAATGTTGTACTAACTTCGTTTACACTTTGTCATTGCAGGTGTTGACAGATGGTGGGCGCGGGTCGAGAGCGCTCCGAGGCTCCTTCCTCGGCGCGTGGTGGGAGGGGTACTTCCATCCCACCCCACCACCTCCGGAGAGCGCTGGATCTCAGTATGCAGACACCGGCGGGCGCTTCTTCTTCGACCGGGAGAGGTCGGGGGGGGAAGAAGGTTGGTAGAGGTGGACGTGGTGGCGGGAGAGGTAGGAAGGCTGCTACTACGCCTTCCTCGCCGCCACCCCCGGCTGATTCACCCGACCACAGGAGTTCCAGAGCTAGGAATGACCTGGGAGCACTACATGGCTGCCCCGGCCCCGCCGGGGCATAGGATCGGCGATGTCGAGTGCCACACGGTCGCCGACATTGTGATCCAGACGTTTTGGGTAATTTCTCCTTTGCCGTCTACATTGTGTTTTCTTCTTTGATTGGCAACCCTAGTGATTGTACTAATCCGTGTTTTCTTGTTTGATTGCAGACCTTCTACAGGTGTGCTGAGGGACAGGAGGAGGCCGCGGCTCGGGTTATCGACAACGAGTGCAGGCGCCTACTTCAAAACTTTCGGCACGAGGCTCGGACGTAGGCTATTCGAGACTACTACGCCTCGACTGGTATTCGGAGGAAAAAAGAGAAGTGCCGCCTCAACTATCTGAGTAAGGAGAAGTACATGAAGGTAATTACCTATTCTTAAGGCCTTGTACTTAGTTCCTTGATTTGATTCGTATGCGTAGCGCTCAAATTTCTCTTGCTTAACTTAGGTGCCCCCGAGATGGTGTGCGGATAGGATGGACTGTTGGGAGGCGTTGGTGGATGAGTGGTGCACTCCCCAATGGCGCAACGTCCACGATGGTGCAAAGGAGAAGCGTGCCCAAATGAAAGGTGTCCCACACCATCTAGGCAGCGTCAACCTACGTGGGTTCGGGGAAAACTGGGTATGTGGTTTGCTTCATGATTCATGCAAATTCATTCTTCATGCTAGCTTGAGCCCTTAACTAATACTCTGTTCCTCTCTTTTCGGCGCGGCACAACAAGGCTCCAGTGCCAGAGCTGTTCGACCTCTATGCCATGTCCAATACTGCCTCGTACAAGAAGGCCAAGGCATTCTCTGAGTCTGACCTCGATGATCCAGAGAAATTCAGCAACCGCGCCTCCCACAACAAGCTTGTGAGGTACAGAGACGAGGGGAAGGCGAGGAAAGGGCCGGAGTTTAACCCGAGCCAGCAACCTCTTGATCCAGAGCTGGTGATGATATCTGGTGGCGGGAGGCACCATGGCTTGTTAGCCATTGGGGATGGACTGATACGTTGTACTAGCACTCTCCCACAGATCAAGAAGCGCCAGACCAGCTCCGATCCTGAGATAAGGCCTCGTGCACGGCCAATGGAGCTCGAATTCCAGGTTAGTTATACGGACTCAGATACCTTTCCTCCATTACATTGTGTGTGCGGCCGTCGATGATTACAATGCTAACGAGTGGTGTTGCAGGCTGCTATTGAGGCAGAGAGAGCGAAGACCCAGGCTGCTCTTGAGGAAGCAGAAGCTGAGGACCCAGGCGCTTCTAGAGGAAGAGAGACGGCAGGCGGCGGCGAGGGAGAGGGAGGCGGAGGAGAGGACGGCTAAGCTATTGGAGGAGGAGAGGAACCGGAACGAGGCGGGTCAACGGGCCCTATACGAGCTCTTCGTGGTAAGTTTCTTCTGCATATTAGCCAAATCATGCACGTAATGTTCCTTTCATTACTAACTAATATGACTGACTCGAGAAAACCAAATGTGCAGAGCATGTGCGAAAAGAATGGCACGACCCCTCCGTCGATGCCAGTCATTGCTCCAGCGGGCACGGTGAGTTTCATTTGAATGGTCATTAGTTACTAGTCTTCACATTTGAGTTGCATCATGCTAACGATACACTGCAAATGATCTTTGGTGCAGCATAACTCCCGACAAGCATCGACTGATGCTTCTCCGTCTGCCACTGGCGCGACCGGTCCTTCACCTACATCTAAATGATGACGGTAAGTTTTCCCAAGTGTTTAGCTTAACAAAATGACTCAATATGCTTAGCTAGCTAAAAAATGACATAACAACATTAATTAGCTCCAAAATGACCTATTTAACCTAGGATAGCTCTAAAATGACGTATACTTAGCATTTATTTCTCCAAAAATGGATTTATATGCTTAGCTAGCTCAAAAATGACATAATAACCTTAATTAACTCTCAAATGACCCATTTAACCTAGGATAGCTCTAAAATGAACTATACTTAGCATTTATTCCTCCAAAATGACTTAATATGCTTAGCTAGCTCAAAAAGAACATAACAACCTTAATTAGCTCTCAAACGACCCATTTAACCTAGGAAAGCTCTAAAATGACCTATACTTAGCATTTTTTCCT